>CM024756.1:612323-687205 GCA_014218235.1 Colocasia esculenta
AGAACACAACTTGTGCCTCCTACGTCCACTCCTCATAGCGGAGGAACCAATAGAACAAGGCAGTACAATCTGAGCACGATGGTCCAACCTCTTCGAGTGCGACGACTCAAAGAAACCCAGGAGATAGGCACAATGACCTACTCACAAACCACTTGTGAATTCAGAAAATTCACAAGCCCTGAGCACTACGGCTCAAGCACTAGAGCACAACGACTCCAACCAGAGCACTACGGCTCCAAACCAGAGTACAAAGTACTCAAACCTCTGGATCACAACAGATCCAAGTTCTGCTAGAACCTGCACACTTAGAGAATAGATCCTCTAGCACTCTATCTCAGTACAGGATAAAATGGTAAAGACAAATAGAATTGGGCGATCTGTGTAGAACACAACACAGATCCCCCAGTGAAATTGACACTCAAAACAAACATAGACTCGGTTGGATCTCCTTCTGATCAGCACTACTGCAACCAACGAGCTCTCCTTCTTCTCCTTCTTCTTTTCCTCTTCTTCCTTTGGCGGCCACGACTGCTATCATTCTGGACGCAGGAGCCTTTCCCGCTCAAATGCTCTCCTTCTGGACGCAGGAGCCTTTCCCGCTCAAATGCTCTTCTTCTGAAGTGTGAACCATTAAAATAAGTCATTATCATCAACATGAAATATTAACATGTCATTTAGTCATCATTGTAATATGTACAAAATGTCATCATCAAAATAAAATTATGAGTGATGTCAATTAGTCATGATTAGAATCATCATTAAAAGGTTTCAAATACACACTCAACACAATATTCTCCCATTTTGATGATGACAAAATAAATGCAATTTTTCCATGTCTGCAATTTCTCCCTCTTAAGACTTTGCAATTTCTCCCCCTTTTGACAACATCAAAAAGATTTCATGAAAGACAACAAAGATGGTAGGAGATCAAGAAATGCAGTTGTAGAAATGAAGGTTAGGAATGATCAAAATGAGTGTGGCCAAGTGATATTGACGTATGAGAGAAGTTATTGTGTGTTTGGTATTGTGCAAAAAGTTAATCATAAAGACACACTCAAACCAAGGTATAATAAGATATAATGATCTGAATGTAGTTAAAATAATGATGCAAATGTGAAGTGACCTATATGAGTGAGCAGAAGTATTTTAACAGGATGTTAGGAGTTTTAATTTTAACACAATGTAGAATAATAGGTCTAAACTCAGTAAACATGAACTTTATTAAGGTCTTAAGCTTTTCCATCATGTCAAGTTGATTTTCATTCATTTTTAACTGGGAAAGAATACAAGAATAAATTAGTTAAATCTCACTTTTCAGTGCAAGAGATCACATTGATCAGATGCAAGACCTCCTGATTACTTAGTGGTTTAACTTTTATTATCTTATACAGAGTTGAAAATTTTGATTTCCACTTTTTGTCGTGAAATAAATCACTTTTTAGGTGAAATGGCCGGGTTACTCAGTGGTTCAAGAATTTGCATTACTATGTTTGTATCTTTCCATATTGTTGATCATTTTCTTTTAATGTTTTGCAGGAATATGTTTGCTTTGACCAAAAAAGTCATGACTACGAATTAGAGAAATTATTCTTAACACGTGGTAAAAATGAAGCTTAAACATGCACATGTTAAATAGTAAGCCACTCATGTGCTACAAGTGTTTTGCAAGTCATTTAAAAGACATTCAGTATTAAGATTGCTTAACCTTAAAATGATAATGAATCTTTGAAATTAAACTAAATGCATAATGAGTTTATTATCAATGTCTTAATTCTCTCATAAGAAAATAGCACAAGGACTCAAAATTCTGATGAGTTTGGGGTTCAAGATAGACAAGTAAGGTCAAGGATGTGATAATGACTCCCTCTTTCATGTATCTCCCTCTCACAAGGTGAACAGATTATTGAAAGATAGGAATGGAATGAAGTGAAAATAGAAGAGCAAGAATGTTTTATTGAAAGACAAGGACTCCCCCTCAACAATTGCATACAAGGCTCTTGATACTTGGCAGAGACAATATACTCACGCATAGTGAAAGTGTCCACAAGCCTGACTTGTCTTTCTTCAAATCACCATTTGATATACTAGAATGTCAATACAATGTGAGAGTGAGGAATTATTTGCAAGAAGAAGAAGACTTTTATTTGCAAAAAGAGATAGAAGATATCAAGAATGTGGAAACTTGCACAAACCAAGCTCTCTTCTTAAGATGAGAATCTATTTTCTGGAAGAGACTTAGTGAAAATATCTGCAATTTGTTTTCAGTTTCAATGAATGACTCAAAAGATTTATTAGCAACCTCATCTCTTAGAAAATGGTGCCTTATTTCAATGTGTTTTGTTCGTGAATGCTGAATTGGGTTTTCAGACAAACTAACAGCACTAGTGTTATCACACAAAATAAGAATACAACCCATTTGTGATTATAGTCTAGGAGCTGATGTTTCACCAAAGAACTTGAGTGCCACAAACCAGCCACAACATATTTAGCCTCTGCAGTTGATAGAGCTACTAAATGTTACTTTTTGGAAGCCTAAGAATTAGGCATCCACCTAGAGATAAACACAAGCCACTAGTACTTTTTCTATCAAGCTTTCAACTAACATAATTAGCATCACAGTAAGTAATTAAATCTAACTTGCACCAACATGATACCAAATTTCAAGTCACATGTTCCAACAATATTTAAAAATCCTTTTGACAGCTAACATGTGACTTTCTTTAGGATTGACTTGAAACCTAGCACACATGCACACACTATACGGAATATCTGGCCTAGAGGTAGTTAAATAGAGAAGAGAGCCAATCATACCTCTGTAAAGTTTAGCACTAACAAGCTTACCAGAAGTATCACTTTCAAGTCTCACACTTGTGTCCATTGGTGTGCTGGATGGCTTGATGTTTGGAAGTCAAATCTTTTGATTAACTCCTTGACATATTTTGTTTGACTCAGAAATATTCTTCAGAAGTTTGATGCACTTGCAGACCTAAAAAGAATGTAAGTTCACCATTAGACTCATTTCAAATTCAGATTGCATAAGATGGGCAAACTCATTGCACAAATTATTATCGTTGATCCAAAAATGATATCATCAACATAAACTTGAACAGCAATGAAATGATTTTTTGCAATTTTTGTAAACAAAGTTTGATCAATGTTTCCTCTTATGTAACCTTTATTTACAAGAAATGAGCTCAACCGGTCATACCAAGCTCTTGGAGCTTGTTTAAGACCATAAAGAGCCTTATTAAGTTTAAAAACATGATCAGAAAATTTCTCATTTTCAAATCAGAGGGTTGTTTAACAAAATATTTTCTTTTATGTATCCATTTAAAATGCACTCTTGACATCCATTTGAAAGACTTTGAATTTCAAAGAAGCAGCAAATGCAAGAATATTCGAACAATTCAAGTCTTGCTACAGGGGCATAAGACTCTTCAAAATCAATACCAAGTTCTTGGTTATACCCTGAGCAACAAGTCTAGCTTTATTTTAACAATTTGACTAGATTCATTCAATTTATTTCTAAAATCCATCTTGTTCCAATGATAGAAGTAAATCTGAAGGTTTTGGTACTAAATCTCAAACTTGATTTCTTTCAAATTGATGAAGCTCTTCATGCATAGCATTTATCCAGTTTTCACAAGATAAAACTTCATCAACCTTTTTGGACTCAATTTGGGAAAGTAGTGTCAAAGAATCCTCATCTATGACAGAATGAAAAGATGATCTGGTTCTTATTCCATCTTACAAATTACCAACAATGCTTTCAAGTGGATGGTCTCTTAAGAATCTGGGTTCAAAAATACCTTAGGGTTTGCATGATTTTAAGAACATGATTACCTGAATCACTTGAAGTTGGTAATTCAAGAACCTCATGTGCATTTGGTACTTCTTGCTCTTCAAGATTTGTAGATGGATGTTCAAGAAAATCATCATCACATAATGGAGTTCTGCACAAATTAGGAATGTCAATCTTTGTAAAATTTTCATCAAAAATGACATGTGGAGATTTTTCACAGTCTTATTTTTCAAAATATAAACTCTGTAAACTCTTGAAGTTTCAGAATAACCTAAGAAGATTGATTCAAAATTTTTTGCATCAAATTATCAAGATTTTCTTTGTTGTTATTGTGAACAAAACATTTGCAGCCAAAAATTTTGAAATATGACACACTTGGCTTTTTATCCTTTAACAACTCATAGAGGTTTTTCTGATCTTTGGTCTTACCAATGCTCTATTCAAAATGAAATTAGATATATTTACAGCTTCTGCCAAAAAGATTTAGACAGTTTACTTTCAATGAGCATAGTTCTGGCCATTTCCACAAGAGTTCTGTTTTCCTTTCTACAACTCCATTTTGTTCTGGAGTTCTAGGGGAAGAAAACTTATGGAGAATGTTCAGTTCAGTACAGAGATCAGAAAATGATTTATTTTCAATTCACCCCCATGATCTGTCAAAATGAATTCAATTTGAAAGACAAACCCACTAAGACAGAATTGTAAAATCTCCTGAATTCTGAACATGCATCACTTTTATGGGATAAGAATAAGACCGAAGTGTATCTAGTAAAGTCATCAATGATCACAAATCCATATCTATTACCACTGAGACTTTGAGTTCTGGTTGGACCGAAAAGATCTATATGAAGCAGTCAGTGGTTTAGATGTAAGTACTTCATTGAACACTTTAAAAGATCTTCTTGTTTGTTTTCCTTGAGCACATATCCCACAAACAGAATTGTCAATGACTAGGAAAGATTAGGAAGACCTTTTACAAGATTCAGTCTTATCAGTTTGCTAATGGTTAAGAAACTTGCATGACCCAACCTTTTGTGCCACAACTAAGCAGTGTCATTTTATTTATAATCAAACAAACATTTGAAGAGGAATTATCACACATATCAATCATGTAGACATTATTTTCTTTTTCCAATCAATTTAATTTCCTCAGTAGAGGAGTCAGTTATTTTGCATGAATCATGTTCAAAAAGAATTTTGTGACCATTGTCACACAATTGACTAATGCTAAGCAAGTTGTAATTCAAACCCTCAACTAAACAAACATCATCATATAAGGCAATGCAAGACTTACCAATTTTCCTTTGCCAATTATTTTTCCTTTATTCTTACATCCGAAGGTGACTGATCCACCTTCCTTTTCAATCAAGCAGGAAAATTTATTTCTGTCTCCCGTCATGTGTCGTGAACATCCACTGTCAAGAATCTAGATGTTGTTGGAATTGGATGCATGGCTTTCCTGCTCATAACAAATTAGACAAGAAAATTTTTTGGTACCCACATGAGATTGGTACCAACATCCCGAGTGAGAAGAGAAAGTAAATCCTTTCTAACCCATATTGGAGTAGTTTTCTTCACAGTGTTTTTTGAAACAAGAAATTCAGTTTTTTATTTTTCAATTTTCTGAACATTAGACCTCTTAGTTGGTTTATTCCACTGTGAAAACCTTGGCATGTAATGTTGTTGATGAACAGGAAAAGGTGAATGATAGAAATAAGGATTGAACCATTGGTTACCATTGTTCCTTTGGTTCCAAGACTTATTCCATCTTGAATTATAAGATGAGAAAACATTCCAATTTCCATGAGAAAGATGATTATTGATTGGTTTGAAGTTTTTCTGATTTTTATAAGAAGGGTAGGTCGACCTATGCATGGTTTGTGTCAACCTATGTTGTGTGTGTGTCGACCTGGGTAGGATATGTGTCGACCTCTGACTGGGATAGGTCGACTTGTGCAGAGTGTGTGTCGACCTTACAGGTTCTTTCTATTTTTGTATTTTTCCTTTATTTTCAGATGAACCTGCCTTGACAAATTTTATTAGAGGAATTTTTGATGGTTTTATTATCTTTGGAGATGATTCAGTTTTCTTTGAATTTTGTGCTTCAAAACCTAAACCATATTTATTTGAATTGATCTTAACTCCTAGTAGAGCATTCAGATTTTCTTTGCCTTGTGTGAAGTTCTTGATGATCTCTTCTTTTTCTTTAAGGCAATGATTGAGTTTTTCAATTTGATTTAAATTTTCTTGATTTTCCTTCTCTTTTCTTTAAATTTTTTGACAGAATTAATAAGTTCTTTGTTCAATTTTTGAATTCTCAGTTTCAGATCATCAACAAAAATTAACAATTCATCATTTTCTTTGATTTGATCGAAATATGAGCTTCTAATTCAAAAAATTTTCCAAAAGATGATGTGTCATGAAGAAT
Source organism: Colocasia esculenta (assembly GCA_014218235.1). Taxonomy (NCBI): domain Eukaryota; kingdom Viridiplantae; phylum Streptophyta; class Magnoliopsida; order Alismatales; family Araceae; genus Colocasia; species Colocasia esculenta. The sequence goes on from CM024756.1 coordinate 618,554, forward strand.
GTTATCAATTTTTCTTTTTAAATATTTATTTTCTTTTCTAACATCAGAAAGATTTTCAACTAAGTTACCATATGCTTCTTGCCAATCATCAATGGTAAATAGTTCAAAAGACATATCTACCTGTTCTTTACTACTTCCAGCCATGAAGCAGATTTCATTTCCTTCTGAACTTGAGGATTCTTCATTGTTGTCTGAGCTTTGATCCTTATCTGACCATGTAGCAACCATGGCCTTGTTCTTCTTTTTGTGAAACTCCTTCTTGTGGTTTTTGTACTTGTTCTTCTTAACCTTTGGACATTCAGCTTCATATGCCCAGATTTGTTGCATCTGTAACACACAGGAATTTCATCAGTTTTCTTATGATCAACATGGGAGAAGTGTTTCTTTTTACTAAACATGACATTTTGCTTATTACCAAAATTCTTCTTATTGATTTTAGAAATGCCCTAAATTGTCTAGTAATCAAACAAGATTATCATTGTCAGATTCAGATTTTTCAGATTCAGAAATTCTTTAGATTTTCCTTTACTACTTGATGAAGCTTTAAGAGCAATGGGTTTTGATTTCAACATGTGTTCTTTAGATCTTTTAAGATTTAGCTCATAAGTCATTAAAGATCCAATGAGTTCATCTAATGTTATTTAGATAAATCTTTGAATCTTCAATGATTGTGGCTTTTGTGTGCCACACAGAAGATAAGGAGCGCAAAATTTTTCTTACCAAATCTTCATTTGAGTATTCCTTACCTAAAGATCGAAGACCATTGATGATAACCATGAACTAGCAAACATCTCAGATATAGTTTCATTGTTTCATGATAAACAATTCATAATCAGAAACTAACATGTTGCTTTAGTTTCTCTAACTTGAGATGTGCCCTCATATAGCAATTCTAATTTATCCCACATCTCCTTGGCAGACTTACACATAGAGATTTTGGAATACTCCTTCGGGTGGATGTCACATTGCAGCATGTTCATGGCACTGTAGTTTAGGGTGACCCTTTTGATCTGCTCTCTAGTCCATTGATCTTCATCTCCAGTGACTTCGATTAGTCCTTTTTCAACAATTCCCCATACTTCATAGTTCTATGCTATAAGAAAAACCATCATCCTATTCTTCCAATAAGGATAGTCAGTACCATCAAAAAATGGAGGCTTATTAATTGAATGACCTTCAGCAATGAAACCTCTAGAGTCCAGGATAAAGACAATCAAATCAAACACACAAACAATTTGAGCAAGTAATTGAGTGAATCAAAATCGAAATAAAAAAATTCACCAAGGCACCTCAGAGTATAGAATTGACTCTGACCTGCTCTGATACCAATTGTTAGGATTGGATAGGTGACTTTAACAGATGAACTAAGAAATTGTGTGTATGGCAGTGAAATTAAAAGAGTGAAACACACAATTCGATCAGATCAAGTGTGTGTGTGAGTATAGTGAATAAGAACAATAAACCACATGTCAAACCACAGTGCACAGAAGAATTTAAGGTGGTTCGAGAAACAACAACTGTGCCTCCTACGTCCACCTCCTCATAGCGGAGGAACCAATAGAACAAGTGCAGTACAATCTGAGCACGACGGCTCAACCTCTTCGAGTGCGACGACTCAAAGAAACCCAGGAGATAGGCACAATGACCTACTCCACAACCACTTGTGCATTCAGAAAATTCACAAGCCTTTGAGCACTATGGCTCAAGCACTAGAGCACAACGACTCCAACCCAGAGCACTACGGCTCCAAACCAGAGTACAAAATACTCAAACCTCTGGATCACAACAGATCCAAGTTCTGCTAGAACAAGCACACTTAGAGAATAGATCCTCTAGCACGATCTATCTTAGTACAGGATAAAATGGTAAAGACAAATAGAATTGGGCGATCTGTGTAGAACACATACACAGATCCCCCAGTGAAATTGACACTCAAAACAAACACAGACTCGGCTGGATCTCCTTCTGGATCAGCACTGCTGCAACCACGAGCTCCTCCCCTTCTTCTCCTTCTTCTTTTCCTTCTTCTTCCCTTTGGCGGCGCTCTGCTGCTCTCCTTCTGGACGTAGGAGCCTTTCCCACTCAAATGCTCTTCTTCTGGAATGCTCTAAGCTTTCTTGTGTGGGATGTGATTTGGAGTACGAGGATCATGAGTATATATAGTCCCATGTGTGCATGAGGACCCTTGGAGTGCATGGGTACAAATATCTAGGTCAATTCCATTGATCCCTAAACAGCCACGTGTCCAGAAAAATCCACATTTTTGAGCTTCAGACGAAGTGTGTCAACACATAGGCAGACTGTGTCGATACCACTGGCCACTGGCTTCAGAACAGGTTCTGGGAGGGACAGTGAGTGTCGACACACAGGCAGACTGTGTCGACACCACTGGAAGACTATGTGACACACAGGCAGACTGTGTCGACACCACTGGCAGTCTGTGTCGACAACAGGCAGACTGTGTCGACAACACGTGGCAAAGTTATGTAAACCTGAAAATATGAAGTGTGAACCATTAACATAAGTCATTATCATCAACATATGAAATATTAAATGTCTTTAGTCATCATTTTAATATGTACAAAATGTCATCATCAAAATCAAGTTATGAGTGATGTCAATTAGTCATGATTAGAATCATCATTAAAAGTTTCAAATGCACACTCAACACAACAAATTAAACTTTGGATTCACATGATTTGGCCTCGGGATGTGTGAAACTCGACATGAACACAAAGTCCTACACATGAACGACTTATGGAAAACGCTTTATACTCATAGCATGCTCGATAAAATTTAGGGAAAGGAAGTGCATATGAAAGTAGACTCAATGAACTTTAACATGGTGTATGATTTGTTCAAGTTTGGCTCGAGATAACCTACCTTTGGTCGATGCTAAGAAGAGTCTTCTGCAGATTGTTGTAGAATGCAGGTAGGGGAAGATGGTTCCAGTTGGGGTGATCTCCTTCTCCTCTGATGCTCAAGCAGTCCTCCTCACGACCCCAAGTAATGGTAAACTCGTCCCCAAGGGTCTTAGGAAGAGTTTAAGTGTTTAGGGTTGTTTAGTAGTCCTATTACAACTAGGAAATAAGGGTTGCGGTTTTAGCTTGATTCTTTTCTTGTTTGAGGAATTCCCATCCCAATTAGAGTGTGTGATCTATTAGGAAACCTCCTAGTATGGTTAGACACGAATTTGGGTTGCTAAGTATGACTAATTGTCTTTGCTTTTGCCATAATTGCCCCTTTCTATTTTATGCTCAATTAGGGTTACGAATTTTGGGAATTTTTCTTGTTGGGTTCTTGTTCTTTGGGTTAAGAGTATTTGGTTGTCCCAACAATTATCCACTAGTTGTCTTGTCTCGTTAGGAGACTAACTATGGGATTTATTTCATTCTAATCGCACCTTTCACACATACGATCATGACGCGTATGTTTCAATCACCTTGATAAATATTAAACTATTATTTTTAATTTATATTTTATTTTTAAATTACTAAATTTTTGAGGTGCTATACCCTCCCCCACTTAAGAGAATTTGGCCCCCAAATTCATGTATAAGACAATGGAAATTACTTACTTGCGAAGAGTTCCGGGAACCTTTTACGCATAGCTTCCTCAGTTTCCCACGTTTCATCTTCATCAAAACATTGGTTCCACCTGACCTTCACTAAGGGGATGACCTTGTTCCTTAATTGGCACAGTTCATGGTCTACAATTTTAACCGGCTTCTCTTCATAAGTCCCGTGCTTATGGAACTCTAAGAACTCAGTTGATCATGTGGAAAGGATCATGTACACACTTCCTCAACATGGAAATGTGGAACACACTGTGTACCCCATCTAGTTGTGGTGGCAATGCTAGATGGTATGCAACTTCACCAACTCTTTCAAGGATTTCGAAAGAATCGATGAATCTTAGTGACAACTTGCCTTTGATTCCAAACCTTCATATTCCATGGTTTGGTGACACTTTTAGAAACACATGGTCGTCAACCTGAAATTCCAGATCCCTTCTTCTAGTATCTGCATAAGTCTTTTGCCTCTGCTGTGCCACTGCCATTCTTTTCCTAATAAGCTTCACCTTTTCTGTGGTTTCTCTTACCATCTCTGGTCCTAACAGTTGCTTTTCACCAACCTCATACCAGAAGATTGGAGATCGACAACTTCTATTGTAAAGTGCCTCGAAAGGTGCCATTTGAATACTAGCATAGTAGCTATTGTTGTTGGCGAATTCCATGAGAGGTAAATGTTAATGCCAACTACCTCTGAAGTCTAGCACACAAGCTCTCAGCATGTCTTCTATTACTTGGTTGGTTCTCTCTGTTTGACCATCAGTCTGTGGATGGAAAGCTGTGATGAAGTTTAGTTTAGATCCCAAAGAATGGTGTAATCCTTTACAAAAATGTGATGTAAATCTTGAGTCTCTATCAGACACAATGGACACAGGTACTCCATGTAGTCTGACAATTTCCTTCACATACAAAGCAGCTAGAACGTCCACCGTCCACTTGTTCTTGATTGGTAAGAAGTGAGCGGACTTGGTTAAGCAGTCGACAATCACCCATATACCATCGAATCCACTTCTAGATCTAGGCAGTCCGAAAATGAAGTCCATCCCTACACCTTCCCATTTTCATGTTGGGATTTCCAGGGGTTTAAGTTTGCCTGCAGGTCGCAAGTGTTCTGCTTTGATTTTCTGGCAGGTTAAGCATCTGGCGACATATTCTGTTACCTCCCTCTTCATGTTTGGCCACCAAAAACTTCTTTTCAAGTCTTGATACATTTTAGTAGTTTCGGAGTGAATGGTGTACCTTGTTTTGTGGGCTTCATCCATAATTGCTTTCTTTGTCTTCGCATGGTCGGGTACACAGACTCGGCCACGGAATAATAATCTTCCATCTTCTGCTAAGGCGAAGTTTGACTTTTGGTCCAGATTAACCTTTACTTCTACGAGCATGGGGTCATTGTCTTGAAGTGCTATAATGTCTTCAAGTAGAGTAGGTTGTACTCTAACACTAGCAATCAGACAACCCTTTCCTTTGGTGTCCGCATCTATATTCATTTGGGCAAAGTCTTCTAATAATCTCCATTCTTCCACCATGAGACTTGATAAGGTAGCCACTGGCTTCCTGCTAAGAGCATCTGCCATGACATTTACTTTTCCTGGATGATATTGGATAGTGAAGTCGAAGTCTTTGAGATACTCTAACCACCTCCGTTGTCTCATATTCAATTCCTGTTGAGAAAATAGATATTTCAAACTTTTATGGTCAGAAAATATAATGAACTTCTCACCATATAAGTAATGACGCCATATCTTCAGGGCGAAGACTACAGTTGCTAGCTCCAGGTCATGCACATGGTAATTATCTTCATGTTTCTACAATTGTCTGGACACATAGCATATAACCTTCCCGTTTTGCATCAACACACAGCCGAGACTGATACCTGATCCGTCTATGTATACTTCAAAACTTCCTCTAGCTACTGGTAATGTCAGTACAGGTGCTGAAGTTAGGTGCTCCTTCAATGACATGAAACTGTCTTCACATTCGACAATCCATGTGAAAGGATTCTCCTTCCTGGTAAGTTTGGTCAATGGTACAACTATCTTTGAAAAGTCTTTAATGAAACAACAATAATAACCAGCTAGACCCAAAAAGCTTCTAATTTTCGACACAGTTGTCGGTCTTTCCTAATTCTTCACAGCTTTTACTTTAGAAGGATCTACAGAGATGCCTTCCTTGGATATGATGTGACTTCCTCCATCCAAAATTCACACTTGCTAAGTTTTGTATAGAATTGATTGTCTCTAAGCACTTGCAGAACAATCTTCAAGTGTTCTTCATGCTCTTCCTTTGACTTGGAGTAAATAAGAATATCATCAATGAACACCACTACGAAATGGTCTAAGTATGGCCTATAGATATTGTTCATAAGTTACATAAGAGTCGCTGGAGCATTTGTTAAGCCAAAAGGCATAACCACAAACTCGTAGTAACCATATATACTCCGAAAAGATGACTTGTGTATATCTTCTTCCTTGATCCTTAGCTGATGGTAGGCTGAACTTAGATCGATCTTAGAGAAGTATTGTGCACCGGAGATATGATCAAATAGCTCGTCGATGTGGGGCTATGGTACTTATTCTTTATTGTCAATTGATTTAGCTGACGATAGTCAATGCAAAGTCTCATAGTTCCATCCTTTTTTCTGACAAATAGTACTGGCACTCCCCATGGGGATGTGTTGGGCCTGATGAAACCTTGGTCTAACAACTCCTGGATCTGTCTTTTCAGCTCTTGCAATTCAATAGGGGACATGCAATATGGAGCTTTGGACCTAGGTGCTTCCCCAGAGAGTAACTCGATGGTGAAGTTTACCTCCCGTTCTGGTGGTACTCCAAGTAAGTCTTCTGGAAAAACATCGGAGTATTCTCTGGCTATGGGGATATCTTCCAGAGTGGGTTTCTTCTTTTCAGTCGCAGTGACCAAAACTAGGAAAGCGTCACAACCCTGGTTGATCAGCTTGGAATATTTAAGGGATGAAATAATGACAGGGTGTGTGCAGTAATAGACGCCAAGAAAATATAGTTTAGGGAGATTTGGTCTGGCAAAGGTAACCCTCCTATGACAAGAATTAACATCGGCGCCATACTTAATCAACCAGTCGGCATCTAATATAGCGTCATAACCCTTCATATCTAAATAGATGAGATTGGCAGGGAGATTATGCCCTCCAATCATGGTTTCACATTTAGGTAGGTAGTGTGTGTGTCACGCCCCTCCAATTTAGTAGCGGAATAAATCGGGGAGACGTGAGCAAAGTACATACTAGAGTAAAATGTACAACAGTTGAATGATTCAGAGCATCTAATGAACAATAATTGGAATAAACTCTTTATTTCATTATAAATTCACTAAGACTATTACAACCACTAATTCGGAGCCAATACATCAGACTCATTGACATCACTACATTGGAAAGAAATCTAAAGCAATACTATTAGACTCCATGGTACTAGGGTAACTTCATCAACTAACTCTAGGTCGCTCATCACTCTAGTCCTGTCCCATTGGTGTGTGTAACGTCATTGTCTGACTTACCTGAGACACAATAACAAATAACGAAGGGTGAGCGATAATGCTCAGTAGGACTTAAATCTTAGGATCAAGCATGCTTTAAATAATTAACGCTTTAAAGGACTGAGTAACTAATGATAGAGAGAGAGTCATGTAAAGTCGAGAAAGTAATAGCACAGGTAACATGGTTCAAATAGCATGTGAATCAAGTATAGCACAATGAATATGATTAAGTCACGATAGAAAGCGATAACTCAAGATAGTAAGTAACAAGTAGAGCAAAGAGAGAGAAAGTAGTTGAACGTTCGCAGTGCAATAATAGAGTACGACAGTAGTCGCTCAATAACAGGACAGTAGCAGTTCAGTAACAGTCAATGGTAGTACAGTACATCTGAACTAACAGACTAACAGTAACAGTATAACGGTCAGATGTCTAGCTAATTCAGAATAGTCAGTCAGAACTGGTGCAAATACAAACACCATCATTAGCCCCTGCAGGTATTTGTGGGTGGCTCTCTGCCCCCAGGACTAGAATGGAGCCCCTGGGACACTCTCCGCACCCTCAGCAATATGCATTCAAGTCCAGTAGAGCCACAAGACCCATTATAGCGCTAGACAATAAGAATAGTGCAAAATAGTAGGAGCCACAATAGCTCAGAGGGTCCCAAGAGAGTACTTTCAAGAGTGTCATGTCAGGATGCCCGAGAACATAGGTACAATCATGTCACGGAACAATGTTCACTAGTAGTTCGCGAGACTATCACATCGAGAGCGAGTTCAAGAGCATGTAACACGAACAAGATTGTCAAGAGATTAACGGCTATCAAGTCAATAATGATGGTTCGGAGTGTCGTAGTGTCATGTCCATAATGATTTCAAGCATAACAAGTCAAGTGAACGGGATTTTATGATAACAATGATCAAGAGAGAATTTCGGCAGCATAACGGTGCTTTTGCATGTTTTCATATGTCATTGTCGATAGCTTCAAGAAATTCAATATGAGGGCGAGAGAGAGAGAGAGATGCACACTAACATCAAGGATCTTTGTGGTACAACCTGCTCGTCGGCCATGTGGGAATCCATGGACAGAGGAGTCTTACGAAGGCCTTGAATAAGGATTCACTAGTCCGACAGAAGGAATATCCGACGAAGAGTTCATCCAAGTCAAGAGAAAGCGTGTATATAGAAACAAGTGCCCGATGTTCTAGAGGAATTCTAGAACAGTGGAGCGTCGGTAACGGTATTCCCAGAACAACGCGAGAAAACGAAGACAAGTCCATTTAAAAATAGGACAATTTAAATATATAATTTAAATAAATTACCAGAGATATTATGAGATATTTTCATGCCAAATTAAGCCCTAATGGATGGTTCAAGTGTGTGCATGTGGCATGAAGAATTATGGACATGAAAGGTCATGTGAAAGATTTTAATTAACTAAAATACATCCAAGATTAACAACTTCGTTTACTGTGTTTAAGAGAGTTAACAGGGCATGATATTACTGTAGAAAATCAAGGGTTGCAGAAATATAAGGTTTTCATGCAAAACTCTAGAAGGCGACGTACCCCTGTAAGGGTCGCGATGGGGTACAGTCAGAACGCGACAGGATCAATCAAGGGTCGTGACAGGTCGGTCAGAATAGGCTGCCAGATCGCAACGGTAGGACCTGTCACGTTCAGAAACGACGGGTAGCTCTATCGCGATCAGACCTCAGAACGTGACCTATAGGGCCATCGTGTTCTTAGGTCCTGTGCCTGAGTTCGAGCGGAAAAAGGATAGTGCATTGGATTGCGGTCTAGGTTGCCTTGTTTTGACACAGGGACGTTCAGAAATTAAGAACTAAATGTACAGTTGATGAAAAATTGCGAAATCACTTGCAAACTGATCTAGACATGCGAGAGTACTTACAGTAAATAGGAATTTGAAAACAAACATGGTTTCGGCATGGTTCAAACAAGTGTATTCATGAAAAACAGGGAGCAGTGTACAATTGAGATGCAAGAATTGATTCGAGCAGTAGGATGGATGAAAATTAGGGCTTTCAGAGGCAAACGATGCCTAACATCCATCAGTATCTCTAGTTAAAATTTCATAGCATGGGATCGAGTGTACATGGAGAACAAGATTTAAGAAGGGTTCGGGGTCATGATAGTTGCAGAACTTCAAAAGTCAACAATAAAAGATTGGCTCGATGGAAAATTATGAAACAAGAGGGCTTTTGTTCCTGAGGATTAGAACAACCTACAGACGAAATTTTATAACTTTTGCTCGTAAGAATGCCTACCTTTGACTCGTTTGATCTTCTAGGGTTAGAACGTGAAGAACTCGGGTTAAAGCTTGGTAGCCTTCTCCCCATGAATTCCTCTCCTCCTTGGCCTCCTTTCCTCGCCCAGCAAACCCCAGCAACGTGTTAGCCGGCCATGGAGAGTTTATAGAGTATTTAAGCTACTTGGGTTTCTATTTCCTAATATACTCTAGTTCCTATTAAATTCTGAGATTTCCTATTTCTATCCTCCTTCTAAGCTTTCCACTTCCTATTTGGGTTAGGATGGAAGCTAAATTCGTGGCCAAGCCATTTGGGTAGAGTTAGGAATCCAATTCCAACTCAAACTACTTATTTTAATACTTTATTACCCCTTTTATATTTTTGTAATATCTAAGTTACGAATTTAGGGTATTTTCCTACTATCCCCCTTTTAAAAATCCCTATTTTGTCCCAATAAAATTTTGAGGGTCCATTTAACAAAGCCCATTACTTAATGGAATTTAACTTAGGGTAATTTCCCTTTTAATTAGGAATAATAGAGTTATAGATTTTTGCATTTTCTTTCTTGGATTTATTCATGGCTATGAGAGGTCCATTGGTCCAAATTCTTATGATGGACTATCAATACGTATCGTTGGAGTCTACCCATAATTTTATTATATTTTAATGCACTTTGGTTTATAAATAATAATTTTTTGACTTATTTCTTAATTACTATAATAAGTCATATAAATTCTAAAACGTGGTCCAAATGATTTTTCTATGCCCAAATTCCATAATGGGTCATTAGAGAATATCGTTTAAAGTATAACTACTATTTTTATGAAATTTTTATATGGGTTTATACGCATGCAATAGTGATGCGTACCTTTTTAACTAGTTTTGAATTTATTAATTGATAAATTTTCAATTTATTTATATTTTCATATTAATGAATTTTTCCGGGGTACTACAGTGTGAGCTCCGATTCAGAGCCAAGTGGAGAAGCTGCCGTGAGTTTGGATTTCATGGGACTGGTTTAACAGGTAGAGTTACAGCAAATGCGGTGGAAACGAATGAATATTCAACTCCATATCATTGAGAACAAAAGTAGGTACAGAATGAATATGAATGATACCTTCCACCATACCCCCTTCCTCAGATAGGTCAGCTTCCACCACGGCATTGAGACGTCCCTGACGCCGGGGTGCAGTCTGTGCTCTCCCTGGTTGGCCTTTCAACATCAAATAGTCGGGAATATGGTGGTCACGACCACCACATTTTAAGCATGCCCCAAGCTTCTTCCAGCATTCCTCAGCTCGGTGCCCCGGCTTGTCGCAAAATCGACAGTTCTCAGCTAACTGTCTTCCTTCCACTTTGACTTTCTTGTCTATAGCATAGTCCCTTCCAGCACTTGGTCTTTTGTTGTTGTTGTTATAGTTGTTGTTGTTGTTTCGGAAGGTTGCTACAGTATTGGCCGATCCTTTCTTTACGAAAGCCGATCTTGTTGTTTCCTTTCCCCTCATGCCTTCAACCTTTGCCATCGTATCATCCACTAGTTGGGATCTCTGGACCATCTCAGTGTAAGTACCGATGTTATGTGGTCTGAGCTTTTCAATAAACATGGGCCTAAGACCATCCATGAACCTATTCGCCTTCAATCTTTCAGTGCTCACCGGGTGTGGGGCATACACAACCAGGCGAGAGAGCTGAGCCTCGTACTCCGCCACAGACATTCCCTTCTGCCTAAGTGCGGTAAACTCCGCAGCTTTTTTGTCCTTGACCCTCTCAGAGAAATATTTTCCTCGGAATATTTCCAAGAAACTTGCCCATTCTAGTTCAGCCACATTAGGTAGGTGAGCCAATGTGGCCTTCCACCATGCCCTAGCATCCTTGCTAATTGGAAGGTAGCTAGTAATACCTTCTCCCGATTTGTACACTGCATAACTTGAAAATTTCTTTCTATCTCCTCTTGCCAATTCTCTGCCTCGCTGGATCAGGGGATCCAAAGAAGTGAGGAGGGTTCAGACTCCTAAAGCTGAGATGAGATCGCCAGCTCCATTTCGGGCTCCAGCTTGAGCCCCGACTTACACTACATTTTGCAGGGCTTGAGTGTGTCCTCTCACTGTTTCTTGCATAGCCTACCACTGGTTGCGTGCCATTGCAATTGAGTGAAAGAGTTATGAGGTTCTTGAGAAAGGATAGAAACCAATTAATGTTCTTAGTTATATCATAAGGTTGAATGGGTATGGGCGCTTAGTTCATAAAACTAGTTTATTTTCAGTCTCTACCCATTCTCACCAGGCACTATATGTATTTCCATGACCTAGGTTTCATAGGTATCTTTTAATCCTGAGATATATAAGTCCTATTTTGTGTTCCTAGGCTCTGATACCACTAAATTGTCATGTCCCGAGAATTACGTAGTGGAAATATTTAGAAATTAAATTCGATATTCCAAGACGTGAGCAGTCAGCAAATAAGCCTCTAGCTAGCGAGCATTAGATGTGTAACAACACAACCATGATAATAGGGCCCAATAATGAACACAACGAAGCTTGTATTCAAATCTCAAATGCTTTGTTTCAAAGTACAACTAATACAAACTCTTTCATTTTTGAACTACAGGACTAAGACTCAATAAAGGAAAAATTACAAATAACCTCGCAGTCTACTACATCAAACTACTCTCAAGTAAACTAATGATAAATACTAAGGTAGAACACGCTCATCATTCTGACGCATTCCCTTCATAGTCTTGACCTTCAGCTTCCTCATCATTGTCACCTATGATGTTGAAAAGTAGAGAATGAGAAAACTAGCCCAGTAGGATTTATATCTCATTGTGCATGCAATGGTATAAGTGATTAGTAATTTAGAACTAGGCAGGCACGATTAACTAGATATACATGAACGATAAATCCATATAATCACGATACATGAACAAGATAGATTAAACAATAGCTATGGAACAAGATCTAGAATGAGATAACAAGATAAAACTAGCAGTAGATCACTATATACAAGCACACAAGATATCACTTAATTGTAAGAACGCGAGATGTCAATAGTTTTTCAAGAACGCAAGATGTCACTTATTTGCAATAAATGCAGGATGGACATATCATGCAAGCAAGTACGCACGAGCATGAACTTTTATCACTCAACACTTAATCAGCACGAAGACACTAATGTGCACTGAGGATCTATGCCACCTTGGAATGCACACTAGACACGTGTATGTGGTTATTGTATCTAGCATTCAACACGACACTATTTCCTAGTGCAGATGCAACACCAGTAATCATTATACCCCATGGTTAACAGTATATTTATGACTCTCCATCGTTGGGGCTAAACTGGAGCCCTTGTACACTCGCCATGCCCGATCATCAGCTCACGAATTTCAAATGTAGATACCCACAGTCATTCATGGCCAATAATAAGAGTTCCAAGATGTAAGCAATTGTAATATCACGTTCATGATGATGATGTCAAGAAATAGCAAGTCATGTGCACATGATTTCATGATAACAATAGTCCAGAGATAATTTCGGCAGCATAATGACGCGATTTACACTTTAGTTAACTCTTTACATTAATGGCTTGAGTTTATGATTATAAATCCACACTCACGTGAATGAGATGAGAAAGAAAGTGCATGCTATCTCCAGGGAACTTCAATGGTACAACCAACTCGGTCTCCATGAGGGAATCCACGAAGTACGAAGATTTACTGAGGTCTTAGAGAAACGGTAACAAGTTTGCCGATACGGAATGACCGACCGAGAGTTTTCAATTCCCCAAGAAAGGCTGCCTATATGTACGAGTGTAGTGTAGAACTTGTCTCAATCCACAATCCATCGGTGTAAAACAAGCGGAAAGCAAGTAACATGATGACACAATACTAAACATGCACTTATCTCAACATGATTTGCAGTGTTTTAAGATGATGTTCATTCACTTTAATAAGCTAGAGTAGTAAGATGAATAATCAATCATAGCAAGGCTAGATCAAGCAATTTAAGAACAAATAGAATAAGCTTTCAGGTTGTTATGACTTTCTCATGGTTTGGTTTTAAGCCACATGATATACTATACACACTTATCATAACTATAACATGCAAACCTTACACTCTAGACAGAGTAAAATAGGTCTCGGGTAGGCTTTCAAATACGCGGCGGATTCAGTCATCTCTATTTACAAGACTGTTGACACTTTAAACGGTTAAAGTATTCAGTCATGCAAATTGCGACGGGTTAACCTGTCGTGTTACGAGCAGTAGATATTGAATCGCGACGTACAAGACGGTCGCATTCATGCACTTTTCAAAATACCCGAATATAAAAATACTATCCAATCATGGGCGGGAAAACTGACTAAATTGTGACGGACAGGACAGTCGCGATTCAGACATGCATATACTTTTATGCGGCGCACAGTTTGATGCTGTCAATCTTGTCACAATGGAAGTAAAACACGACAGTCTAGGCTATCGCCTTTAGGGTAATCACGACGGGTTAGACTGTCGCGATACTAGTGCCTAAAAAGCAACGTCTGTAGTGGTCGCGATTTAGGGTTCAACCTGAAGATGATGAAAACCGATGTAACCATGCATGTAAGGCCTATAACTCGAGATCTAGGGTTCTTTAGAGAAAAGTGTGAACATGAAAGTTGTAGAGGACGATGAGTATAAGAGAACTACACTTTTGGATTCACATGATTTGGCATCGAGATGCGTGAAACTTGACATGAACACAAAAAGTCTTACACATGCACGACTTATGGAAAACGCTTTATACTCATAGCATGCTCGATGAAATTTAGGGAAAACAAGTGCATATGAAAGTAGAGTCAATGAACTTTAACATGATGTATGATTTGTTCAAGTTTGGCCCAAGATAACCTATCTTTGGTCTATGCTAAGAAGAGTCTTCTGCATATTGTTGCAGAACGCAGGTAGGGGAAGATGGCTCCGTTGGGGGCGATCTCCTCCTCCTCTGGTGCTCAAGCAGTAGGAAGAGTATTTAAGTGTTTAGGGTTGTTTAGTAGTCCTATTACAACTAGGAAATAAGGGTTGCGGTTTTAGCTTGATTCTTTCCTTGTTTGAGGAATTCCCATCCCAATTAGAGTGTGTGAGCTATTAGGAAACCTCCTAGTATGGTTAGACACAAATTTGGGTTGCTAAGTATGACTAATTGCCTTTGCTTTTGCCCTAATTGTCCCATTCTATTTTCTGCTTAATTAGGGTTACAAATTTTGGGGATTTTTCTTATTGGGTTCTTGTTCTTTAGGCTAAGAGTATTTGTTTGGCCCAATAATTATCCACTAGTTGTCTTGTCTCATTAGGAGACTAACTATGAGATTTATTTCATTCTAATTGCACCTTTCACACATACGATCATGGCGCGTAAGTTTCAAATTTTCAATCACCTTAATAAATATTAAACTATTATTTTCAAAATTTTCTTTTATTTTTAAATTACTAAATTTTCAGGGTGCTACATGTGGGCCGTAGGTGTTAGCCCATATAGTCCACTAGTTTTCTATTGAAGAAGGCAACAGAGTATGTCATCGCATTTTGAACGCGACGGCTACCTACGTCGTGTTCTTCGAACCGCCTTTCTGTGGCGCGACGCAATTGGCGACGGGTAGGTCTGTCACATTTAAGGTCTTGTAAATGCAACAACTGCCTATGTCGTGATTCTGACTATGCTTTTAATGCTGTGTTTTGGGCCAGACAGAGCAGAGGTGGCTTTGTCCGATGAAGGGGGGAGTTACTGTGGTGGTTTTGCTGCAGTTTTTAGCGATTTTGGCTTCCAGGTGGCTTGTGCATGTTGAATCGAGATGGAACTATAGATGTCCTAGAAAGGGGTGAATAGGACTTCTTGCGCTATTAAAAATTAATCTGAAAATAGATGACACTAAATAAAGTTGTTAGTATTTAGTGTAGTGTGTGTGAAACAAGTGAGAACTTGGCAGAAACAATCACACAACTTGCACAAGAGATTTTATCCTGGTTCGGCCCTTCCCACATGGAAGTCCTACGTCCAGTCCCCAAGTAACCTCTTGGGATTTCACTAAACTGCCAAGAACACTTGGCCTTCTCTCAACCTGAGAGGTATTACAAACCCACTTGCTCCCAAGCAAGTCTTCCCTTTATCAAGGGGTACAAAGACCACCTACACAAGTAGGTCTTCCCTTCACAAGAGGGGCACTATAGGAAACAAACCTCCTATAGGTTGTCTAACACAGAAATAAAAAGCACTAGTATGTCTGCTCAAAGGAATGAGCAAACACAGAGAATCAGAAAGAGATACAAAAGGAAATTGGAGCTCTAGCTCTTTCTGAATCTAAGTGGGTGGACTGAGAAGGATCTACAATACAAACGGCCACCCAACAAGAAAAGACTTCTAAAGAACTAGAGAGCTTGGAAGTCGAAGAGTAGAAACAACAACTCTCTTTCTTCTTTTCAGTAGAAGGCTTGTAGTGTCTCTTGCGATTTCTGAATGGAGTTCAGTGTCATTGGTTGGTTTGTTCGTCAATGGGGTGTGTCTTCTTGTTCAAACTTTAGCTTCTATATATGAGCTTCAGAGGCTTGATTCTTCCCGTTTGAAACTATCCGTTAAAAAAAAAGTCGTTGATCCTTGGATGTTGACACCTTGAAACTTCTATTATGACCATCAGTCTTTCAGTTCTTAGAGTCCCAATGTCTTCAGGCTATGTAGGTAGTCTCATGGCTTGATAGATAGCTTCATTAATGTTCTGTAAACTTCATGCTCAAAGCTGAAAGCTAAGCATGCTTCATTAATATTCTGCAAGCCTGGAAGGACAAGAATGACAAAGATAGCTCCATACTTTTGGAGGTAGGTGAGAAAAAAATATATAAAGCATGAAGGAGTTCAGACAGACAGTTGTTCAAAACATTTAAAGATAGACAGACTGTTGTATGGGGAATACAAAGACTTTTCCTAAAAGTCATGGAGTTCTGACAGTGGTAGGTGAGCTCTGACAGATAGCCCATGTTGCTTATACCTACCATCACATTTACTTCATAGCAACTGTCAATGAAAGAACTAAACTTCTGACAGCAAGTAGAGATCACATTGTATAATTATTTCAGATCTTAATAAGATATTTTATATGGTCATTTTGAATATAATTTTTCCTACCTAACAGAATATTTAAATGGTGACAGCAAGAAGAACATTATTCTGTAAGACTTATAAGTGTCATTCATTTTGTAAAAGATCCCATAGGAATAATGAAAGCCAATGAAAAACAACAAGATTAAGATTTCATGGATTCTGTGGAATGACAGATTACATAAGTATTATTTAAGTATCAAGTACACAGAAGTTGATATAGGATACTTCGACTTTCCTGGAGTCAGAGTCAAAGACAAGAGATGCATATAGATCTTCAACTATACAGAAGTCGTAGTGAGACATTGATAATAGACTTCAACTTCTAGGGAGTCGGAGTGCAAGCAATAACAGACTTCGACTTCCATGAATATTCAAAGACTTCGACTTTTTAGAAGTCAGAGTAAGGTTCAAGTACATCATAATTTGACTTTGATACAGTCGGAGTTAGAAGACTTCGACTTTTAAAGAGTCGAAGTGAAAGTTCATTTGATAAGCAATAGATGACATACTTCGACATTTCAGAAGTCGAAATCCTGATAAACTTCGACTTTTAAGGAGTCGGAGTCCAGCTAGACTTCAACTGTTCAGGAGTCGGAGTCCTATCAGACTTCGACTTTTCAAAAGTCTACATGGTTCATCAAATGGTACAACACTTCGACTTTTCTAGAGTCGGAGTTAGTATGGTACATAGTATACGCTGTGGACTTAGAGAAATTTTATGTCAGTGTTGATACTTAGATTTTGTGTGCACATGCTTTGACTGAAGTATTATACAGTGTTATAGATGTATGTGTTAGCATGTCATATTTCTTTTATACAGAATAACTTGTGGTATATTCCAATAGTTTTGATTGTAGAAAGTCTTAAAAGATTTTGTCATAGCAAAAATACAATGCTTAAAATGATTAACAATATTTTAAGGGATAGTTGCTCAACAGTGCGGCGCAGGTTCCACGTGAGGAAGGCATCTGGAGCGTGGGCGTGCCAGCGGTGTGGTGTTCTTCACGTTCTTCGAGCTCGTTCAATTGGTAGGGAGACTTCCTTTGTGTTTTAGTTTGATTTAAATGCTTTTGAGCTTAGTAAATCATGCAAGGATAGTGTGTGGTAATGTATCTTGTGTTTTTAATGCATTTATTTTGGTTTTTAAATGGTGTGTGGAATGGTTTCATGGAAAGAAATGGGGTTCGGCCGTCTGCCTAAGAGGCGACGGGTCGAACCGTCGCGTTTCTGTTGTAGATGCGATGCAGTGGTCTATCGCATTTATGGATTTTGTATCGATTGCCATTGTCGCGATGACATGGACCATCGCATTTACCAGCTTCGATTGGGGTCTTGTGTACTGATTGGGTTTAAAGGCATCGGGGTTACCCGTCGCATTTTAAGTGTCTGTACCGATTGGCTTAAAGATGACGTGTCGGGCTGTCGCGTTTTGGTCGTGGCATTAGGCCCTGTCGCATTTGGTTTATAATCGCGTCTGGGTAGGCTGTCGAGTTCTTAAAGGCGACACGTGTCCGTCGCATTTTAGCTTTCGATGTGTGTTGTGGTGGTTGGGCTGTGATGGTCCTATGTGGACCTAGCCTTGGTTTTTTAATGTTATTTTAAATTGTTTTAAGTTGGTTAATGATAGTAAAGTATGTTATAGGTTTAATGGTTTGGTTTGTGATTAGTTAGTAAGTTGTGTTAATTATGTTAAGTATGTTATTATATTAAGATTATGTGGTTAATGTGCAACGTGGGATGTTGTTGCTATGAAGGTCATGTGCTGACCAATGATAAGCAAGTTTACATGTGAATTGTCGTGATTTATAAATGTAGGTTGTATAAGTATGTATTGTGGTTTGTGTGTTTGCCGAGTTTGGCAGTCCGGCGAGCCTATTCGGCTTGTCGCTTTCCGTCGGGTACTCCAGGTTTTTGAGCAGGACGGCACGGTGATTGCTCGGGGTTTGTCCGGTACTGTATGTACCGTCGAGGTCTGTGTCGTCTTCATGGACACCCTCACTCATGTGTTTGAGTTGTACGTCCAGCTGAGGGAAAGACGACAATGGGTAGCGGCTTGTGTGTTGAGTTTGTGTTTGGTTGCTTGTAGCGCGCTTGTAGTTGAGGACGGACACCAGTAGATGTACTGGTCCTAGCTAGTCCTATTTTCAGTGCCTCACTTTAGGGAGCTCGGGTGGAGTCCCTAAGGGTGTTAGACATGGGCCCGCAGCAGTGTAGTCTATAGTGTGGTTGGTGGTTGGTCTCCACAATTCTATGATTTTCGCTATTTGTTTGTGGAGCGGCAGTTGGAAATTTTGTCTTGGACTGTGAGATGAGAGGTGATTCTTGTAAGGCCCTCTAATTTCCGTCGCATTATTTGCAATTATGTGTGTATGTTAGGCTTGTGTATGTATGTACATATTTACGTACGCATTAATTAGTATAATTACGTGTACATGTGTTATATTAAACATAAATAATGTATGTATTGCATGATGATAGTATGGATACAATACCATAGGTTATTGCATGTATATATGCATAGTATGCATGGTTTTCTGCATGAATTAGAGTTCTGGCCGAAGGCCACCTTGGCGTCAAGCCCAGGCCGTTAGGTGGTGTAAGCGTCCAGACCTGGACGCCAACACTCATCCCGGCGTCCAGCGATGTGGACGCCAACTTCTCTGACCTGCATGCGCAGCAGAGCTGCAAGCTTCTGAAACAAGGTATGGCCACCATGGGGGATGTCCCCCAACGGCTCTCAGGTTGTCAAATCGGTATGGTGAGTGGGTGAGGGGCTCTCCTTAGGTCTGAACCCGAATTTGGTCTCTCCCACTCCTCACTTCACCTTGCAAGAGGAGAAATAGAGGAAGAAAAACCCTAGGAGCAAGTCTGTGAGAAAAACCCCATCTTAGCACCCCCAAATCCGACCCTTGGAGCTTGGTCTGGAGATCTACTGCGACAAGGAGGAAGCTGGAGCAAGGGAGAAGGCATCTCCATCGTCCCCTCGGCGTGGAGATCACCCAGGAGCCCGAGGAAGGCGATCTAGAGGGAGGTTCTGCAACTTTCTTGGAACTGCCCAAGGAGGTCTTCACCGAGCCATAAATCCCTTGGAGGAATTTTAGAAAGGCAAGTGACCTATCCCTGATGTTCCCTTATGAGTCTAGGTTGGTTTTGTGATTTTTACGAATTTTTCCTCGAGTCCTAGACCCTCCTATTCACCCAAGATTCAGAGCTCGGGTCTGTGTTTCTGCACAGACCTGGTTCGACGGCAAGATCCCTGGACGTCCAGTTCATGCTTGGCGTCCATCGACCATGCCGCTGACCCTGAGTCAGCGGCCAGAGACCGCCGCCTAGTTCTTCTGGACAGAACAGTGAGCTGTTCTGTCCCTCTTATACATTAATTTCGGTATGTTTTACGTGATGAGGATATATGGTAACCCTTATACTCTATGTATATTGTGCGTTGTGGTGTGTGGATGAATGTGGTGTGATGGTGAATGTGGATAATGGTATCTTTAAACTTGTGAGCATGACTTGTAGATATCTTGCAAATCCTTGTTCATGATTTGAATTAGTATGATGCCTTGGTTTTAGTCTAATCATGAAGATCAGTGGGTCAGCATATGTGTCTGCAATTTTGGTAATTTATCCATGCTTGTGTAAATTGCAAATAAATTTGGTTCGGTAAAATAAAAGCATGCAATAATGATTGTAGGGTTCAATCCATAGATGTATGAATCAGGGAAATTTTGTATTCTCAGTTCATGCATAGTGATTAGCTTATGTATAAACAGCAAGTGGCTAATTTGCAAAATGTGTTAGACCCATGTTAACTTAAGTTGTTAATAGCATGCTAATTAGGCGTTTTATTTTCTGTAAATCCTATTTAGCTCAGAAAATCTGAAAATGGAGGGTTTGACCTTGAACCCGAAAAAAGCATGTGGTTAAAATTTCAGGTCATTTGGATCAGTAAATAAAAAGTTATGTGTTTTCTTGCGAAATGTGATAATTCGTGCATATGATCATAATGTGATTAGATTTTGTTTAAAACCCAGCATGTTGTATGTTTACTGTGTGTTAAACCTTGAAATTTGGTAGTACCATGTTAGGAAAAATAGAGGTATTCATGTGAGTGAGAAAGCGAATGTGATGAAAGTGTAAAGTGTAAAACCATGTGTAAAACGGTAATTGTGTAAAAGTGGAACTGTGCAATGTGATACTGCTTCCGAGAAGGCAGTGGAGCTGTATCAGGGAAAAGTCCCCTGAGAAAGTTCAGTGTGTTAAGTGACCCTAAGGCATTAGGGGGAAATCCTGGAGGTGGACAAGTACCACTGGTTAGGGTGGAGACTTGTTCTCCCGGTCTGCGCAGTCCAAGAGTCGCCATTGGAATGCCTAGATGCGTCTATGTGTAATGTGATGTGTATAGTCCTTCTTGGTGGTTTGGACTATGTGTCACGGCACCTAAAAATGTGTAAAGTGTAATGTGAAATGTGTATGTGACCATGTGTAAATGTGTAAGTGACATGTGAATGTGTATGTGTAAAGTGTAACCATGTGAAAAGAGGAAACTAGTGTAAAGAAAAATGTGAAATTCTAGATGTGTAAATGTGTTATTGAAACCCATGTGAGACAAAATCTGAAACCATGTGAATTCAGAAAATGCATGTTATTATTTTTTATGTTTATGCGTGCAAAAATGTTTAGAGTCCATGTTAGGGACAATTAATGAATATGTGTGCAATTAGCATAATAGATTGTTCATATGATGTGTTTTAAGCAACATTGTAGCTCTCATGTGTAGATTTATAGCCATTTAATCATGTGAAATCAGCAACCTAAAGCATGTGAAAAGGTTATGTATGTACTTAAGAACATGTGGAATCCATGCTAGTTGTGTTTCCGTCCATGTATGTAAAAGTTCATGTTGATAGCTCTCATGTTTGATTCTTTAAAGATTAAAGTTTCATGAGTAAGTTGAATAGAGACCATATGATAGGTGAATTCTATTTTAGAAATCTGAAAGCATGAGTTATGTATAAAATTGTAAAATGTTCATGATGGTTGAAAAACTTGAAATGATAGCATGCTATGTGTTGCTAATTGCAATGTGCATGTAGAACCACTAGGACTTCTAAGTGTACATCATGAGTGTGTTGCTTGCTGAGTCCTTGGACTCACTCCTTACTTCGGCGTACAGGTGTAGTTGGTGACACGACACCGCTTGAGGAGACAGTGGAGACGGACTCCGAGCGCGGAGACTAGCTAGTTGTTGGAGTTCTTTGAGAATTGTGTATTTCATAGTATGTAATTTTGAACATTGTTCTAGAAGTATCATGAGAATGATGTATAAGTGTGGACATTGTATTTAATTTCAGCAATTTAATTTATGTGAACTCTTAGTTCCCTTTTGTTAATTGCAAACTGCATGTATGTTTAATGTGGATGATGAATGAGTGAAGACATTGGTCTTTTTATTTCCGCTACTCTGTTGTATATTCGCGTGTATCTCAGTTGTTTGTATCATTTGGGTAAATGTCCCACTGTGGCAGCACTTGTTATACCAACGTGGGTTGGTATAACTGTACCGGTATAATGAGGGCCGTCACAATTCTTGTGTTGTGTGTCCGGGTTGGATACTGGCATCATGAACCAATAGTCTTTACCCGTGTGGCGGCGTTGTTCCTTCTGACTCGAGCTTTTCCGGTGGTGGTGGCTGTGAGTAGTGACTCACTAGTTGTGGTTCCAATTCGTTGTGGTGTGCCTTGTTTGTAGCACAATTGTGATTGAGGTTCTGTGGTGGTACCTTGAGGTGGTAGGTACATGTACCCTGTGTGGGTAATTGTTTGTCATGGCACATTGGGTGCCAGTCTTTTCAGGTGTTAAGGTGGAGCTGTGCTCCGTGGAGGTCGTGTTGTAGGACCTTCCACTTGTTGTGTTGTACCCTACTAAGGGTAGTCTTCTGATGTGTTCTGTTCTTTACGGGTGTGGTGGATTGACTCCTCGTTGTCAATCCTGTTACCCTTCGTGGGTGGTTTGCCTGTGTGGCTCGTGGCATAGTTGTTTCAGGTGCTGAGTGGACTAGCGTTCTTGTACTAGTCTTATTGTTTCCTTTATTTCCTGCAATTTGTGGTATCCAATGTATTTATGTTTATATGTAGTTTAATTATGTTTGTTGCAAGCATGTTGTGGTTTGACTAGAAGTGTTACTAGTGAGACCCTTTGTGGTTGAGGTCTCAGTTTCCTCTTCACCTTTTGGTTGTTGTTTTTGGGAGGTCCCTGTTGAGCCAGTGACGTTTCAGGCTCACTCCCTTACAATTCTTTTCAGGTGTTAGCCATGTGTTTGACTTGCAACGATGTTGTGGCAGACTTGTACCACCAGCAGTTGAATTGTAGTTGTTGTTGTGTGAGATTTGCTCCCTCAGGATATACCCCAGGTAGTTGCACTTTTCTCTTGGACATGTAATGATGTATTGAGACAGTGTAATTTGTGGTTATTGAGTATAAGTAGATGTACTTTCTTGTAATTTATACTCATGTTGTTGTCTTTTATATTCTTACTGAACACTTGTACAAGTTATCCCTTGTGAGACTTTGATCTGTTCGTGGAAGGTGGGTCTGGGTATGAAGCCTTATTGGGCATAAATACCCAGGGTCTCTACAGTATGGTTACAAAAAGACGATGACGACCGACAGGAAGCAGAGAAACAACTAAAAAGGTCGAGAGAGAGAGAGAGAGGAGAGAGAGAGAGAGAGAGAGAGAGAGAGAGAGAGAGAGAGAGGAGGGATCCAGCGAGAAAGTGAGGGAGAGGGATCCGAGGAAGAAGGGGGCATGGTGTTTGGGGCGATGAGGAGGGCACGGTGGCGTGGCGGTAGCGGAAAGGCGTTGAGGCAATGAGGAAATTAAGGTAGGAGCACGGGCTGATAGGGAAGGAGACTGTGGGGGAGGGAGTAAGGACGCGGTGCTTTAGAGAGAATGGCGAAGACAAGGAAACAAGACAATTGGGCGGGGAAACAAGACTGCGGGGAAGGGAGTAGGGACGCAGTGCAGTAGATAGAAACAATAGGAGTAAGGGTGGGGGAAGGAGACACACAGGGAAGGGAGGATAACAGAGAGAGCTAGAGGTATAGAGTGGAGAATGAGGGAAGAAGAGGAAAAGACCAAGGGATGGGGAACGACAGGAAGCAGAGAAACAACTAAAAGGTCAAGAGAGACGGTGAGAGAGTGAGAGAGAGGAGGGATCCACGAGAAAGTGAGGAGAAAGGGATCCAAGGAAGAAGGGGCATGGTGTTTGGGGCGATGAGGAGGCCACGGTGGCGTGGCGGTAGCAGAAAGGCGTTGAGGCAATGAGGAAATTGAGGTAGGATCACGGGCTGATAGGGAAGGAGACTGTGGGGGAGGGAGTAAGGACGCGGTGCTGATAGAGAGAATGGCGAAGACAAGGAACAAGACAATGGGGCACAGAAACAAGATTGCGGGGAAGGGAGTAGGGACGCAGTGCAGTAGATAGAAACGACAGGAGTAAGGGTGGGGGAAGGAGACACACAGGGAAGGGAGGATAACAAGAGAGAGCTAGAGGTATAGAGTGGCGAATGAGGAAAGAAGAGGAAAAGACCAAGGGATGGGGAATGACAGGAAGTGGGGAAGCAACAAGATGGAGCCAATAAACTTATGAAATAGAAGAGGATGGTGATGGCGAAGGATTGAGGAAGAACAAAGATGGGAAGCAAAGGGGAGGTAGGTAGAGGGGAGGATCCCAATGATGGAGGCAACAGGTCCGTCGGCAACGAAGTGTCGTCAGATGGTCGACGATAGAATCGCTTGGGCCGACGACGAAGATTGCCAGAGTCGGCAACAAAGACCACCAAGGGACGAAAACGGGGAGGCCAGGTTTAGACAAAAAAACGGGAGCTTCTCTCTCTAGAGAGTTTGATATCTACTAATTGCAAGAAGATCAAGCAAACACAACATATATACTAGTAAGGGGAAGAACATTCGCCTTCCATGCATCTCAAAAGCATCTACGACTGCGAGACAGAGCATCAAACATTTCCCCGTGATGAACTCTGGAGAACTTTTCTGTGCAAAAGGAGCCATGCATCACCACCCTGTGAAGAGAATGCAGATGTCTAGTGAGCATCTGAATGAGTGCTAGGCAGCATCACTGGAGTATTGGGTCTATTTCAGTGCTTTTAGATCATGCGTTCTCCAAGTCAGCGACGGACGGTAAAAAATTTATTTAATGGTGTTATTTTAAAAATTATTTTCTTTAGATTTTTTTTAATTAAATCAATTGAGTTTAAGTTTTTACACGTTAATATATAGGGTTTTAAAAATTCAGTGGAGTCTGTGACCATGCTGACTCCTACCTAGATCTGTATGTGCTCCAAGTTTTCTCGAATTTTATTTTTCACTAACTTTCATATATATATATATATACATATAATACAAAAAATGATAGTTGAAACTATTTTTTTTACTGACATCCACTAAGATTTGGTCTCAAATTTTAATCGACGTCGAGTTAGGAAGACGTTACACATATTCAAATTACCTAAGTCTATTTTCTCTTATTTTTTATCAATTGGAACTATCCTCAAATCCTCGTAGAAATGCTTATCTTAATCTTATATTTTTTAGTCTTATCACACATCTATCTCAACATCCTCATCTCTGCTACAACACTTTTGTTAATGTTCTTTTCGCACTGGCCAACACTCGGTAACCATATAATAAAACAGACTTCACTACCGTTCTATAAAACTTTGCTTTAACTTTCACTGGTATATGACGATTGCAGAGACTCTTAATGCAGTTCTCTATTTTAATCAGTCTGTCTTAATACTTTGTGCCACATCGTCATAAATCTCTCCATTCTTTTGGATGATAGACCCTAAGTATCGAAAGCTACTATTCTTATAAATGACTTGTCCATCAATTTGAGCTATATCTTTATGTAACACTTTCTTATTACTATAATTACAATGCCTAAACTCTGATGTACTTTATTGATTTTAAAATCTTTAGATTCTAATAGGGTGTTGGGGAGCAATTAAAAAAAAAGAACTATTTCTACCAAAAAAATGATGTTGAGTTCGCTTTTAACTTCAAATTTAAAACTATAAAATGTGATGTTATCTGTTTGGTAAAAATAATAAAATTTTAAAATTTATGTTGATGTGTTTGGGGGGGGAGGGGGAGTGCGCCCGGGCGGGGCGGGGCGGGGCAGGGGGAGGGGGGGGGATGTGCGCAGGTGGGGCGAGGGGAAGGAGGAGGGGGGCGCGGCATGAGGAGGGGTGCAGGGGGCCGGGGGGGGGGGGGGGGGGGGGGGGGGGGGGGCAGGGGGGGGGCTGCGGCGGGTGGGGGTGCCGGGGGGGGCAGGGGGGCTGCCGGCGGGGTGGGGGTGCCGGGGGGGTATGGGGGGCAGCGCGCGGGGGGAGGGGGTGGGGGGGGAGGGAGAGCAGTGCTCGCACGGGGGGGGGCGGCCGGCGCGGTGTGGGGGGGGAGGCCGGCGTGGTGAGGGGGCCGACGCAGTTGTGGGGGGGGGGGGGGGGAGAGCAGTGGGATGGGGGGGGGACGCAGTGAGGGGGCCGGCGTGGTGGGGAGGGGAGGGGGGGGGGAGGGGCTCTGCACGGTGTTGTTAGGAGGGAGGGAGGCCGGGTGGTGGGGGGGGGGGGGGGGGGGAGGCCGGCGCAGTGAGGGGGCGTGGGAGGATGAAGTCGCGTCTGCCAAAATCTTGAAAAAAAAAACAGGTCGAGACCTATTTTTTTTTTTGGAAGAGTATAGTCATGGCGGGATTCTTCCTTAAAAAAAAAAAGTTGTACCAAACAAACTCCACAATTGTCTCTTCCTCTTTTAAAAAAAATGAGAAAAAAATTGATAAAAAAATAGCAAACCAAACACCTATAAAGTATGCCTCCAATTTCTAGTTTAACATTTAAACCATCAATGTTTTGTGAATTAAAATAATATCATTTGTAAATAACATACATAAAAAGATATCATCTTGTAATTATTTTGTTATCTCATATATAACTAGAACAAAGAGATACATATTTAGAGCATAATCTTGATGCAATTTATAGTGGCCGAAAATTCACAAATCTCTTCATCAATAGTTATCACATTAGTAGTAGCACTCTCGTACACATCCTGAATCAAGTTAACATATCTTTGAGGGACTCACTTCTTTGTTAATATCCACAAAACCAAATCTCTTGATACACGATCATACATCTTTTTTAAATCAAGAAAAATTATATATAAATATCTTCTCATCTCTTTATACTTGTCTATTAATTACTATCTTAATAAGAAAATGACTTATACAGTAGATCTACTTAACATAAAATTAAATTGATTTTCAAATACAAGAATCAGCAGTATTAAATAAAATATTACTCAAATAAATTAAGACCAATGCCATTAATGTAGAACCCCATTTTTTCAGAAACTGACCTGTCATAACTATTATTCAAGGCTACAGTTGGATGTAATGTTTAAGCAACATATTTAATTGACTTGTCTGAACCCCATTTCTTTTTTGGAAAGGAATCACACGCCATCAGTGGCGAAAGGCAGGGCAAAGCATTTGAATTTTGTATTATAATATATTTAGGTACCCTGTCCTCCTCCGCCTGCAGCCGCAGAAAAAAAGAAACGTTCTCGTCTCTCTCCGCCACTTGCCATAAGTTATTCCAAGGTCTGAACCGGGCGACAAGAAGTCACGTCCATCCGTCGTTTTGTTCCTACCTGTCAACATCAAACTTTGCCCCACGAACACGCCATGGAAACCCCAACGCACTTGCTTGGTTGCTCCGCGACGCTGACGTGAGATTATTTGGTGGATTCCGCAAACGAGTTAATAACTTGTACTTGCAAGTTCTGGTTTGATAAAACGTTACTTATTAGATTGAATAAATAAATTTAAACCAAAAAAAAAATCGTTACTGACCTGGATGTCCTTGATTCAAGGTTTTCGTCGTGTCCCTGCGGATGCAGCGGCACAGACTAACCGTACTATGTCCCGATATTTGTGAGTTTTGATTCAATTAATAATATAATACGATAAATTTGAACAAACAAAGTTTCAATAATAAAGTGATGTACTTGATTATATTTACGAGTAATTTGGTAAGATACTCGATAATATAAAATATTCGTCAAGATATTTGATAAAATTATTCGTTAATATATATCAAATGATATTTTATTAATATATTTAAAAATTTATAATAAATATGAAAAATATAAAATATATATTTATTTTTATAGAATTATTATTAAAACATGAAATACTTATGAAAACTTAAATATAAAAGATTAAATTTCAAGGAAATAACACCAATGTATACACAAAATTTGATTTTAATCAAATCATGAAAAAAGAATATATACACAAAATATAGTTTGGTAAGATCCCTAGGCACTACAAGGGTCATCATCTTCCTCTCGACCGCTTTGTGCAAATGCATGGTCAACCCCCGCTTGTCGCGGGTTATGAAAATTCTTGAATAGAGTATTCAATTTTAGAGATGAATCGAAGAAGAAATCTTTATTGATTCTAACTCTTCTTTTTTACGAAGAGAGTGAATTTTTATATCGAAAGATCAGAAAAAAAAAAAATTCAATCCGAATTTACTGTGAAAATTATTTGGAAGATCCAAAAATTAAAATAATAATATTTACTAGCAACAATATAATAGAAGCAGTCAGTAAATATAGATTGATCCAAAATGTGATTCAAATCCAGTAAAACACTTATGGATACATAAGAAATATATTGAACTGATTATTCTTAATGAATGGTTTCAATCAAAATTACGAATATGAAATTCAAAAGGATCAAATAAGAAATGATACTTTGAATCATATAATTATAATGAAACTAGTTTTGTTCCTGTGCATCACACATGTATGAATTAAAAACATAAAAAATGTAATTAAACAAAATTTAAAAAGTTTAATAATTAAAAATTTTTAATTAAAAAATAGAAGAGGGGCAGCTCGCCCCGCAGGCAAGCCGGGACGAGGTGGGCGGCTTGCCTGCGGGCAGCCTCTATTTGAATTTTGAAAAAAAAAACAAAACAAAAAAGAACAGACTCTCCTCCTCTCCAAATTTTGAAAAAAAAAATTCAACAGAATTCTCTGCTCGTCACGTGGCGACAGAAAACTCTATTTTAGTAATATAGATAGATATACGATCGATCGATATTTATTGAATTTGAAAAAGAGTCAAAAAAATCATTTGATTATCTTTTTTCCCGAATTGAGAGATCTATGAATCAGAATCCTGATGCATGAATGGGAATCAATATTCGATTGATTGATAAAAAGTTATTAACAAATAAGATTTGTCTAAGTCATTTCATTTCTTTTTATCTAAGACACTTATCTTTTTTGCAAAATTATTTTATTTCTATTAATTTAAAATATATTTTTTTCTTTGTGAGTATTGAAAATATTCCATTCGTATGTCCGAAATCCACATGTATGAATTGAAAAGTATAAACAATCAACTCTACGATCAATTAGTAAAATTAATAAATATTAAATTATTTATTTAAATAAATTAAAACTCTTCTTATTAAAAGATCATGATATTTTTAATCACCGAATGAACAACAAAGTGATGGGTGACGTGTGATTATTTTGGCGCAAAAGTGACATCAGTCGGCAGAGGGGAAAGAAAAGAAAAGACGATACGGTGGTAGTTGGGCAGCGTACATTAATGGTGGTAGGCTACCCGCGGGCCACGTGGGCGGCTATTTCTTTTGAAGGGTGGTTGGCCAGCAGTTTATGACCTTACTGATGGCGACCAGATGCTTTTAATATTTGTATTAAAGAACTAATTTCTTAGTTCAAATTTATTTACAAAATGTTTAACTGCCGACACGTCCTATTATTGCCCCTCCTCATTTTTTTATGTTAAAGTATATATATATTCTAATAACATTAGTTTACTAGTCTCACATATTTACTAAAAATCAATGGTGGACATAAAAATTTTATTTTGTGAGATCATTCTAAAAATTAAGATATATTTACAGATTTTATTTTATAGTTCAGTGATGTCATTCTATTTAAAAAAAATTGATTAAAATTAACATAATATAAAATTTTAAACCGTTTAATAAAATTTTAAAAACTCAATAAAATCAAATGACTCCACTGAAAAGTAGGTCCGCCATTACATAAAAGTTAAAACTGATAGGACTTGGACAACGAAAGAAAATTGACAAATAGTGGGGCGCATCGATGCCAAAGTGACCATGAACTTTTCTTTATTCTTTTCTCACAAGAAATCTTATCGTGACCCCAACTTTTCTTTATTCTTTTCTCACAAGAAATCTTATCGCACCCACTTGGCTTATCGTTGTGGACGGACTTTACAATGTGGTGGGTTGTTCTCTTTTTTTTTTTTTGTTAGATAAACTGATGATATGTATTAAACTAGAATGTAAACTATGTGCATGTCGACTTCATTACATCATGAAGTCTATAAAATTGAGAAAATAGGTAATATATATATTGGTCTCTGATCAACATACAATATGATTAAGCAACAAAAGAAAGGTCTCGAGAAATGTGAAGGAGTAGTTACCGTGAACTTACGAAGACCTGAGGCTGGCGGCTCATAGTGGAGCAGAGCTTTTCTATTTATTTATCTTACATATAAAATTACAAAAAACTACCTGCGTGATGTGATATATCCCTCAAAACCTAAACTCATCCGTGAGAAATTATTGTTCAACAGGAGACCTTTTTTTTTTTTACAAAATAAAAAGATAGATTCCATTTCCTTCCAAAGAAGTGAAGGAACTCCAAAAAAGTGAAGGAACACCCCATACAAATGAAATTCTGCTGATCTATAATAGAGGAACATGTACTTTAGAGACTTGAGATGGCCAAAGCCAAACCTTATAAAATGTAGACAGCCGTAGAATGTATGAGGAAATCAGTAGAAATATGAAGAATTAATTCTTCCTCAAGATGACAAAGGTTGCATCTTCTCTGAAAGCTTTTGCCCAAGTGGAGGGAAATTCGAAAGATCATGTTGTCCACATGAAAATAGCTCTTAATTAAGAACACGGACGGACCTAATTGTGATTTTAAAATTTTTATTAAGAGTTTAAAATTTTTATTAAGTTAATTTTGATTGAGATTTTTTTTAAAAAAAAACCGACCTCACTGGATTACAAATAAAATCTATAAATACATCCTAATTTTTATAGTGATCTTATTGAATAAAATAATTTATACATCCGTGCTTAAGATTAATACAAGCTTCCCATAACATTAAAGGGACATCAAGGCAACAAACACCTTACACCAGGAATACGACAGGAGTCTCATTAAGATCGCGCTTGTCGGTTTTAGTTTTTGAGCAATACTTGGTGTAATTTAGGGTTTGTAGGAGCATTATCTATAAACTTTGCATTTCGTTGGTTCACGTAAGATTTGAGGTTAAAAGAGAGAGGATGAGGATGAATGTGGAACAAAATTAAAATCTTTGTTCCACCAAACATTACTCTGGGCCTCTTCGATGGCTGGGCCTAAGCGTGTGGCATATACGCTGTGGACGAATATGGGCTCCAATCCAACTTGCTATCCCACACCACTGTGTGGCGAGATC
Organism: Colocasia esculenta; assembly: GCA_014218235.1. Lineage (NCBI taxonomy): Eukaryota > Viridiplantae > Streptophyta > Magnoliopsida > Alismatales > Araceae > Colocasia > Colocasia esculenta. Next base: position 649,645 of record CM024756.1, read on the forward strand.
AATTTTTTATAAAACATAACTCACAGTGGGTTCCATCTGAGAAATGTCTTTTAGATGGAATAATCAGATAGCTAAAAAAAAAAAAAAAGATTTGATCTTTACTAATGTTATAACCAGACCAGTGCATATATATGCCCTTCTAATAATACTTTATGCGACACCGGCTGCCGTTTCGAATTAGTCCTGGTTCATCTCAACTAATAAACGCATCAACTACTGATTTTAATTCCAAACTCATACTTATTGCACACTGAAGGTGTTCTGGTATGTAAGTATTTGCTAGTAGAAAACTAATAATGGCCAATCTAGTCTTGAAATAATGGCCCATGGCGATAGGTGGGGAATGTTTGTAGACTTTGTTTGAGAGATTTCTTTGGGTAATAAGAAGGTCTTCATTTCATTTCAACTAGAGAATACATTGTACAAATACGTAGAAAGCCTTCCCATTTGTGTAAGGGATGCATGAAGATCGAAACCCGCAATAGAACATGAACGACCATTTAAGAATAAGCTTCTCTTTTTAGCGTAGAAACTATTGTTATATGAAAAATTATAAATATGTTATTGTTGTCAAATATACCATGCATAAATAGAAAATGCCATAGATATGTCATGTCAATGATGTGGTGTTACCCCCATTCATTTAACTATGAGTTTGATTGACCCATGTAAGAAAATCTCTTGTTTGCCCTTTGGTTAAACAATTCTAGCACCCAAATTTCATTCTCAAAATATTTTTAAAAAATATAATAATGACATTTTCATCAAAATTTATTTAACTATTGAAAATCACATAATTTTGAAGGAATACTCACTTCCTTCAAACGAAGTTAACCATGATGGTATATATGCAAATGTTTTTCATTTATGAGTAGCATTTTGAGAATATTTTAACGATAATGACATATTTTCTAATTACGAGTGACACATTTGACAATATTTCAACAATAATGACATATTTTCAATTTTTATGTAAGAATATTTTTTGTGTAAAAACCTAATTATAATCATGAGCACTAGTATACAACGATAAGCATATATATAAAACCATGAAGGTATATCTGTAATAATTTTTATTTATTGGTAGCACATTTGACAATATTTTAGCGATGGTGACATATTTTCAGCTTTTTTATCTAACAATATTTTTTGTGCAAAAAACCTAAGTATAATCATTTGCAATAATATACAACAATAAACATATATAACACACACACACACACACCACAAGCATCAATGTACAACCATAAACTCAATGGGAGCCATAATAAGTACATAAATATAATCATAAATGTTAATATACAATCATAAACATAAATATATAACCATAAGCAACAATACACAACTATAAGTCCAATATACACCCATAAAAATCCAAATGCAATTATAACCACCAAAAGACAATTATTTGCCCATATATACAACCAAAAGCAACACCGATATATAACCATAAATGCAAATATACAACCACAAACATATATATACAATCATGAGAAATGTTGGTCACTTGACTATCCAGATATCGAACCTCAATTAGATTGTTGGGGCAAACTAATGTGGCTTCATGATCAGTCTGTCCCAATGTAATTTTAATTAATTACACATATATATATTTTGATGATTAACAAAACTAAACAAGAGTTTATCAATTATATCTAATGAATATTTCATAAGTCTTAAGTACAGGAAAAATACCAAGGTCAAACAAGCAAATAAAGGTATGCATTACTTCTCTGAAGCTTTAATCTATTTCTCTAAGTCCATATCGATTTCTGTTGAACATCATAACGATTTCTTTAGAACTCGTAACGACTTGTCTGTCATAACGATTCTATAAGTCATCGCAACGATTTCTTTAGAACTTGTAACGACTTTCCTGTCATAACGATTCCATAAGTTATCGCAACGATTTCTTTAGAACTCGTAACGACTTGCCTATCATAACGATTCTATAAGTTATCGCAATGATTTCTTTAGAACTCGTAACGACTTGCCTATCATAACGATTCTATAAGTCATCGTAACGATTTCTTTAGAACTCGTAACGACTTGCCTGTCATAACGATTCTATAAGTCATCGCAACGATTTCTTTAGAACTTGCAACGACTTGCTCGTCATAACGATTCCTTAAGTTATCGTAACGATTTCTTTAGAACTCGTAACGACTTGCCCGTCATAACGATTCCTTAAGTTATCGTAACAATTTCTTTAGAACTCGTATCGACTTGCCCGTCGTAACGATTCCTTAAGATATCGTAAGGATTTCTTTAGAACTCGTAACGACTTGCCCGTCGTAACGACTCCTTAAGATATTACATCGATTTCTTTAGCGCTCATAACGATTTGCTTCACGCAACGATTTCTTTAGTGCTTATAACGATTTGCTTCGCGCATCGATTTCTTAGCGCTTATAATGATTTGCTTCGCGCAACGATTTCTTTAGCGCTTATAACGATTTGCTTTGCGCAACGATTTCTTTAGCGTTTATAACAATTTGCTTCGCGCAACGATTTCTTTAGCGCTTATAACGATTTACTTTGCGCAACGATTTCTTTAGCGCTCATAACGATTTACTTCGCGCAACGATTTCTTTAGCGCTCATAACGATTTGACTATATCTCATAACGACTTGGTCAATCTATCTTATTCATAACGATTTCATAAGTCATATAGATACATCTTTATGGTTTATATCGACTTGATATTTAAAGCGTTGAATTGTCAAAGTCTCTCTTATCTGTCTGACTGCTGTGCATTTAATGAATACAGAACGTATCTCTGCTGCATGCAGATGATATCTTTTCATTATCGTGCATACTCTGTCAACATCTTTTAGATCAAACTATTTGGCATTGCTATTTTGGTGAAAACTCATGTCAACGTTTACTGACAACAGGAGACATCCTAGCTGTCTACTTTTCTAGCATTTAATGTGTGCAGGGTCCTAAAGATGTTCTGTCATACAACGTTGGACCATACTGACGCCAGAAGACATTATCTCTTTGCGTGCTCAAATGGATAAAAGATTGTTGAAGCTCCCAAATGTCAAGCAGTCTAACGTCTACCTATCTAAGAGACAACGGTTACTTCAACGACCATATTTTTAAATGAAGATATAATTCAAGACAAAGATTCAGAAGAAGGCACGGGACGATCGCTCAAGCTATTCAACTCTTCTGCCAAAATTCTAAGAGCCAAGAACTTCATTCCTTCTTGTGTTGCTCTTTGCTCTCCACTCTGTAGTGAAAAAATCTTGAGAGAGCTAGTGTAGTTCTGAGAGTGTGCTTAGCTTAGTTTCTTTGCTCTCAGTGCTAGTTGCTTCAGATCTTGGCTTGTTAAAAGCTTGATCTAGGGGCTTGAACTCTTTCTCTCGCATTGTGTTTCCCCTTCGTGTGTGAAGGAAGACCTGGTGGTATCCAGGGTGTTGTTTTCCCTTCGGTTGTGAAGGAAGACCTGGTGGGGTATCCAGGGTGCTGTTCCCTTCGGTTGTGAAGGAAGACCTGGTGGGGTATCCAGGGTGTTTTGTTCCCTTCGGGTGTGAAGGAAGACGCTGAGCTGGGTGCTGTTGCGTCCTTAGGGGGACTATACCCTAGTTAGTGAAATCCTGAGTTGTTGCTCAAGGACTGGACGTAGGACTCCTAAGGAGAGGAGGTCCGAACCAGGATAATCCTTGTGTTGTGTGATTGTCTTCTTTGTGTGTTTGATATTTAAAAACAACAGTCACTAACCTCCTTCGAAGAACGTTTGTGTGAATGTCTTTAGTTACAGGTATCTTCTAGATTATTTTTAAAAGACCCATTCACCCCCCTCTGGGCTCGTCAACTGGGCAACAAGCCTGTGATGTGTAGGTGATGGCAGGTGGACTAGAGTTGTTATTTTTCAGCTAAATTGAGTTATTTATTAACTTCAATGAGTTATTTGTTAGTCTAAAAGAGTTGCTTGTCCATCTAAAGATGCTATTTGTTAGTTAAAATGAGCTATCTGTTGGCCAACATGAGCTATTTATTAGCCTAAAGGTGTCATTTGTTAGTCAAATCAATCATAGATCGTTGATCGTTGTCGATGGCTAGACTTCAGCAATGCTGCTATGCCTTTTTATTGTCACTACCATCTTGCTATGTTACACACATGTGGATGCATCATGCCTCAATAGGATTGCTTTAGAGCAATCCATCTCAACTTACTTACTTGGCCAACTAATCCCTTACTTGTAGGCAGGTTGGACATAAGGTGGGATAGGGAATGGGGGTCTTTGCTTCGAACCCATGTGGGTAGGGTATTTGCCTATGGCCTTGGCCACTAGGCTATTAAAAGAAGTAAAACTAGGCCAAATAAGTAATAATCAATTCTCTACAATCACAAGCAACAATATGCTCCAATAAATATTAAGATATAGTCACAAGTGTTTATATACAACCATGAAACCTAGATAGAACCATAAGCAACATTAATATACAACCATAAACACGAATGTACAACTATAAATACGTACATATAGCACCAATATGTTAATTATCATCAATATACAATCATAAACACATATATATTGTTACGTCCCGATGCGGAATATCAAAACATGAAGTTGTAATTAGTCGAATAATCAGAGCATTTGCCAAAGAACAAACCATTGGTCAACAAAATTAAGTGCCAAGGACCATCGCATAAATTTTATTGATATTTCAAATATCAACTTTAATACAACACTAATGCCAGAGCCAAACATAGAGCCCATTATTCAAATACATCAACTCTGACTAAGAGAAAATATAACGATTACATCCAAATTGACTTTGTCATAACTAAAGACACTCTAAAGTAGCAAGGATGATAACTGGGACGCTCCTTCACTCTTCCTATCCCTTCATAGTCCATATCTTCAGCGGTGTCACATGAAAATATTAAATACGTAGTATGAGCATAAAGTTTAGTAAGATTTACATCTTGAGTGCAGACATGTTTTAAGTAAATTACATTTTTACAAGTTGACGTATGATCAAGATGACATCTCAAATATTACAAAGCTGATAAACAATATTTATATGGCAAGATAGACATTTAAACAATGACAAAAAACTTTATGAAATAACAAATAGACATTTAACTGAATAGCAAGAGTGAGACAAGAGACTAATTACCCAATAAGGCAAAGTGATCTAATGTTTCAAGAGAAAGCTTTTTGTATAACAAATGACATTATAGAATTGTCTATAATTTCATATGAGTCAAATAATCATTTCAATCATATCAATATCAATGGGAATTATTCAGATCAATCTTGCATATCATATCAGCGTAATGTCATGCCACAAGTCAATTACTCCTGCAGTTAAGAGTACTTCAAGTGCACCTCCCAGGACTAGATAGAGCCCTTATATTTCTTAGACATTAGGGGTGTGAATCAAAATTCATATAATTTTCAAATAATTTCATATAATAATGGCCAAGTTTTATACAGAATCACATTTCCTATAAAACCCTATAATCATGCATTCTAATAATTTTTGGCCAAAAATCTCAATATGCAACTTGTTGTAAGCAATATATAGAAGGTTCCTACATTAAAAAAAAATCAATTTAGCCTATGTATGTAGAAATTATGGTTTTATGAACATGACATCCTAAATTGTAGTATAAACATAAAATTGCTTAGTACATACAAACCAATGCATAAAAATTGGGAAAAATACTTGGAAAAAAAAATAAGTGCTGGTGATTCTACAACAAAAGCCAATCTACATACGGTTGGGAGAATCCAAAGATGTGAATGCTAGAACATGAGACTCGCAAGAACAAAAAAATAGAAATGTAGATGCTTAAATATGTGCCATATGCTTAATATAATTTGGGAAAAACATGCCCAATGTGTTATAGACATGATCATGAATGTAAAGTAGTGGGTAATTGACATATGGTTAAGAAAATCAAAAGATGTGAATGATAGAACATGGAACTCACAAGAACATGAGATCAAGAATTTGATGCTTAAAGTCATGCACTATGCTTGATATGAATTGGGAAACATGCCAATCATGTTTGGGACATAGATATGGACATATGGATGAGTTTAATTGAAGTTGGCTCGAGAAAATCTACCTATTGAAATTTTTTCCAAGGATGATGAAGAACGATGAAATCTGTGAAGAACACCAACGATCCTCGCCTTATATTGTCTTTTCCTACTCCTAGGTGACCCACTCATGTCCAACAATGCTTAGAGAAAGTTATGGGCGGCCAAGGAGGCTCATATGATCTATTTATTATGCTAGGATTTGTAAAAACGATTGCTATTGCCATATCTCAAGGGTAGAAACCTACCTCTAATTGGAATTGCAAATTTCAGCTACTAACCCCTCCCAATCCCAATTGGGATGGCACAAGGGAGCAAATTTGTACTCCCTCATGGGATTGGATTTTAAGCTCATTTTGTGGCCCATTTTACCTATGTTGAGCTTAATTGACCTATATTATTAGTGGGTAATTTGTCTTTTGGATGTTATATTGGATCATAATCCACTCCTAATCTCTTCTTTTATTTTCTATCTTCATTGCTCATGTTTTATCCTTTAAATTTTAATCACTATTTAAAATCCCAGGTTGCTGTACATATATAACTACCAATTTAGTAACATGAATATCAATACATAATTAAAGCACATAAAGGCAACCATAAGAACAATATACAACCATAAATATATACGGATAGCAACCGTAATCGTACATATAAACAACCATAAATGCCCTCATGGAACTAAAAATAACTTTTTTTATATAACAGTGTAACAAATTTGTGTTTAATCAATCATTTTGTTTGTTGTTCTCCTATCTGTTCTATACATCTTTTCTCTTCTCCCCCTTTGTGGCATTAACAGAAAGGATATAAGATAGAGGGAGAGAAAGAATACATAGAGATGATGAGAGACAAGTATATTAATAATTGAAAAGTATTTGTACAAACTTCAAGATGATTTGGGGAGATAGAGAGAAGGTGGGATTGAGCAAAGAAGGGTTGGAGAAGATCCCACAACTTCTTCTCATTGTCTGGGAACACATGAGTGAATTTAGATCTATCTAGATTGTATGAAGGCCCTATAGAGGGAATTTTCCTATAGGACTTAAGATGCCTGCGATGATACCAAAGGATTTCCTGTGAAAGGCATCACCAAGCAGAGTCTGTCTAAGGGGAATAAATTTTCTACTAGTTGCTTTGTGCAAAAAGTCATGGACGATTATGTTCCACTGAAGTCCTGAGATGAGCTACTGCCTTGGCCTGGTGGTAGATTCTATATCTCTCTTTCTATTTGAGAGAGATAGACTTCCAAAAGGCATCATAACTCTTAAACAGATATGAAGAGGGATGGATTTTCTATTTTCGACACTCTTTAGCCTCTTCAGGATAACATTGCCCAATGTTCTTCTGTCAATCTCTCTGATCTGCAAAGTTGTGCTGGAATTTCTTGAGATAATCTAAAGACTTTGCAGCATACATCAGGATAAATCTTTGAAAGGGAAGATCTTTGTTATACTTGATTTTAACCTGACGGACCTATTGAATACTACTTGAGCAAAAGCCTTTCTGGAGGAAATGACACCTATCAGGCCTGGGTATAGACCTGGGCTATCCAACAGTCATGGATGGGGTGATATCTCTTTGCCTCGGAGTAGCATGGCCCATTGACCCCTACTAACTTCAGCTAGATTTAACTTAAATATGTCTTCATTGAACTGCTTCATTCTGTTGAACTAACTTGCTGCTCTTTTAGTAGAGACCCAAAAAGATTAAAAAATATAAGATTCAAATGAGAGGAAAGGTTTAATAAGCCACTGCTTCTAGCTCTAGCTTCTCTAAACTTGACTACTTCTCAGGATAAAGTGACAGGAATTCCTCATCTGACGGACTATGACTCTTCTGAGTGATAAGATTTAAGACATCGAGAGGAACTCCTTGTCCGAATCAAAAGGGGTAGCCAATCTTCAAATATGTATTTAGGCAACCCATGGACTTCTAGAAAGACTTGATTCTAAAAAAATTCTCAAAGAGAGCAAAATGATGCTCAGAATGATAAATGAAAGCATACCAAAAATGAGGGAGGATGAGAGCTAGGTTTATTTTTCCTTTTCTGCCCAACTTGAGATGGATGTGCCACACTGGGCACTATCTGAGCAAGAGGGTGATTGTGAGGGTCAGCAGAAGGGGAAGATGAGGTAGGAAGAGATGAGAAAAAATGTGGGCTAAGGTATGAAGAATTGGGGTGTTAACATGTGCTGGAGTGTAGGTATACACTTGAGGAATGAGGAAAAAGGGGTGATTGGTGGTGAGGGAGGCTTAGGAGTAGGGAGGGAGGAGGTTTAGGAGAAGGTGAGGGAGGTTTAAGATCAGAAGAGGTTGTAGGTTGAGAGGAAGGAAAGAGAATAGATCTAGATTTGACTAACTTCCTCCTAACCTCCTCTTGAAGGTCTGAACCCTTGGTTGAGGTATTTCTTCTAGGAAAGACTGTTCTGCTGGTTGTACCTCAGGTTGAGTGGGGCTCTACTACTGGCTGCTGCTCTTACTGTTCAGCTGATTGCTGTTCAAATTGCTCAGAAGGCTACTCAGGTTGATTTGGCTACTATTCTAACTGCTCTAGCTGTGGTTGTTGATGTTGTTCAATTGGTAGGTCTAAAGATTTCTCTGACTCCACAGTTGACTAATCTATATGTGCTCTGGCTACTACTCAGCAGACTGATCTGGCTCCTTCTCCAGCTGTTGTTCTACTGGTTGAGTTTCTGTAGGTGGAGCTGAGAGCTGCCCTTATTCTGTTGGCAAACAAATTGATATAGCAGATTCTTCATCTGCTGAACTTCATCTGACAACAAGTCAAACTTTACATCAATCTGATGTATCTACATCTAGAGTACACTGAGCATATTTACTGCTTGAGGACCAAATTCAAGACATCATCTATGGTCCTGCTAGTCTCCCCATGAAACCTTGGCTGGGTTTCTACTGGAGGTGGAGAGACATGGTGAAATTCTTCTTCTACAACAGCTCAAAAGTGTAGGGCTTGGAATTTCTTCTTTCTGAGCTATTGCTTTACCCTTGAGATCCCTAAGCACTTGATGAATTGTATCTTCAGGAGGATCTTGCTCAAGGGGAATTCCTACTGGCTCAACTTCATGGCAACTGATTCTTCTCTGACTGGCTCTCTTCTGACTTCTGGTGGCTGAACTGGTGGAGTAGTGAAGGATACCTCATCAGGAAATCTTTCATGGGTACAGTCAGGTACATAGTCTTAGTCCAATAATTCTGGGCTTTATCCTCTAAAATGTTGTGGCTTCTATGAAGGGTGAATAGCCCAATATTCTTTTTCATGAAATTGAAAGTTCTTCTGATAAATCTACTGAAAATCTTCTGAAAATAACTGTGAGCAGAGATCCATAAGGGAGAGATTCTTGAAGAAACCTGGACCCTGCCATTCTCTCTAAGATAATATAGATAATATTTATTTGATGCCTCTGAATAGCCCAAAACAACAAATTTCCATCTCTGGCTGTGGATGGACGAATGTGTCCTAGCCCTTGGTGTTACAATGGTGGTGAGGATGGCATGTAGGAGCCTCTTCTCTGCAGAGAGCTCATTGATGAGAAGCCCATTCTTGGAGATAGAGCCTAGACTTCCAATAATCCCCAATTTCTGCTTTTCTAAAGACACAACATCACTGATCTTGTGTCCGAAGTTAGGGCAATCCACAATTTCCACAAGCAAATCTTCAGAAATAGAATCTTTATCCTTTGACCAACCCTTCTAGAGACCCATCTGCACAGACTTGAAGGGTCAAATAGAAGACCTTTACTACATCTTTATAGGTTGACTCGTTGATCTGACATAATCTAGACCATCCATGACTTCAAGGGTTTCTGCCACTAAACTTAGACGGCCTAATAACTAGGAGAAATCTACAACTTTTCCAGGGCAAACCGAAGCTTTGGATGAGGGGAGTCTGTGTGGAACTGTTTTGGAGTGAAGAAGGAATCGTTTAGAGCCCTAGAAGAGACCTCTAGACCAATACGAAAAAAAAGAACGATTGTAAAGGAGATGTGAAATGAGACCAAAGGAGTCAAAGATCCTACCTTTCTTAGAAGATTGAATAAATCAACAGATTCTTGGCGAGGGTTCTGTCGGGTCGAAAATGAACACAGGAATCAGGAAGAAGACAGAGGAGTCGGGGCGATTTCAAATGGGTAATTTGGAAAGGGAGGAGGAAAGGTCTATATAAAGACAGAAAATCCATAACGAACCATAGAGTGGGAGATTAATAGTTGGATTTAATGAATAAGCAATTTAATTTCCCCAAAATAGAATAAATTTGAATTTTTAAATAAGACTAGTGACTCTGACTTTCCATAATCTGACTTTCAAAACTTCGACTTTCCAAACTCTGACTTTCTAGGAGTCAATTGTCATGGAGTTAGAAAAAGGTTGACAGCGATTTATCATACAATTCAGTCAAGAGTTTGAGTATTTAATCAGGGTTGCACATTTCGATTTCTCTTCTAATAGATGTAAATCTATCCTTAGGAAGAGTTAGTAAAAATATCAACTATTGATTATCTGTAGCAACGAATTCAAGTAAAATGTCACCATTACTTACATGATGCCTGATGAAATGATGTCTGACCTCAATATGCTTGGTTCTTGAGTGCTGGATAGGATTTTTAGTCAGGTTGATTGCGCTTATATTGTCACACATCATTGTAACTTCAAGTAGTTTGTGACCATAGTCTTCCAGTTGCTGTTTGATCCACAACAGTTGGGTGCAACAACTTCCAGCTGCAATATATTCTATTGCGGTTGTGGACAATGCTATTGAATTTTATTTTCTGAAAGACCAAGAAATTAAGCACCCTATAAGAAATTGACAAATACCACTGGTGCTTTTTCTATCTATTTGCATCCAGCATAGTCAGCATCACTATATCCAAGCAATTTGAATTCAGAACATCTGGATACCAAAACCTAATTTACTTGTATTAATAAGATATCTAAAAATTCTTTTAACAACATTAACATGAGATTCTTTAGGATCAGCGTGAAATCTAGCACACAAACATATATTGAACATTATATTTGGTCTACTAGCAGTGAGATAGAGTAATTACCCAATCATGCCTCTATAGATCTTTTGATCTACTTTCTTACCAATTAGATCACTATCTAACTTATTCTTGAGCTCATGGGTGTTCCTAAAGGCTTACACTGTGTAAAAACCATATTAGAAAGTAAATCTGAAATATATTTCAATTAACAGATGTGAGTACCTTGGTCTGTTTGATTTGCAAGCTAAGAAAATAATTAAGCTCACCCATCATGCTCTTCAAACTCACTTTGCATGAGATTTTAAAGAATTTACAAATGACTCATTTTTAGAGCCAAAAATAATATCATAACATATTTGTACAATCAAGATCCCTTCTGAGAATTTCTTAATAAACAAAGTGCTATCTACTTTACTTCTTGAAAAATCATGTGATAGAAGATAAGAACTTAGTCTTTCATAGCAAACTCTTGGAGCTTGTTTCAAACCACATGTGCGTTCTTTAAACGAAAATTGTAATGAGATATTTAGTATCTTCAAAACTAGGTGGTGCTCAACATAAACTTCTCTTTTATAAAACCATTCAAAAAAATACTTTAACATCCATTTGATATAAATTGATATTTAAAGAATATGCATATGCTAATAAATTCTAATTGCCTCTAATCTATCAACTGGAGCATATGTTTCATCGAAATCAATGCCTTCCTCTTGAGAATATCCTTGTGCTACCAGTCTGGCCTTGTTTCTAGTGATCACTCTTGATTCATCCATTTTGTTTCTGAAGACCCATCTGGTCTCAATAACATGATGGTCAGAAGGTCTAGGTATAAGAGTCTAGACTTGGCTGCATTGGAATTGGTTAAGTTCCTCTTGCATAGCTAGGATCCAAGATTCATCTGCCAGTGCATCATTAATTGTTCTAGGCTCAATCTGAGAAACAAATGTAGTGTAATCACAAGGAATAGTCATGCTTCTGGTTCTTATCCTATCTTGAAGATCACCTATTATGTTTTCTCTTGGATGATCTCTATGATACCTCAATTCTCTATGTAGTCCTTCCTGTGCTTCTTCTTGCTGTTGAAGTTCTTCTATTGGAGGCTCTTCCTTGTCTTCATCTTTTTCTTCAAGAGATACTTGTTCCAGATCCCTGCACAAGTCTTCAACAACATCTTCTTCTTCTTCTATTTTCTTAACAGAAGGGTCAATTTCATCAAATAAAACATGAACTGACTATTCTATAGTTAAAGTTTTTCTGTTAAATACTTTGTATCCTCTAGATTTTAAAATATATCCTAACAGAAAACCTTCAACACTCGTATCTTCTAATTTTCTTATATTATCTTTGTCATTATTCAAAATGAAACACTTACAACCAAAAGGTCGAAGGTGACTGACGTTTGGCTTTTTCTCCTTGTACAGCTCATAAGGTGTCTTCTTTAATATTGGCCTGATCATGAACCTGTTAATGATGTAGCAGGCTGTGTTGACTGCTTCTGCTCAGAAGCACCTTGGTAAATTATATTTTGTAAGCATTATTCTGACCATATCCAGCAGTGTTCTATTCTTTCTTTCTACTACTCCATTCTATTGAGGTGTTTTTGGTGCAGAGAAATTGTGTTCTATGCCATTTTCTTCACAGAATCTGACAACTCCTCATTCTTAAGTTCTCCACCATGATCAGATCTGATACTGATTATTTGATGTTTCTGAGTCTTCTGTACTAGTTTACTAAACTTTAGAAACGCTGAAAAAGTTTATGTGGCTTCAAAAAATGATACCCAAGTGTATCTTAAATAATCATCCATAATTACATAGCCATAAATTTTTCCTCCAAGATTTATTGTTCTTATTGGTCCAAATAAATCTATGTAAATGAGTTCCAATGGTTTGGAGGTAGTCACCAATGTCTTGGACTGAAATGATGTTTTGGTTTGCTTTTCTTTTGCACAAGCTGTACAAATTCTAGATGTATTTAATTTCAACTTAGGAAGACCTTCAACTAGATCATGCTTGATTAATTCTTGATGACTGAGGTGCTAACATCACCTAGTCTTCTATGCCATAAATCAGTTTCTTCTTTCTTAGTAGTTGCAAGGCACAAATTGACTTCTTTCAGTTTTTCCAGTTGTAGGGTATACAGATTCTTAACTCTTTGAGCTTCAAAAACTACTTTCTCTTCCTTTAAGATGATACATTTGTCATTATGAAATTTTACTAAGTGACCTCTATCGCATAATTGACTGATACTAATGAGGTTATGCTTCAATCCTTCAACACACATAACATTTCTATTAAATATTTTCTTTTTGTTCCTATTATTCCACATCCTATCACTTTTCCTTTTCTATTGTCACCATATATAACTTGACCATTTTCACTTCTAAAACTTGTAAATAATTTTCTATCACCTGTCATATGCATCGAGCACTCACTATCCAAATACCATTTCTTTGCCTTTCTTTTTCTCATATTTTTCATTAGGTAGTATTTTGAATTGTTCATATTGAGACACAAGAATATATATTTTAGTTTATTTAACTTTATCAGTTCCTTCATAAGATACTTGTAATTTATCCCACATTTCTTTAGCAGTTCTACAAGCAAATAATCTGTTAAGTTCTCTCTTAGATAATGCACAACATAGATAATTCTTAGATTTATAGTTTAGGGACATATTCCTTTTATCAGCTATAGAAAATGCAGTAGTACCCTCAGTAACTATAACAAAATCACATTGTTCTATTACCCGCCACAGATCAAAGTATGTGCCTCGAATGAAACATTCCATTCGCATCTTCCAATACTGGTAATCTTCACCATCAAAGAATGATGGTCTTAAAATGAATTGTCCTTCATAGTTATGATCTTCAGCTGTCATCTCTTCTCAAACCTTTCGATTCTTCTGAGAAGACCTCACTCTGATACTACTTGTTTGATCGAGATGGAGCTTTAGATCATAGATGTCCTAGAGGGGGGTGACTAGGACTTCTTGTACTTTAAAAATTTATTTGAAAGTAGATGACACTAGATAGTATTGTTAGTACTCTATGTAGTGTGTGTGAAACAAGTGTAAAATTGGCAGAAACACAATCCACAAGTGCACAAAGGATTATCTTGCTTCGGATGCCTATCAATCAGGAGTCCTACATATAGTCCCCAAGAACGCCTTGGGATTTTCACTAACTACCAAGAACACTTGGCCTTCTCTCAACATGAGAGGTATTACAACCCACTTGCACCCAACAAGTCTTCCCTTCACAGAGGGGTACTACAGGGAACAAACCCCTTGCGGGTTACAACACTAAAATGAAACATAGTGTGTCTGCTCAAAGAGTGAGCAAACACAAAAGATCAGAAAGAGATTACAAATAGAATTTATAGCTCTAACTCTTTCTGAGTCAAGAGGGTGGATTGAGAAGATCTAGAACAATGAATGCCACCTAAGAACTTCTGAAAGCAAGAGAGCAGGAAGTCGAAGCTTGAACATCATGCTCTCTTGAGATCTTGAGCTTCACTCTTTTCTTTCTAAGTGTAGTATGTGGGTGTGTATGCTCATGTCTCTCCTTCTATCTTTCTTTCAAACTTCAGCTTCATTATATAGCCTTCAAGTCTTCTTTTTTCTTCCTGTTGGAGTAGCCGTTTGAATTTGAACATTGTGAGGTTTTGAGACTTGCTGAGTTGTCTAGCATCAGATTTAGATAGCTTGAGACTGCTTGTCTTCTATCTTGAGTCTCAACGGCTTCATGCTATGAGTGTAGCTACATGGTTCTATTTCAGATAGATTTTCCTTAATATCTGAAAACACCATAACATACAAGGTCTTTTCTCCATCTCAGGGTTAGACTGTGAGATATATAAAAATAATAAAAAGTAGGAGATAAGTAGTTTATAACAGATATCTATCAGTTCTAAACAAACAGACAGACAGACTATCCTTTGAGCATAACAAGGTTAGGTGAGCATTCATGGGGAATGAACACTTGCTTGGCGCGCAGTAAATCTGCAAAGGACCTTTTCTTTAAAATATGGAAACTTAACATTCTGAAGGACACTTACAGATATCTTTGTAAGACACGTAGTTGTCTTGAAAATAAATAAAGAATCTGAACGTCTGAAATCTTTATGACAAGAAAATTTTAATTAAAAGAAGAATACAGAAGTACAATGCTCACTTAAACATTGTCTTTTAGATAACACAGAGAATATTATAGTGCTGAACATGTGTTGATCTTGTTCATTAAATGATTTTATAAGTATTAGAAAAAATTAATCATAGTAATAAACATTAACAGTTTTACAAAAATAATAACATACATTAAAACATCTTAGATAACAAAGTTGATATCTTACTTCAACTTTTAAGGAGTCAGAGTGGAAAGGCAGAAGCTTCAAATATGCAGATTTCGACTCTAGAGAAGTCGGAATGAAACCATCGATCGATATGAGACTTTGACTTTAGAGAAGTCGGAGTCATACCAATAATCAAAATCAATAAGGCAGCCGATGTGAAACTTCGACTATAGAGAAATCAGAGTTGAATCAACAATTGATATCAGAAAGATTATAGACTTCGACTGTATAGAAGTCGAAGTAAGATATCGATTGACTTTGACTTCGACTTCTTAAGAGTCGGAGTAGAACAAGTTTGTTCGTCAATGATATCATACTTCAACTTTAAGAAGTCGGAGTGTGACCAGCTTGTTTATCAATCGGTATCACACTCGACTTTTCTGGATTTAAGTCAGTATGATATATATGTATACATTGTGTACTTAGAGAAATTTTCTTAGCGATATATGGAAATGTCGACACCTAGACTTAGTGTGTCGACACCAATTGACAATAAAGGTTATACAATATAATGTAGGGTACAGAATGAATATCTAGAGGGGAGTGAATAGATATTAACCTCTTAAAAATATTTCAGAACTCGAAACAAATCTTAAGATATGGAAGAACTATCAGTTTTAACAAAACTGATCAATAAGCAATGGACGACAAACCACACAATGCACACATGATTTTTAAGGTGGTTCAGCTCTAGTGGGAGACCTACATCCACCCCTCACTAAACTAAGTGAGGCTTCACTCAACAATCCAAGAGTGTGAAACTTTCACACAATTGCTGATTCACAGCTTCATATAGCCTGCTGATTCACAGCTTCATACAGCCTGCTGATTCACAGCTTCAATACATCTGATTCACACATTCGAGATTGTATCAATCTCACAATCCTCACACACACTGTGTGGGATCACGTCCTTCTACTCCAACTGGAGCAGACACCAAGCAGTTTGGTATTCAGAAGAAATAAGAAAAATCACGCTAGAGAAATTACTAAAGTCATGCAGAAATTCAAAAAACACTCATTGTGCTACTTCGCTGAAATTGAGATCTGATTAGATTTCTGCTGAAATTCCCATTGAGTCTTTTCCAGGCTTGAATTCATCAGGCTCTTCTTATGGCCGGAGCTTAAGAATCAATCGCCTCTGAATTGTATGGAATTCCAATGCTCTGCTTCAATTGATCAGCAACAAGGCTTCACACGGGAAGAAGAAAATGATCCAGCATCTTTTCTTCTCGATGAGCAAGTTGTACCGAAGCCTGTTCTTCTCAGCTCTCAAACTCTCAGCTCTATTTCTCTTCTATGCTCTCAAGACTCTCTGCTTTATTTCTCTTCTCCGCTCTCAGACTCTCTGTTTATTTCTCTTCTCTACTCTCAGACTCTCTGCTCTGTCTCTCTGTATATTCCCCAAAGAGGACGTCGTGCCCCTTTTTGATCGGCATATCGGAATTTTCTAGGTGGCCCCCCACAGAATCGTCAATTTGTTGGGAGGTATTTTGCCGCCAAAAAGTGATCTTCTAGAACCTTGTAAAGTGTGCTTGGAATCCCAACATTTGGCCTCGGGTCACGTGCCTAGAAGAATCATGTTGGCACTCTTTTTTCCTCACTGGAAAAGAAGGTTGGAGTGTCGACACACCTTGTGCATAGTGTTGATGCACACAGAACTTGAGTTAGATCAGTGCAGATGCTTCAGTAGAGTCGACTCCATGCCCTCATGAGTCGACCTTATCTATAGACTGTTGAGTGTCGACCTCTCTTAGAATGTAGAGTCGACATGATCTTCATCTAGAGTCGATCTCATGGACTGGTAAAGTCGACCTGAACTTCATCTGGAGTCGACCTAATCTTCATCTGGTGTCGACCTCATGGACCAATAGAGTCGACCTGATCTTCATCTGATGTCGACCTCATGGACCGATAGAGTCGACCGACTTCTACATCTAGAGTCGACCTCATGCATTTCTTTCTTTTAGCACTAACAGGAAAACCAACTGAGTCGACCTGATTTTCAACTAGAGTCGACCTTATGCGATTCTTTTGACTTCTGTGCTTACTGAAAAACAAGCAAATGTCGACCTATCCTTTGGGTAGAGTCGCCTCACGTGGTTTACTGAACTCCAGTAAGTCATCCACTAAGACATGTGTGTCGACCTATGAGGCAACATATGTTGACAATATGAGATCTTTTGACTTTGTAAAATTTCCTGTCATATTAAAATTTGTGTTAGAAGAATTCTTAGATGTTATGACACTTCTGCTTGACTCATGACATTATCAAAATTAGGGACACAACAATCTCCCCCTTTTTGAAGATGGCAACAATGATTAATAGAAGTTTTTGATTGTGACTTAATTAAGTGTATATTATATGAACAACTTACAGGTACACAAGTCATCATACAAACACAAGCATCCACACAAGAGCAATCAATCCACACATGTCATGATAAGCACATAACATAATGAGTTCATTTCATGTATAATTTACATTGACAGAAAACATCTTCTGAGATAGAAATACAATCAAAGTCAAAAGTCTATGAAATGTCTCCCCTTTGACATTATCAAAATACAAGAATCATTGAGGGAAGGAGGTGGTGGAGGTTGCTGCATAAGAAGCCTCTGCTTAATCTTGGCTAATCTTGCCTCCAGATTATCATAGTTGTCTCGAAGATAATACTGAATTGCATACAGTCGAGTGTTCAAAAAGTTATTCATTTCTTCTAATTTGGCAGAGACAACAACTGGACTTGATCCATACATGAGGCATGGGTGGTGCAGTAGTGGAAGAAGTGGCATGAGTGCTCTCAGCTGTTTCGGTCCCTCCATGGAGCTTCCAAACTTGGTCAAAGTCATGTCTCATGGATCTGATATGATTAGACATGGCTGAATGATATTCTTTGAGGGTGTTCAGATTTTCAGCCATTTGATTGTAAGAGCTTTTCATAGATGGAAGATCATATAGCCTTTCTGATCCCTAAACAATGTTTCTTCAACTGACTGCAACTTGTCAAAAATGAGCTTGAGTAAAAGCTGCATTGTTGAATACTTCTCCATTTTCTCAATTAACTATTGGATCTAAGAGCTGCAAAACTTGCTGATTGTTCTTCCTGTCAATGTTGTCACTAAGCTGTTTTCAATTTCTTCCAACCAACTTTCAAATCTGAGGGATTGTTCTTCAAACTGGTATTAAGTTGGCCAACTGAGTCATGTAAAGAAGCAAACTGATCTGAAAGAATTGAAAGAGCTGTGGAGGAATAACTACTTCAGCTGTTGAGGTTGAAACTTGAGCATGCTGAATAGTAAAGATGTCGGTTGTGTGTGAGGAGCAGGAGAATAATGAGGAAGATCCACACCCAGACCATCAAATCTAGGAATTGGAGAGAAAGGTCGAGTAGCAAAAGAGGGTGTGGGTGATGGCTTATCCTCAGTCATGAACTCTTTGAGCGGCAATATCATCCCCTTGCTTTTCAGCATAGGACTGGCCCTCATTCTGTTCTTGTGGTGGCTGTTCCACAACAATGTCATCGGTTACATGAACTTGAGAGGAAGTGGTCCTCTCACCAACTGGACTCTTTCCAGTTTGAGACTTCATGAACTTTACTATGTGTGCCAAACAGTAGATGTGTACTTTGGAATTGTTCTGGTTTTGTGTTCTCAAGTGAAATGTTTGCTTTCTGAAAAATACTAGACAGATGATGTAACGACCCGACCTCTCGGACCCCCGCCAGGGACCCCGAAGGTCGTGCCGCACCCACGGATCTGAAGGACTGGAAGGGTTAAAATTAGTCCAGTGAGATAAGCAATGAATTCAGATAACTATAACAAGAAAGATGTACATTTAATAAAGAAATTAAGTACAACATGTCCCAAATAAAAGTACAGGTACAGGAAGAAGGCGCAGTCCTTAAGGGGCATACCCGAGGACTTAAAAAGGCCACTCTCAACTCACGCTACAAGCGCTCACGCTCACAACTCTCACTGCTGGCAACGCACGGCGAACAAGACGCCACCACGACCGTCCGACAATGAACTCCTGCGACAGCGAGTCCCTACCTGAAGAGAGTAGGGGGGTGAGCCTCGCGAACAAGGCTCAGTAGGGAAAACCAGTCCCTTACCAGCCAGAGCAGCAGGAACTCCAACAGCGGAAACAAAACTACTCTACAAAGCAGTAAAGTGAGAAACGTCTACCACAAAGTACTACAAAGCAGCGGAAATAGAGAAAACGCCTAGACCACAACCCGGTCAAGCCACACATGACTCCCGCGAAACCAGCAGAGTCAAACACATGCGGAAGCAAACCCTCGGCATACACCCGCCGAGACAAAGAAGCTCACGGAACACCGGAGCGACCACATGAGACCCGAGTCTCATGACACAAGCACCACATCCTGGACCTCCACGAGGTCAGAGAGGGACAACCAGGTGTCACCACGAGAGACACCGAGGAACCAAGTGAGAACGATGTCTCACCACTAGGCACGGCCACCTCAGACCTCCAAAAGGTCGAGTGCCCACAAGCAGACACAACCCTGCACCTCAGACACTCCACGAGGTCAGGGAACTACACCTACGGTGCCACCACGAACGGCACCAAGGAACGGGTTATAGAAACAGCGGTCGGGTGTCAACACTCAACACCCCGAGAGAACCCGGAAAATGAAAACCACTAAACATGGCCCATGAGGCCAAACTAACCAAGCCCATGGAAACTAGACACGGCTAGGCTACAACCCCCGTGCAAGCTAGGGCAACGAGAAACCATTCTTGGAAACAACATGAGAACCACCGACACAGCAAGAGCAACCAAGCCACCGCCATAGGCAGCTAAGAGAAGGACACCCGTCCATACCTGAAGCACGCCGGCCGCCGACTCCCGCCTACAACCTCCCCAGTAGATTGAGGCTAGCGAGTCACAGCCAAGAACACAACCACCACCGCAGTCCAGCCGAACTGCGGCCCCACGCCTGACCTCCCTACGTGGCTCTGGAACCAACGCAGAGTGAGACAGTGAGACGGACTAGCTGGTCTGCACCGAACGAGCACCACAACAACCTCGGCGTCCCAGACCCAGCTAAGAGAGCTCTACAAACGACAGAACCACTGTCCCCACCATTTTCCCCTACCGCTCTGAGTTAGTAACTCGAGCACGCCCGCCACTCAGAGAAAACTACCTCTGACACAGGTGCGCGGGGATGGGGGTCCCAGGTAACGGTAACAACCTGTCTCGCGGACAAGCCCTGAAGTGCCTAGCACCGGGCGAAAGAGAACTTGCATGGCAACCACCACAGAAACAGCACCACTAGCTCGTAACCAAGACAAGCCCAGCTTGCACAGGCACGCACGGCACCCCTTCCGGAAAACCCCAGAAGGGTCGTCGACCAACGCGACACACACGACACGGCCCGAGAACCAGAACACCAAAGACAGAGCAGAAACCACCGCTCTTCTAATAATCGATTGACAGATATAGACAATCGATTATTAGACAGACGCGAGCCTCCCAGCACACCGTTAGGCCAAGACCACGAAGGTATCGCCTTCGTTCAGTGAATGCAGGGAGGCAACCTGCCGCGTTCCCTCACCAGAAGGTTCGGAGGGCAACCCTGCCATGGGGCACAAGCTGACTCACCAACCGTGGCCACGGAAAACACCCGAGGCAACCCAGACCTTGTCGCGCCCACCTAGCCCGTCGCGATCTCATCGCGATGGGTAGGGCAACCGCAACAAGCCAGTCGCGTCGGCGAAGCCGGTCACGACAATGTTCTTATCACGACAGCAAACTAGGTCGCGATGACCCTGTCGCGAAAAGGCCGCGCGTCGCAACAAGAATCTTGTCGCGACGGGCAGCCAGGTCGCGACACCCTTATCGCGGTAGCCTACTGGGCCGTGATAAGGTCGCGCCCGACCGGAGCAACGCCTCCTCTGCTGTCACGACGCACTCGGCAGTCGCGACACCAGTAGGAAGGCCGACCACTGAGATGCCACATCCCGGGTCCCCCATACAACTACAAACACACCAACATGGGAGGGGATCATGGAGAAAGCAGTAAAAGCATGCATTCCATAATTTGAACCCCCAAACCACACAAACAAGTAAGGGTACAAGAATCCCTACCGGCGAACGAAGAACTAACCCACAAGGGGCCTTCACGACGAGCTTGCCACCTCCTCCTCGCTCCACGGCAACACACCACCGCTCCACACGAACCGCCGCCGCTCCGCCAAGCCCGAACCCCCGAAGAGGGAAGATTTCCTCCTCAGAGAGGAGAAGGGAAGGGAAGAAAGGAAAAGAGGGAAAGGGGATACTGGCCAACGCTTTTAGCCTTCGGCCCCCAGAACGCGATGGGTAGGGCGTCACGACACCAACCGTATCGTGATGGCCGTCCAGAGCGCGACCAGAATGTGCCCACCTGGGTGCCGCGACAGCCTGATAGGTCGCTCTGACCCACCTGCCACCCTGACAGGCGGCAGACACCTGTCAGAAGACCAAAAGTGAAACCATGTCGCGACCTGTTGACCGGGCGCGACAGGAATGCGACGCACTAGCGGTCGCAACAGGGATGACTGTTGTGATGGGCATCTCCATCGCGACAAGGCCAGTCATCCTACACAACATATATCCGGAAAGCCCGAGATGTTACAATACATCGAACAAAAAAATAATTTTGTCCTTGAAATGAAGGGCGAAACCCGGTCGGAGAAAACAACAGGTGCCAAGGGACCACTAAGTCGTACCACGACTTCCGGTGGTCAACACCACAACCTCGCCATAAACGGAGTGCCAAAGCAGACATCCGACAGCTCACAGAGCGCACAACAACGGCGCAGAGCACAAAAGTAGATGTCGACAACTCCACAGGCGCGACGCGCACCAAGCCGACCATAAACACTGAAACTGCCAGAAACCATGCGACTAAGCCTCAATAGACCACGCTGTTGGGAACAACCGGTCAGTAACTCCCCCTGTCACCAACAACTAGACAGAGGTCCCAGCTACTGACGACAAATCAAGAAAATACCAAGAGGTCATCCATAAGACTCCGCTGATTGGCTCCGCACAACTAGCAACAGCTAGTACCTACGGCAAAGCCAAATGAAAGCTTCTTAATGGTGACCCAAAACCAAGCGGAAAACACGCACGTGGATAAACCACGGCGAGCAAGGCAGTGTCCGCCGGCACCACTAGATCTCACCAGATCATCCTTGTCGTCCGACCAGGACACACAACGACTGTGGAGCCACAGAAAGCTAAACCACACGCTCCACAGGCACACGCGTAGAGACAACCAAGGAAGACGTCTGAGGTTGGCAAGGCCAGACAACTCAAGACGTCGGCAAACGCACGGAAACGAAACAACTGCAGAGGTCGAGGGCAGCACGTCGACCTCAAAGGAAACCAAACCAAAAATAGGGTACTCCAACCGAACACACTCGCGCCCCAAGGCGAGCGGGGAACCCAGACACAGGCCACGACTAAAGCCTGGGGTACCACCAATAGGGCTACCTAGACAAAGCAAAGTAGCCACCCCACAGCGGTAATGGTACAACCACAAGGCATGGCTAGCACGATGTGTCCCAGAGGTAGAAAACTCGATGCCCCAAACACCGAAACAACTCACGCAGCAACGCACAAAGCTCACGATCAAGACATACGGCACAACACACGGTGCCAACACAAGCACCAGGAGCTACCCAAAGTGCAACACAATGCACCAGGGCTCCAGACAGCAGGAAAACGAATCACTCGAGCACGAGTAGAGGGTTCCACCACAAGCACCAAAACTCGGCAAGATGCAACACAGTTGCACCAACAGCCGAAACAACATGGCTAACAGGGAGGACTCTCCACAAGAGACCTGCCAAAAGTCACATGCTAGAAGCCACAAGCGAAAAAGGGTGTAGAACAGGCCACACCGACCCGAACCCTCAAGGCACAAAAAAACACGAAGCATCGAACGAAAACACGCTCAAGGTGCAGTACCCAACTGCACCAACGGCCTGAAACGATTCAAGGCCAACCGAAAGGGACTCTTCACTAGAGACCCACACAAGCAAAACACACGGAGAACCAGCAGCTTCAAGAGCGCAACAACACATCGGCTCTTAGAAGCACACAAAAAATAAGACACCGCTCCCACCACGCAAGCGGAGTGGGCCACACACTAAATAGTGACAAGTGCCTTCAAACATTGCTGAGGCACAAACGGAAACACATACCAGAACGATGCTTGCACAAGCAAGCCAAACAACAGAAAACCAGTGCTGCCTCACACTGAACACAAGGCACGCTGCCCTACATCGTTCAGTCAGGCAACAAGAAACCAGCACAGCAAGAGACGACACAATAGGTCACCACAACCTATCGCACCACAAGGAAACAATGCGCACAAGGGAAGCAACCTGCTTAACCTCAAAACAGCTCAAGGGGAGGACCTTCACCACGAAGCTCGCCACGGTGCACGACACGACATCAAATGCCATGTGAAAGCACCACCATCCTGAGCAACCCACAGAAAGTAGAGGAAGAAGGCACACAACAGGCCTCCTCCTCACGCGAGAGAGGAAAACAACAACGCAAGGCTAGCACTCCCACAGGAGGCACAGCCAGCCAGACACCCACCACACTCACCAGACCACCATCTGGAAGAGTACGCAGGGCGCGAGAAACAAAGCAAACCTCCCGATCTGGGGACACACGAAGTCCCACCAGGTTAGCCGGGAAAAACTCGAAAACGGACAGGAAGACAACCTGGCCAACACCACGGCCAGACACACGGCCAAGGGCACAGCACCTTGATCGACAACGCCCAAACAGACTGTAACTCGGACAGTCCGACCGGCAATAGTGACAGCTCATCTCCACAGAGAGAGAGCAGCGGAAAACAAAACAAACACAAGGCAGCTTGGGGAGGACCTCCACCCAAAGCGCCAAGAGCCGTTGTGGGAAAACATCACCAGAACTCAGCCCAAATGACCAAAACACACGGCCAACAGAGAGAACACAGCAGATAACGGAAGCAACACAAACTGGTTCTGGGAGAACCTCCACCAGAACCACCAAGGTGTCGTTCTGGAAAACCCACCAGAACGCACCGGCCAACACAACAACAGCATACCTCAACCCCGAGGTAGCACAACCACCGGTAGAAACAAGCCCGGAACAGTCCTGAGAGCAACCCTCACCAGGACAACAACCAACAGTTCTAGGGAACATCACCAGAATACAGGGCAACCAAGCGATGCATCTCAACTCGAGGGCAGTGCAACGGCAACCAACCAGACAACAGAGACCCCAAGCCACAGAGGCAACACAGTGGAAGACTTTAATGAGAACAGAAGCAGTCCAGAGGGAGAGGAACTCTCACTAGGACAACAACAACTAGTTTGGGAAACACCACCAGAACACAGTAGCCAAGCGATGCACCTCAACCCAGAGGGCAACACCGCAACAACTAGAAATGAGCACAACATAGTTCTGGGAAAACCTCTCTTCCACCAGAACCAACAGAGAAGAACTCCGGGAGCACTTCACCAGAGTTCACAAACAGCAGCACAAGGCCGACAACAACACAGACAGGTGTCGCAGTGCTCAACCAGTGGTGCAACATGGCATACAAGCATCTGCTTAGCTCGAGCAAAGACGCCGACTGAGCAGAGCACAACACACAACGGCGCCCAGGCACACAAGGCCAAAAACACAGCCAACACAACACACACCCCAACAACAAGGGAGACATCCAACAAGGACACACCCCAACAACAAGGGGGACTCCTAACAGGCAAGGACACCTCCGCCCAGATCCACAGGCAATAGCCCTGCACCGGTGAAGGTCACACCGCACGTAGGCTCTCTCAGCCTTCGTGACACACCCACACGGACGCGTAGGCCGAAGATGAAGCCAACCGTAGCATGAGCGAAACAGCAACCATGCTCAAAGCACGCACAACCAGCAACAGCAGTAACACTCTCCTGCAGCTCACACTCGGACCCTACTAGAAAGCTAGCCACCTGCAACAAAGAACCAATTGCTTACACCTAACAGCAACTCTACACGGACGGGCCAGCAGCGCACGAGTACCTTTCTTTGGACAGCCATAGTTATTAACCCATACAAATCTCCTTGGACCCCTGAGCTGATAGCACTATAACGACCGACCTCCCGGACCCCCGCTAGGGACCCCGAAGGTCATGCCGCCACCCACGGATCCAAAGGCCAGGAAGGGTTAAAATTTAGTCCAGTGAGATAACCAATGAATTCAGAAAACTATAACAAGAAAGATTGTACATTTAATAAAGAAATTAAGTACAACATGTCCTAAATTAAAGTACAGGTACAGGAAGAAGGCACAGTCCTTAAGGGGCATACCTCGAGAACTTGCAAAAAGGCCACTCTCAACTCATGCTACAAGCGCTCACGCTCACAACTCTCACTGTTGGCAACGCACGGCGAACAAGACGCCACCACGACCGTCTGGCAACGAACTCCTGCGACAGCGAGTTCCTACCTGAAGAGAGTAGGGGGGTAAGCCTCGTGAACAAGGCTCAGTAGGGATAACCAGTCCCTTACCAACCAGAGTAGCAGGAACTCCAACAAGCGGAAACAAAACTACTCTACCAAGTAGTAAAGCAAGAAACGCCTACCACAGAGTACTACAAAGCAGCGGAAATAGAGAA
Organism: Colocasia esculenta; assembly: GCA_014218235.1. Lineage (NCBI taxonomy): Eukaryota > Viridiplantae > Streptophyta > Magnoliopsida > Alismatales > Araceae > Colocasia > Colocasia esculenta. The sequence goes on from CM024756.1 coordinate 675,745, forward strand.
AACGCCTAGACCACAACCCGGGTCATGCCAAACACGACTCCCGCAGAACCAGCGGAGTCAAACACATGCAGAAGCAAACCTGGCATACACCCGCCGAGACAAAGAGGCTCAGGGAACACCGGAGCGACCACGTGAAACCTGAGTCTAATGACACAAGCACCAACATCCCGGACCTCCACGAGGTCAAAGAGGGACAACCAGGTGTCACCATGAGGACACCGAGCATCCAAGTGAGAACGACGTCTCACCACCATGCACGGTCACATCATACCTCCACAAGGTCAAGGGCCCACAAGCAGAACCAACACCTCGGACACTCCACGAGGTTGGGAAACTACACCTACCAGTGCCACCACGAACGGCACCAAGGAACGGGCTATAGAAACAGTGGTCGGGTGTCAACATTTGACACCCCGAGAGAACTCGCAGAACGGAAACCACTAAACACGGCCCATGAGGCCAACTAACCAAGCCCACAGAAACTAGACACGGCTAGGCTACAACCCCGTGCAAGCTAGAGCAACAAGAAACCATTCTTGGAAACAGCATGAGAACCTCGACACAACAAGAGCAACCAAGCCACCGCCACAGGCAGCTAAGAGGAGGACACACGTCCATACCTCAAGCACGCCGGCCGCCGACTCCCACCTACAACCTCCCCGGTAGAGTGAGGCTAGCGAGTCACAGCCAAGAACACAACCACACACCATAGTCCCGACGAACTGCGGCCCCACACCTGACCTCCCTACGTGGCCTCCGGAACCAATGCAGAGCGGGCAGTGAGACGGGCTAGCTAGTCTGCACCGAACGAGCACCACAACAACCTCGCGTCCCAGACCCAGCTAAGAGAGCTCTACAAACGACAGAAGCCGCTGTCCCCACCGTTTTCCCCTACCGCTCTGAGTCAGTAACTCAGCAGCACGCCCGCCGCCCGGAGAAACTACCTCTGACATAGGCGCGCGGGGATGGGGGTCTCAGGTAACGGTAACAATCTGTCTCGTGGACAAGCCCTCAAGTGCCTAGCCCCGGCGAAAGAGAACTGGCGTGGCAACCACCAACAGAACACACCACTGGATCGTAACCAAGACAAGCCAGCAGGCACAGGCACGTACGACCCCCTTCTGGAAACCCCCAGAAGTGTCGTCGGCCAACGCCGCACACACGACACGGCCTGAGAAATCGGAACACCAAAGATAGAATAGAAAGCCCACCGCTCTTCTTATAATCGATTGATAGACAGACAATTGATTATTAGACAGACGCGAGCCTCCCCAGCACACCGCTAGGACACGGCCACGAATGTGTCACCTTCGGTTAGTGAACGGGGAGGCACCGCCGAAGGGTCCGGCATTTCCTACCAGAAGGGAGAGGCAAACCGCCCTAGGGAAAACAGCTGACAAGCCCACCAACTGCGGACCGGAAAACACCCGAGGCAACCCAACCTTGTCGCTCCCTCCTAGCCCATCGCGATCTCATTGCGATGGGTAGGGCAACCGCGACAAGCCAGTCGCGGTCGGCGAAGCGGTTGCGACAAAGCTCCCGTCGCGACAGCAAACCAGGTCGTGGTTCTTGTCGCGACGGGTAGCCGAGTCGCGACCCCTTATCACGGCGGCCTACTGGGCCTGATAAGGTCGCACCCGACCGGGGCGACGCCTCCTCTACTGTCGCGTCGCGCTCTACAGTCGCGACACCAGCAGGAAGGCCGACCACCGGATGCCACATCCCAGGGTCCCCCACACAACTACAAACACACCAACATGGGGAGGGGATCATGGAGAAAGCAGTAAAAGCATGCATTCCATAATTTGAACCCCCAAACCACACAAACAAGTAAGGGTACAAGAATCCCTACCGAGACGAAGAACCAACCCACAAAGGGGGCCTTCACGACGAGCTTGCCACCTCCTCCTCGCTCCCACGGTGATGCGCCACCGCTCCGCACGAACCGCCGCTGCTCCGCCAAGCCCGAACCGCTGGAGAGGGAAGATTTCCTCCTCAGAGAGAAGGAAGGGAAGAAAGGAAAGGAGGGAATGTGGAAACCTGCCAAGGCTTTTAGCCTCTGGCCCCCTGAACGCGACGGAGCGGGGCATCGCGACACCAACCGTATCGCGACGGCCGCCTAGACCACAACCAGAACGCGCCCACCCTGGGCGCCGCGACAGCTTGATAGGTCACTCTGACCCGCCTGCCACCCTGACAGGCAGCAGACGCCTGTTAGAAGAGCAAAAGCGAAACCCTGTCGCGACCCGTTGACCGGGCGCGACAAGAACGCGACACACCTAGCAGTCGCAACAGTGATGACTGTTGCGACGGGCACCTCCGTCGTGACAAGGCCAGTCATCCCACACACAACAGAAAGCCGGAAAGCTCGAGATGTTACAATGAGCAGCATAAGGTAAACTTCTTCTGAGTTTCGTCTTGTGGATTTATGAAGAAGCTGACAGAAAAATGGTTGACATATTTGCCTTCTCTCTAGTGATCAAATAGTAAAGTAGGAACCTCTGAAGCTTGTGACTCTATGCCTCCCTCCTCCTTGAGGGGTTAGAATAGTAGTGCAGATGTGGTGTAGCACTCTATTCAGTGGAGAGATTTTTTTTGCATTCACTTGACACCCTTGTCTGGACTATGTTTTCTTTGTCATGCTCTAATTCTGTCACGAGGGTATATGCTTCATGAAGACAAAAGGTATACTCATGTGGATTGTGACCTTCATTAGGGATATTTAAAGTTTCACTCACAATGTCTGTAGTGAGAATAATGGTATCCTTCTACTTTAGACTCTAAAGAAGCTCTTTGCTCACCAAATTCTTGTAAAATTTTTCAACTAAAATAGGATACAAAATCCTATGATCCCTGACAAGCCTGACCAACCTGAAATTCTAGCATTTCCAACAATTATGGGAAAACAAAACTCATATCTTCATCAAGAACATCCACAGTTCTTGGGTGCAGAATTTGTTTATTTTCTATTGTAAGAGGAACTACCTCCTGAGCCTGGCTAGTCTATTATCAGCACTCTATTCCCCCAATTTTTGACTCTGAGGGTTGACCAATACTGTGTGATTTCGAATCAGTACTTGCTGCTATCTCAGGCATCTCTTCAACTTCAGCCCTAACCTCTTGAGAATTTTCATCTGTGGAACCATCTGTACCAATTGGATTACTGTCCCTGGGATCCTTTGAATGTGAGCTTTCTTGATCGTGCGATTCTTGATCATCAGAGGACTGGATTGAACCCAAACATTAGGGTTTTCTTCTCTTGAATCTTCAGAGTGCACGACATGAGATGCTTGCACACTGTCGTCTTCATCAGAACTGCTCAAATCCACATACTCAGTCTTCTATTTCCCTTTGGATAAGGTCTTCTCCTTGGCCGATCTTGGATGTAAGAACCGTCATCTAGAGAAAGATGGAACTGTGGGCTTCCTCTCCTGAAATACTGAACTCTTCCCTTGGTCATTCCTGGTTTTGGTGCGCCATTCTAAAGTATCTGGTTCAACGTCTTTCCGCTTGCCTCCCTGACCTGTTGCCATCTTGGGTGCCATGCTGAAAATCGAGAGATGGAGAGAAGGTTTGTAGGCACAAAATGAGGGTTTGTAGAAGAAGAGATACAGTTAGATTCAAATGTGTTCCAACGGGCACATGAGTTGACTATTTGAGGAAGAGACGCATCAAGCGTTGACCTACCCTAGATGATACAGAGAGCATGTAGAACAGTGAAAGATAACATGTTCCAAATTAAGTGCTGAACAAGATGAGTCGACTCTAACCGAACATGTGTCGACTCTAGCAGAAGGGATTTAGTGAACTATTCAAATAGAATTAGGAGAGGAGCAATGTACCATGATTAAAGTATATTTTGGAACATTGAGAAAGTTAAAAGAGTTATGCTCTTTCCTCACTATAACTCCTCTTAGTGAAATTAATGGTTTGAAAGTTATAAACTTTAATTTATCCAATTATAAAATACTGAAAAAACTGAGGCAAATATAACAGGAGAAAAATTCTTTCAAGTGAAGCTGCGCTCTTATTAACTCTTACTCAACACATGTAAAAGGGTGACCCCAGATAGATCTAAAAAGTAATCCAAGATGTATTGATGTAAAAACTATCTTGAGATTTTTCAGTAATTTGAATTTCACATTTTGACTGACATTTTGTTTTTTCATAAAAGATGAACAATCAGATTTACCCTTTCTTTTTTTTTCATGCAAGAGCTTATGCTTTTTACACACAAGAGCTCCTGATTACTCTAGTGAGGTAATCATCTTGTCTCAAGGGTTGTGTGCAACTTTTCATGTGAGGATACATGTTGGTTAGACACAAGAATCCCCAATTACTCAGTAAGTACAAAAAGAATTTTATCAACCCTGAACAGAATAACTAGCTCATCATGATACAATGAAATCACTGATTTTATCAGAAATTGCAGTTTCTCAGAGCCTAGTCATTGTTTTGCAACATTAAAAAAAATATTATAAGAATATTCTTGAACATCTTTTACCTCTCAAGAAAAATTTGAAATCTATACAACTTAGATGATTTTTAGAATCTAGCCAGAGAGACCATAATACATAGGAATTTCAGACATGAATAATGCAATATTCACTTGATACAAGTTTTCAGAATTGTTATTTAACCTCTTTTTGGTGTTTTCGGTGAATTCAAAGTTAAACTTAATAGCTTATAATTACAAAATCATTCTTTTACTCTCAAAGATAATGGAGTTTTGAGTATAATAGTTTTAACTCCCCTTGAAAAAATACCCAAAGATAAAAGTCTTCACGGTTAAATTACTCCCCCTCAGAAAATGGATCTATGAGAGAAGAAAGAGAGTGATCAGAAACTGGAGACACTGAAGAGAATTCATGATCAATGAAATTAGCGACGACTCACTTGCCAATTGAGTCGACCTTTTTCATGCCACATCACAGACTTTCTGAAGGAATCATTCTTCTTCGAAATCAGTTACTGAGTACCTAATATTTTCAACTTTTCTGATCATTCTGAATTACTGAACCTTATCTTTCCAAGCACTGAATTCTTGAACCAACCCCTCCCCCTCACCAAGTGCACCAAATATTGAAGTGATATGATCAATCACAAGCAATATCAAATCATATGACAAGCAATCATCCAAGTAAGCATTTGCAAGCAATTATCAAACAATCAGTCAAGAATCAAATAGGCACAATCCAAGTTCTCTTCTTAGAGATGAAAATATTTCGTTACACAAAGGTTTTGTAAAAATATCAGCAATTTGCTTAGTTGTTTTAATAAAATGCAATTCAAATGAGTTCTTGTTGACTTCATCTCTTAGAAAGTGATGCCTGATTTCTATGTGCTTAGTCTTAGAATGTTGAATTGGATTTTTAGTCAAATTTATTGCACTAGTGTTATCACACATTATTGGGACACATCCAAGGTCTACTTGGTAGTCTTGGAGTTGGTGTTTAATCCATAACACTTATGTGCCACAACTCCCTACATCTATATAATCTACTTCTGCAGTAGCGAGAGCAATCGAGTGTTGTTTCTTAGAGGCCCGAGAGACTAAGCACCCTCCAAAAATTGGCAATAACCACTAATACTTTTTTTAATCCAATTTACAGCCAGCATAATTCGCATCTGAATAAGATATCAACTTATACTCACTAGATGCAGGATACTACAATCCCATTCATGAGTTCCTACCAGATATCTGAAAATTCTTTTTGCAGCACTCATGTGGATTCTCTAGGACTAGACTGAAATCTAGCACACATGCACACAGAGAATTGTATATTAGGTCTAGATGCTATAAGATAAGCAAGGATCCGATCATACCTCTGTAGGACTTTTGATCTACCAAGTTACCCTTTCACATCAGCATCCAAACTCAATGTTGTGCTCATTGGCGTTGCCATGGCTTTAGTATTTCCATTTTGTATTTCTTCAGCAAATCTTGAATGTACTTTGACTGATTGATGAATGTTCCTTCCTTAGTTTGAACAACCTGCAATCCAGAGAAAAATTTCAATTCTTCCATTAAGCTCATTTCAAATTCAATTGTCATCAAATCAACAAATTCCTTACACAAGGAAGATTTTGTTGATCCAAATATAATGTCATCACATAATTTGGACAACCAAAATATCACTCCCCTGCACTTTAATGAAAATGGTTTGATCTACTTTACCTTTGGAATATCTTTTACCCTATAAGGAATGAGCTTAATCTGTCGTACCAAGCCCTAGGAGCTTGCTTTAATCCATAGAGAGCTTTGTCAAGCTTGAACACATGGTGGAAAATTTGTGCATTCAAATCCAGAAGGTTGTTCTACAAAGACTTCCTCTTTTATTAACAATTTAAAAGGCACTCTTAACATCTATTTGCTGTAATTTAATACAGTGAGCACATGCAAATGAGAGTAAAATCCGATAGCTTTTAGCCTAGCTATAGAAGCAAAAGATTCTTCGAAGTCAATTCTAATAGGGTGTTGGTTACAATTTTTGTCTCTTTTTTCTCTAAAATTTAAAAAAGAGAGAAGACAGACACAAAGAGGTGTTTGGTAAGTATTTTTTTTTTAGTGTAAAATTTTTACCCTATGTAAATCTCTTCAAAAAAAAAAACAGTCCTAACCTATTTTTATTTTAAAAGCTCTCTCTCTCTCTCTCTCTCCTCTCTCTCTCTCTCTCTCTCTCTCCTCTCTCTCTCTCTCTCTCTCTCTCTCTCTCTCCTCTCAAGCCCCCACCAAGCCGCGGCGCCCCCTGCCGCCACCCCTCCCAACCCCAGCGGACCCCGCCTCGCCCCCCCAACCCCGCAGCCCCCCCTGCCGCCCCACCCAGCCTCGCCCCCCCCGTAGCCCCCCCTGCCGCCCCACCCTGCCCCGCCCCTCCAGCCCCCGGCGGCCCCCTACTGCCCCACCCAACCCCGCCGCCCCAGCCCCCTGCGCCCCCCCTGTCCCTCCGGCCCTCAGCGGAGACGCCCTCCTCCTCCCCCCTCCCTCGCCCCGGCCGCGCAGTGCCCTCGCCCCTGGCCCCGACGCCCTCCCCCCATCCGGCCCCGGGTCCCTCCTCCTCCCCCTACCTCGCCCCCGGCCACCGGCGCCCTTGCCCCGGCCCCGCCCCTCCCCCCTCCGGCCCCCGGCGCCCTCCTCCTCCCCCTCCTCGCCCCCGGCCACTGGCGCCCTCGCCCCTGCCCCCGACGCCTCCCCCCTCCGGCCCCAACAAACCCTCCTCCTCCCCCTCTCTCGCCTCCGGGCCCTCCCCCTCCTTCGCCCTTGCCCCGGTGTCCTCCCCCCCTTCGGCTCCCATCCCCCGCGTCCTCCTCCTCCCCCTCCTTGGCCCCTGCCAACATCGTAGAACACTTTTTCTAATTTTAAAATTTAGATAGAAAGAGAACACATTATAATTTTTTAGATAGAAATAACCTTTTAAAAAAGTTGCTCCCAAACACCCTATAAATTCCTGATTGTAACCTTTTGCAACTAACCTAGCCTTATTTCTTATTATTTTACCTTCTTTACTAGTTTTATTTTGGAAAACCCATTTAGTTCCAATGACACTTGTGAGGAAGGTCTTGGAACTAAGTGTCAAACCTTATTTCTCTCAAATCGATTCAGTTCTTCTTGCATGGCAATTATCCAAAAAGCATTCTTTTAGAACATCTTCAATATTTTTAGTTCAATTGTGAAACAAGAGCCATTTGATCTAATTCAGAAATAAGTTTGAAATGAGATCTTGTCTGGGTGGATCAAGTAGGTTACCAATGATACTGTCTTGAGGGTGATCCCTTAGCATTCTGATGTTCAGTTAATCTCTATTGTCATTGACAGTTGTTGTTTCCTGTCCATCTTCATCACTTGAATTTTTGCTTGTGGCAAATTCATTTCCTTGCTGATCGTTTGAATCTTCATTTTCAAGGAATTCTCCATCATCATTTTCCTTGCACACATCATCATGGAGTTCATCAAAGGTTATGTGAGGTTCTTCAACAATTTGATCTTTGACATTGTAAACTGTATATGCTCTGATTGGAGTAGCCAAGAAAAATTCCCAACTCACTCTTGGGTTCAAATTTATCCAAGTCACTTTTGTTGTTGTTCAGAATAAAGTATTTTGTACCAAACACTTTGAAGTGAGTAATGGAAGGTTTCTTACCTTTTAGAAGTTCATAAGGAGTCTTTTTGCTTAGAGGCCTTACCATTGCATAATTTATGATGTAGCAAAAGCGTTTACTGCTTCTGCCCAGAATTTTCTAGACAACCCACTCTTAATCAACATAGTTCTTGCCATTTCAACTAGTGTTCGATTGCGCCTTTCTACCACTCCATTTTGTTCAGGGGTTCTGGGTGATAAAAATTTGTGAGATATTCATTCTTCCCTGCAAAGATTTTCAAAATTAGTGTTCTCAAATTCACCACCATGGTCAGACATGATTGAGATTATTTTGAATTTTTCTTCCTGAAGGATTTTCTTATAGTATTCTTGAAATTCCATAAAAGCATCACTTTTGTGAGCAAGAAAGAATACACAAGTAAATATTGAAAAGTCATCAACAAGTACATATCCAAACCTTTTCCCTTTGAGATTGTTTATCCTTATGGGTCCAAACAGATCCATGTGAATAAGTTCAAAAAGTTTAGTAGATTGACTTTCAGATCTACTTTTGAAGGATTTTCTTGTTTGCTTGCCTTGAGTGCATGCTTCACATATTTTGAAATTTTGCATGAAGGAAATTTTTGGAAAGCCTTTTACCATGTTGAATTTAATTAACTTATAGCATATTGTAACTAGCATGTCCTAGTCTACGATGTCACAAACATGCAAGATCATTTTTATTGTAGTAAGACAAAGATTGTTGTTTTCAGGTTCATCCAAGTCAACCATGTAAACATTATTGATTCTTTTACCAGAGAATTTCACACAGTCTGAATTTGGCTAAAATTTGTACATCCAAGAGAATAAAAAATTACATTGTGACCCTTGTCATAGATTTGACTTATGCTCAAATTGTATTCCAACCCTTCCACTAGTACATCATCAATTGAGTTTGAAGGACTTTTAGCCACTTTACCTGAACCAACAATTTTACCTTTGTTGTTTCCTCCAAAAGTCACATGACCAGCTTTCTTTACGGACAGTAAGTAGAACTTGTCTTTGTCCCCTATCATATGTCTTGAACAGCCACTGTCAAGGTACCACTTGTTGTTTTGGCTGTAAGACATACCTGCAACACATTCAAAGAAAAATCTTTGGAACCCAAGTACATTTTGGTCCCTTCAAATCACCCAATTCAAGAACATATGAAAACAGACTCTTTGGAATCCATGCTTGCCTTTTTATTATGGGTTGAATGGTATTTTTGGTTTCATGTTGTTTCTCTAATTTTTCTGTTGTTTGCAAGAATTTTTGAATCACTGTTTCTTTTCATTTTCATGAATTACCTTCAGATTTGCCTCCAGTGTTCTTTTGAGGAAACCTAAAATAATTATGGTAACTAGACCTCTTGGAATATCCTGAATGACCAGATCTAGCAAAACTTTGAGAGTGTGTCGACACTCTAGGATAGTTGTGAATGTACTTTTCGTTCAAACACTCCACAAAGAGTAATTAATTTTTTTTTTTAAGAAATAAAGGATAAGAAGCATGGAAGAGAAGGGAGAAAGTGCGTGTGTGCACGAGAATGGAGGGTGTGATCGCCATGTACACGAGGGTACCGAAGGAGTGAGTGAGAGGGGAGCGTTACTTACCTTCACCGAAAGATCGCAGAAGATGAAGAAGGTGGGTTGACTCTTACTCCTCTAACCGCCGGCCAGCAGAGAAGACTTTAGTTCGCGATTACCCTGCAAAAATAAGAAACAAGCAAACAAGTGAAGAAGAAATTAGTCTATGTTGCGTAGTATCAAATTCAAAGAGAAATATAAAAATTGCACTTGCATGGGCTTGAACACACCTTGTGGAGGTGGTGTTAACCCCTGAAAGATTGGTGTGAAGAGATGGAGTGTGTGTGTGTGAATTCATAATGTGAAATGAATGAACTAAATGAAATGGAATAAAGAACTAGAGTGGGAATGAAGAATTCGGCGGAATGAGCCCGCTGCCATGGATGGACGAAGTGGAAGAAGCTTCCTCCTTGCTCTAATGCACTTAAAATGAAGAAGAACCAATGCTCCAAGGGATGAGGGCTTGACAATGGTGCTTGGGGAAGTGGCTCTTCTCTTCAAGCTCGAAGTTTGCTCTTCAGTGCGGAAGAGCTTCACCGTCATACTTGGGATGTATCTAAAACCATGGCCTTGGGGTTTTTTTTTATAAGGATAAATTTGGTAATCGCGATGGACACAGTGGTCGCCTGTTGAGCTGAATCGCGACTGACCAAAGCGTTGCGTTTAAAAAGATCCACTTACTTTGATTAAGCCTTTCCAACATTGATTATAGCAGGTTTTAGAATCACGACGACACAGACTGACTGTAGCACCCCGAAAATTCAGTAATTAAAAATTCAAATAATAATTTCTATAATATCGAAATAATAGAAACATGCGTTCCATCATCGTATGAACAAGAACCCATCGGAAAATTTCGTAAAAATAGTTGTTCAACACTAAATAATATTCCTAAATGTTCCACGAAGAAATTCGTGCAACGAAAAAATCCAATTGGCCGAGTGTACGTCACAATGTGACTGATTATCCAAATTAGGAAACTAAGTCGAAAAACCGTTAACATGAAAATATAACATGATCATAAAATAAATAAACATATGGGAGAGTCTTCCAACACCATGTATTGATGACCCATTATAGGGATTGGTAACCCTAATTGAGCTGAAAATAGAAGGAGGTATTAGGGTAAATCCCAAGGCAATTAGCTTTCTTGGCAACCCAATTTCATGGCTAACCATGGTGGGAGGTTTCCTAAAGCCTCACCCACTCTATTGGGGTGAGAAATCATCAAAATAAGGAAGGTGGAATGCCAAAACCGCACCTTGCCTTTCCCTCTCCCAATGGGACTTCTAAAACACACTAGATGCATATATACATGCCATGAAACCCTAGGGATGAAAATACACATTGTTGGGGTCGTGGGAGGCTGTTCTTGAGCACCCAAAGGAGGAGGAAACCGCCCCAACTCGGAGCTTCTTCTCTGCTGCATTCTGCATCAACATGTGCAGAAAGCTTTTCTTGGAGTCGACCAAAGGGAAGCCAAACCCTAACCAACCGTACAAGGCTTATACCCCTGAAAGAGGGTCGAGTCTAGTTCCAAATCCCACTGGTTTGTCTATTTTTCATCTAGTAGATCGAAAGTATTAAGCGTTCTCCAACAAGTGGTCTGACGAGGACTGTCTGGAGAACGGGACTTCTTCAACCCAAAGGTAGAGACTTCTTAATAAATCATATACCAATGCGTAGAGCATCGAGTCTTCTTTTTCATGTCCAAGTGATTTCATCAATTTTCATTGAGTACATCTCGAGTTTAAG
>CM024756.1:687305-956978 GCA_014218235.1 Colocasia esculenta
AATATCAAAACATGCAGTTGTAATTAGTCGAATAATAAGAGCATTTGCCAAAGAACAAACCATTGGTCAACAAAATTAAGTGCCAAGAACCATCGCATAAAAATTTATTGATAATTCAAATATCAACTTTAATACAACCACTAATGCCAGAGCCAAACATAGAGCCCATTATTCAAATACATCAACTCTGACTAAGAGAAATATAACTATTAATCCAAATGACTTTGTCATAACTAAAGACACTCTAAAGTAGCAAGGATGATAACTGGGACGCTCCTTCACTCTTCCTATCCCCTTCATAGTCCATATCTTCAGTGTGTGTCACATGAAAATATTAAATACGTAGTATGAGCATAAAGTTAGTAAGATTACATCTTGAGTGCAGACATGTTTTAAGTAAATTACAATTTTACAAGTTGATGTATGATCAAGATGACATCTCAAATATTACAAAGTGATAAACAATATTTATATGGCAAGATAGACATTTAAACAATGACAAAAAAACTTTATGAAATAACAAATAGACATTAACTGAATGGCAAGAGAGTGAGACAAGAGACTAATTACCCATAAGGCAAAGTGATCCAATGTTTCAAGAGAAAGCTTTTTATATAACAAATGACATTATAGAATTGTCATAATTTCATATGAGTCAAACAATCATTTCAATCATATCAATAGCAATGGAATTATTCAGATCAATCTTGCATATCATATCAGCGTAATGTCATGCCACAAGTCAATTACTACTCCTGCAGTTAAGAGTACTTCAAGTGCACCTCCCAGGACTAGATAGATCCCTTTATTTTCTTAGACATTAGGGTTGTGAATCAAAATTCATATAATTTTCAAATAATTTCATATAATAATGGCAAAGGGATTCCAACCAGATAAGTTCATAGTAGTACATGTATAACTTTCAAAGATTTCGATAGTAAAGATGATGACACAAGGATGTCAAAGGTAGTAAGATCAAGTTTAACATAGCACAAAGGTAGACATGTCAATATAGTATGGTTAGAAGGTCATTTTAGAATATAGCAATGACACAATAACAAGAAGATATATAGATGTTGAGGGTCTTAAGAGTAATCGTCAAGGGTACAAGTGTCAAGAGTTCAATAAGGTAGTATAACAATATAATTCATTTAAGTTTCATAATTATTTAGGTCTTGACAAGATTCAAATGTATGTTGGAACATATACCAGAATGAGAGTGTTCACTACCTCCAGAGTACTTCATAATACAACTTACTCAATCACTGTGAGGGAATCCAAAAATACGGAGACTTACGGAGCTCTTAACGAAATATTTCTAGTCCACCCAAAAAGAATATCTGATCAGAGAAGTTCCAAATCGCTAAGAGGGGTGCCTAATTGTCAAGTGTGTAAGTATGCCATGCAACGAGAAATTGCCTAACCATGTACACGTAATTATAGCAAGTAAAACTAAAAAAAACAAATCAGAAATAACTAAATAAGGCAAGGTCAAAATCAAGAAACTAGCTAAATAAGACAAGTTTATCAGATAGAAGTAACATATTGTATCATACATCAATAGATAAAGTAGGTAATTAAGGCTAAGTATGATTCAACATGATCATTGATGTGGCGTTATCACCAAGACAATTTCATTCAAATTCACATTATCATTTTGATCATAAGCTGACTATAGGACATGATCAAGCATAATCGCATGATAAGAGAGATATAGTCATATTATTCAAAACATTAGAATAGTATTCATGCCATTACCCTTTTTACATGTGGTTTGACAACTTTAGGTTATTGGTATGACGATCACAGGGTGCAAACAAATCTAATAGGAGCGATCATGCATGGAAGACAGGATAATTAGGGTTTTCAGAGCCTTTTAAAATGGCATCTAAAGGACTATGTGCCAATCTCTTCAGAATTGGCATTCACACATTCTATCACCAATTCTGCTCAAACATTCTTGTTCGTGGCCAAGTTTATACAGAATCACGATTTCCTATAAAACCCTATAATCATGCATTCTAATAATTTTTGGCCAAAAATCTCAACATGCAACTTGTTGTAGCAAGATATAGAAGGTTCCTACATTTTTTAAAATCAATTAGCCTATGTATGTAGAAATTATGGTTTTATGAACATGAAATCCTAAATTGCAGTATAAACATAAAATGCTTAGTACATACAAACCAATGCATAAAATTGGGAAAAATACTTGGAAAAATTTAGAAGTGCTGGTGAGTCTACAACAAAAGCCAATCTAATACGGTTGGGAGAATCCAAAGATGTGAATCTAGAACATGGGACTCGCAAGAACAAAAAACTAGAAATGTAGATATCTTAATAAGTGCCATTGCTAATATAATTTGGGGAAAATGTAGGCCCTCGAATTGTTTGTTATTATATTTATGTTGTGTTGAGTCATGTTGTGTATATATATATATCAGGTATGCGTATGTAGATACTTATGTACAATGTTATCTTGGTATACTTACGTATGGATGTGTAAATTAGTTGCAAATATTGTTTGATTACATGTTGTAGTAGTGTGTATATCATATTACATATATGGCATGTAAATATATAGTGTAAGCATGGTTTTCTGCATGTTTTTAAGCTCTGGCCGAAGAGCAAATTGGCGTCAACATGGATGGACGTCCATGATGAGCCAACGTCCATGTCGATGGACGCCAACACTAAAGTAGACGGCCATCTATGTGGACGTCTACTTCTCTGAACTTCTGTGCGCAGCAGACCCTGAAATCCGGGTTTGCCTTGCTCACCGATTGGGGAGAGTCCTAATGGCTCTCAGCCTCACATCAGGCCCTGCGTGAGACAGAAGGTCTCTCTTTATAAAAACAACCCCCTTTGCAACCTACAAGAGCTCTCTTGCTCTTTGCAAGGAGAGAAAGAAACCCTAGCTGAGAACAGGAGAAAGACTGACCTTTGCAAGCTTTGATCCGGCGGTTGAAGCATCTCCCTGCAAGCTATTGCAACTGAGGATAGTGTGGACGTAGGGAAGGCTTCCCCAACTTCAGACTGGTGGCTACTTCGACCTAGAACCCGAGGGAAAGCTTTTGTGGAGACTTCTTGGCACTGCCCAAGGAGAGCTTCATCCCTATTTTGATCCCTTTGGAGATTTTGTAAAAGGTAAGTAACCCATCCACCTTGTCCATGTGTATGTCCAGTAGGTCATAGGTATTTTTCTCAGATTTAAATCGTGTCCTGGACCTCACATTCCCCTTATCTTTGGAGCTCGAACTGGTCTTGCACAGACAGGAACTTAACGGCAAGATCCCCTGCCGTTAAGCTCTTCAGTTGGCGGCAGACGATGCTGCTGTTAACACCTTTAAAACGGCCAGCCTTTGCCGTTTAGTTCTTCAGGACAGAACAGTGAGCTGTTCTTCCTTATATATGATTAATTTCTGAAGTTTTACGCATGAGGATATAGTGTAATTTTTATATGTTATGTAATGTAGATATAGAATGTGTTGTGGAAGTTTGGTGAATTTCTGCACATTGTGTGAATTGTTACATTTATTTGAAACACATATTAGATAAGGTCTTGGTTATGCTACTTGACTGTTCAAACGATCCATGAGGAATTTGAATGCCATAAATTTTTCTAGATCATGTGTAGGCATGTCAGCCCATGCTCTGCAAAATTGGAAATTTTTCCATGATCATGTGATTTATTATAATTTCTGTAATGAAATTAGAAAGCATGTGTAGGTCATGTAAAATCACAGTAAATAGTATGATGTGAGATAAATTCGGGGAAGATTTCTGTGATAATGTGCATGTTAGGTACAGGTCTGAGAACTGTCAAATCTGACATTTATGTTGTGTTTCCATGATAACTGAATTATTAATGGCATGTGAATGAGTATTTTAATTCTGTAAATTTATGTATCTCATAAAAGATGAGAATGTGTATGTGTGATCTAAACCTGCAAAACATGTGGTTAAAATTTCGTGTGATTTGGGCAACGGTAAATGACATTGTGAAATTTTCATGTAAAAGTGCGTGATTAAACACGCTTATTATGGTTATGGATTGTTAATGAGTTTCCAACATGATTAGTGTAGATTCCTGGGTGTTTAAACTCTGTTAACAGTAGCTTCATGTTAGGGAAAACTGAACCATATGCCAAATGGTGAAATGTAAGTTATGTGTCCAATTGTGTGAGAACTATGTGTGTAATAAATCGGAAAATGTGTAAAATGTGCCGTGTGTGACACTGCTTCCATAGAGGGCTGTGGAACCGTACCGTGAAAAGTTCCCATGGGAAGGTTCAATGTGTTTGATATCCTATGGGCATTAGGATGAAATCCTGGAGGTGGACAAGTACCACTGGTTAGGGTGGAGAGTTCTTCTCCCAGTCTGCGCAGTACAAGAGTCGTCACTGTGTTGCCTAGGTGGTGTCTATGTGTTATGTGTATGTGATGTGTCCTTCTAATGGTGGTTCGGACTATGTGTCACGGCATCTAATGTGAAATGTAGATGTGAATATGTGTAAATTGTGTAATGTGAACATGTGCATATGTGTAATGTGTAAAAAGTGAACCATGTGAATGTGTAAATATGTAACCATGTGATATAAATGTGTTTAGAGTGTAACTTTGTAATTCATGTTATGAAATTATTAGTTCATGTCAAAACAGCAACCTTCATATGTTATAATGATGCCTTACATGTACAAGAATATGTAGAATCCATGTTAGGAGTACTTCTTTATATGTGTGTGAGATTCCATGCTTAGAAGACTACCTTGTTAGCCTAAATGTAAAATGTTAGCTCTCATGTGAGGGATGAGTAGAAAGCATGTGATAGGTATTTTGTTTTGAGATGGCATGAATCATGTATCATATGTTGTGATGTTGTAGAAATACCATGATAGGTTGTTTATCTTCATTGTCTCACCATGCCATATGTTTGATTTAATGGAATTGAAAGTAGAACTTACTTGTGATATATGCATGTGTGACGTGTATGGAGTTTTTTCTGAGTCTATTAGACTCATTCCTTGCTTCGGCGTACAGGTTTAGTAGGTGACCCCACTTCTTTGAGAGATCGTGGAGAGCGACTCCGAGGCAAGGAGAGTAGCTGCGAGTAGTCACCGTTGTGACATTTTGCTTTCATAGTATGCAATTGAGGCATTGTAATTGAAACATTATGAAATTGTGGACAAGCTATGTACTTTGAAATTAGTTTTCATTATGTGGACTTTAGCTCTTTAATTCTCTATATTGACATGTATGGTTAAATGTGGATAATGAAATGAAAGATAGTAGTTCTTTTCTTTCGCTCTACTCTGTATTTATATTTATGTACGTCTCGATCGTATGTTAGTGTTGGGTAAATGTCCCACTGTGACGACGTTCGTTATAAACCGACGTGGATTGGTATAATCGTACCGGTATAAAGAGGGTCGTCGCAGAGATTGGTATCAGAGCGATCGATTGAGATAGTACATAAATATATATAAGTCATCATCCTCATTACATGCTAAATCATTATAGAATGTCCACATGTGTGGAAATGATTAATAAACGAATGGAAAATAGATAAGGAAGTGGTTAGGAAATTAATAACGTAGTTCTAATAGTGGCTGAAATTTATTGCAGCCATGGCTTCGCGAGGTAGGCGGGTGGTGTACCTACTCGTGATGGCGAGCAAGGAGAGATGAGCCTAGGCGTGAGGAGCAGACTGAGCAGCAGGCCCGGCACCTCGGGGTCCTGTACTTCCCCACCGCCGCCAGTGGATTATGGAGTGTTCATGCGGGGTCTAGTGCAGCCCTGCAGACGCAGGCCCACACCCAGGCTGCACTCCAGGCTCAGATGGAGGCTTAGGTTGGAATAATAAAATAAAGAGTAGTCTGTTTTATTTAATTGCATGATGTTGTGTTGAATATGCATTGCTTATTGTCTGTTGTAGCATGCCCAGGTTCCAGTTCCCCAGGCCCAGACCATGGTGGACCCTCCATCATGGAAAGATTCAAGAGGATGTTGCCACCCTCTTTTAAGGGGGAGAGCGACCCGTTACTAGCCGAGGGATGGATGAGGGAGATCGAGAAGATCTTTCGGACTGTTAGGTGTGCGGACGAGGATAAGGTTACTTTAGACACCTATATGCTATAGGTATGTGTTAGTTTTCTATGCTGTATATCCCTTGTTAAGTTGAAGTTGTTTAGTTGGTGCTTATGAAGGTTATGTTACAGGAGAGAGCTGATGTGTGGTGGGCTTCCTTACTTACTGCGTACCCGATTCGAGGACGGAGCTATTGACGTGGCTTGGGGCGAGTTCGTGAGGCTCTTTCGGGCCAAATTCATCCCCGAGCATATCCAGGACAAGATGGAGCAGGAGTTCCTTTCCTTGATCCAGGGCTCCATGACCGCTCGAGTATGAGGCCAGGTTTGCAGAATTATCTAAATATGCACCTCATATCGTGACAGACGAGCGCAGAAAGCAAAGAAGTTCGTGATGGGCCTAAAGCCATCACTGAGGACGAGGCTAGTGCGTTTGACCATCCGTACCTTGGATGAGGCACTTAGTGTTGCTTGTAGACAGGAGGGCGAGATGCAGCAGTATCTCGAGGAGAAGAAGGCATCGCAGAAGAGGCCTGCAGCTACGTTCTAGCGGCAGGACAAGAAGAAGACAGTGTACCAGGCACTAGCTGCCGTCAGTAACAACCAGCAGTGCACATGTATCTTCTCAATTCCCCTAGCGTAAAGAAGGAGTGTCCTCATTGAGGGAAGACACACGGTGGTTCCGAGTGTTGGATGATTGCGGGAAAGTGCTTGAAGTGCGAAGCAGCGACCACAAGATCAAGAATTGTCCGAGACTTCAGCAGGGAGTCCAGCGCGGAGCGCCAGCCCTAGCAGCGGTAGTAAGCAGCAGCGCCAGCTACAGGAAGACCAAGAAGGCCTCGAGCCCCAGCTCGAGCGTTTGCCCTAGCACGAGAGGATGCCGATCGGCGGAGCATGTCACTGAAAGTAGATTTACTTCTAGGTGTGCACGCTCGGTTTTTTGAATACGATTGCCACTCACTCATTCATTTCCGAGCGGTTCGCTAGGCAGTTTGTAACATCCCATGTTACCCTGACCAGTCGCCCTCCATCAAGGGTGGCGACATAGGGTATGTCGCCTTCTGAAGACGACATGTGGCTTGTCGCCTTCCAGTTGGGAAGGCGACTGGCCCTATGTCGCCTTCTGTCTGTGCTGCCAGCCGCATGCACCTTTGTCATGTAGTTGTCTGAAGAGGGATGACAGGTGTCAACTTCTGGCAGTAAGGAGGCGACAGGTCCTATGTCGCCTTCTGGTGTCAGGCCTGCATGGCTGACACGTGGCGATGTCGCAGGTCGACTTGACCGTTGAGCAGGGGATAGCGACATGTCCTATGTCGCCTTCAGGTTACTGAAGGCGACGGGGCCCATGTCGCCTTCTCATGTTCAAAGGGTTAAGTGCTCAGGCCGAGAGCACAAGCCTCAGTTCGCCCCTTTGCTCTGTGCAGCCTTATCTCCGGCGAACTGAAGCTTGGGAGCTCCGTGGAGGCTTGGGAGGAGGTGTTGACCATCTTGCAAGGTAGGTTGATGTGGTTTGTTTGCTCTTGAGTGTTCTCCATTGCTTGTTCCCTCTCTCACTGTTCTTCCTCTCTTTTGGCATGCAATGGATGCTCTTCAAGGGAGAGGATTTGCTCGTTTCGTGGGAGAAGGCTTGTGGATCGTCGGAGCTCGGAGGTGGAGGGTTGCTAACCTACGAGAAGGCCCTTGAGGTTGGATCTTCATCTCGAGGTAGGGAACCCAAACCTTCCCCCTAGTTCCACTTGCTAGGATCCTCACCTCTTCCAAGCCTAGAACTTGCATGCTAGGTTGTTTTCATGCTTTGGTTATGGATGTGGTTGTGTGGTGCTTTGCATGCAATGGTTGCTTGGGTTTGAGGGTTCTCCATGTTGAGTGAGATGCATGTGAGTGTAGGTTATTGTGCATGCTTGTTGGGGTTTCTAGAGGGTGGTTTGAGCTCTTTAGAACCATGTTTAATAGCCTACATGTTTCCCTCCCCGCGGTTGTGATTGTAGTGTGGTTGAGGCCCTGAAGAAGGGAGCCTCGGTGTGTTGCACCCTGGTAAGGCGACACCTTTGGTGTCGCCACCCAGGTGGCGACACATCGATGCGTCGCCTTCAGGAACTCCTGAAGGCGACAGCATCTATGTCGCCACCTTGGTGGCGACATGGGGGCCGTCGCCTTCTGCCTGTTTTTCCCGTTCCGGTTCCTGTGTCTGTTCAGGAGCACTGACCTGATAGCGACAATGGCCTTGTCGCTATCAAATCAGTAGGGTTGCGCCGCCTTGGTTGTCGCCATCCTGATGGCGACACGGGGCCTGTCGCCTTCTCAGTCAGAGAAGGGACCTTGCCACCTGCTCAGTGTCTTGCTTCCGCTGCGACTCGGTTTTCTTGGCACCTGTGCTGTTTCCTAGTACAGTGCTACTGCTAGTCTCTCTCTTCGCCCGGTGCTAGGCACTTGAGGGCTTGTCCGCGAGACAGGTTGTTACCGTTACCTGGGACCCCCGGTTCCCGCGCGCTTGTGTCAGAGGGTGTTGCTCCAGGCGGCGGGGTTTGCTCGAGTCGTTGACTTTGGTAGCAGTAGGGGAAAACGGTGGGACAGCGACGTGGTCGTTTGTGGAGCTCTCTTAGCTGAGACTGGTACGCCGGTAGTGTGTGACTCGTACGGCGCAGTTCAGCTAGTCCGTTCTCACTGCCTCACTCTACGTGGTTCCGGTACCACCTAGAGGGGTCAGGCGTGGGACCGTAGTCCGGCCAGACTACGGCAGTTGTGGTTACTTGTGGTTCCGCGTCTCACTCCGACGGGAGGTGTCAGACATGGACCGTTGGTCGAGGGTAAGACGCGTGGCGCACCTGACCAGCTGACTAGAGTAGTGTACTGTAGCTAGTGTGCTTGTCCAGGCAGTTCGCTGTCTGTGTTTACAGCTGGGTTCTTGTGGTGCCTTGGTTTACACGGTTTTTCCGGTCCCGCCGAGTGGCTTAGACCGACGACTGTGTAGTTCTTTCACGCTTCCGCACTTTACTCTATTTAGTAGATTAGACTTTACTGCTTTATTTAATTATTGTGCTAGTCTATATGCTTGTGGAACCAGTGGGAGATTGGTAGTCCCTACTGGGCTTCTTCGTGAAGCTCACTCCCTGTTTTGCAGGTGAGACTTCACAGCAGTTCCCTCCGCGGCGTAGCGAGGAGACGGGCCCGCAGTAGTCGGCGTCTCTAGTGGCAGTGTTTCCCCCAGTTCTGTACTTCACCCTCGGGGTATGCCCCTAAGGGACGTGTTATTCCTTTTCCGTTCTGCACTTGTACCTTTACTACTTTGGGACTTGTACTAGACTTGCACGTTGTGTTAGACTTCTTCTTGCACTAGTTGGTACATCTTTAGTACGTTTGTCGTTACTTACTTTCCGTCACATATCTCGTTAGACCGATCCGTTAGCCCTTCCGGGTCTCCGGACCCATGGGCGGCGGTGCCGACGGTCGGATCCTTGGTGGGAGCCGGGGACCCGGGCGCCGGGGCCGTTACAGTGGTATCAGAGCAAGGGGTCTATCAAGACTTGTGGTGGAAATGAGTAATGACGTAAAGTCCCTTAGAAAGTATAAGTGAACACTGCTAGCCGCCGGAGTCTTAAGTGTCAATAACTAAATCTGGCTGTTTTGCAGATCATGCCTCCACGCACTCGCAGGCAGGCTCATAACTTGGTGGAGCGTCAAGAGACTGAGTCGGACAGTTCGGTTGCTGCCGAGCAGGTGCCGTTCGGTGCTCAGCCCCAGCAGTTCGAGCAGCCTGACGACCCGTTGCCGCAAGGAGGACCGCAGCAGGAGCAGGAGCAGCAGTGGTATCCACCTGCGCCCCCGCCGGCCATCATGGAGAAGTGGTGGAGAGCGATGATTCAGGGTCCGTGGCAGTACCCGCGCATAGCAGCAGTACCAGCCGTACCAGCAGATGCCAGCAGGAGGACCGCAGTTTGCAGAGATGGCAGCAAAGGAGCAGCCACCACCGACCCCACAGGCAGCACCAGTTCACCCAGAGGCACCACCCGTAGTTTGGCAGCAGACTCCAGCAGCAGCAGCAGCACCTGAGGACCGCACCGTGCTTCTGGAGAGGTTCCTCCGTCTTCGACCTCCTACGTTTGTAGGCGACCGCGATCCGGATAGAGCAGAGAGTTGGGTCCATGAGCTCGAGCGCACCTTCGAGACCATGGACTGTGCAGAGTTGGATCAGGTTCGTTTGGCAGTATATCAGCTGAAGGGGTCAGCCCATGAGTGGTGGCGAGCAGTGAGGCTGACCAGGTTTCAGGGCAGGAGGTTGGAGCAGATCTCTTGGCAGCAGTTTCTCGAGGCCTTCCTCGGCGAGTACCTCCCGACTATGTCTGCCGGGAGAGGAGGGACTTGTTCCACGAGTTAGTCCAGGGAGACTTAACCGTGGGACAGTACCATCAGAGGTTTCTGCAGCTACTTCGACACGTTCCCCACGTGGCAGCTAGTGAGCAGGCTCGTACCGAGCGGTTCATTAGCGGGCTACGTCCCGACTTGAGGTGGGCCATGGCTGGTCACCTCTGCGACACCTTGTCAGTAGCAGTGGCGAGAGCTACGGCCTGGAGCGGGAGTGTCGGTTTCAGCCGCAGCAGAGTGGAGGTTCAGGGAGATCTTCTCCGTACCAGCGCCCCGCAGGCAGTCGGGGGAGTGTGTCTTCTTCTTCCTCTTCGGGAACAGGCGGTGCTGGCCTGACCACGAAGTTGAAGAAGTTGTTCACTCGTGGAGGCAGGCGTCACTCACAGCAGCAGAGGCGTCAGACCTTGCGGTTTCCAGCGGAGCAGTCCATCCAGCAGGGAGCAGAGCAGAGCCAACAGGGTTCGGGTTGTTACCATTGCGAGCAGGAGGGGCACTTCAAGCGAGAGTGTCCGTTGAGGCAGTAGCAGGAGCAACACCAGCAGGCACCTCAGGCGCAGTACCGTCCATCCCAGCCACCTCAGCGCCAGCAGCAGTACCAGGGTCAGCAGCAGCAGCAGCGTCCGCAGCAGCAGCCTCAGCGAGGTCGTGGACGCGGTCGGGTGATGAACATCACCAGAGAGGAGGCGGAGGCCTCTAACCTGGTCGTCGGTACGATTCCCATCCTTGGTAGAGCTGCTAGAGTTTTGATTGATCCGGGTGCTACGCACTGTTTTGCTTCAGAGGAGTTCTTTGCTACTTTGACCGAGTTTGCTCCGGAGCGGACCTGCGACCTAGCTGTTGAGCTTCCGACGGGTGACTTCGTCCGTACCCTTGGTTACTTGGAGGGTGTCACCGTCGAGGTGCAGGGCCACCAGCTACCAGCCAGACTGTTTGCCTTGCAGCTCCACGACTTCGATGCCATTTTGGGCATGGACTGGTTAGAGGCACACTCTGCTTTGGTAGATTGTCAGCGGAAGACCGTGCGGTTCGAGTTACCTGGAGCACCTGTGCTTTGCTTCTGAGGTACCCGGTCTGTCTGCCGACCCTTTGTTTCTTTCTGTAGAGCTTGGCGTCTTATCCAAGACGGTTGTGTTGCTTTCCTAGCTTCCGTTTATGCCTCAGATTCGGGTGAGTTGGCTGTTTCTGACGTGTCGATTGTTTGTGAGTTTGCTGACGTGTTTCCGGAGGATCTACCTGGGTTGCCGCCTGAGCGGGAGGTAGATTTCTCCATTGAGTTGCTTCCGGGGACGATGCCTACGTCCAAGGCACCGTACCGGATGGCACCGCCAACTAGAGGAGTTGCTTGCGTTGGGCTTCATTCGACCTAGCCGCTCGCCGTGGGGAGAGCCTGTGTTGTTTGTGAGGAAGAAGGATGGTAGCATGAGAATGTGTATTGATTATCGTCAGCTGAATCAGGTTACCGTGAAGAATAAGTATCCTTTGCCCAGGATCGATGACTTGTTTGACCAGTTGCAGACAGCTTCAGTGTTCTCGAAGATCGACTTGAGGTCGGGTTACTACCAGTTGCGGATTCGGGAATCAGACGTTCCGAGATCAGCCTTTCGCACCCGCTACGGCCACTTCGAGTTTGTCGTGATGCCTTTTGGGCTCACGAATGCCCCAGCAGCGTTCATGGAGATGATGAACAGTGTTTTCAGCGAGTACCTGGACCGGTTCGTGGTGGTGTTCGTCGACGACATCCTGGTGTACTCAGCGACGGTGGAGGAGCACGAGGTTCACTTGAGGCTGGTATTGCAAACTTTGAGGAGTCACCGACTTTATGCCAAGTTCAGCAAGTGTGAGTTTTGGCTAAAGGAGGTGCACTTCCTTGGGCATGTTGTTTCTGGTGCAGGTGTGGCGGTTGATCCCGCCAAGGTTGAGGCCGTTGTTTCTTGGGGCCAGCCCACTTCAGTTGCTGAGGTTCGCAGTTTCCTGGGGCTGGCAGGCTACTACAGGAGGTTCGTGCAGGACTTCGCCAGGTTGCAGAGCCTTTGACCCGTTTGACCAGGCGGGAGACCCGGTTTGTGTGGATGACAGAGTGCGAGCAGAGTTTCCAGGAGCTAAAGAGTCGGCTGACTTCAGCTCCGATCCTTGTTGTTCCTTCTGGCACTGGCGGCTTTGTTGTCTACACAGACGCTTCGGGTACTGGTTTGGGTGCTGTGTTGATGTAGCACGGTCGAGTAGTTGCCTATGCTTCTCGTCAGCTGAAGAAGCATGAGCAGAACTACCCGACGCACGACCTGGAGCTTGCAGCGGTCGTGTTTGCCTTGAGGTTGTGGAGGCACTACTTGTACGGTGAGGTGTTCGAGGTCTTCACCGACCACCGCAGCTTACAGTATGTCTTCACGCAGAGGGATCTCAACCTCAGGCAGCGCAGGTGGCTCGAATACTTGAAGGACTATGACTTTAGTCTTTCCTATCACCCAGGGAAGGCTAATGTCGTGGCAGATGCTTTGAGTAGGAGAGCCCACCTGAGTTCTTTGTTGGTTAGACACTGGAGACTCCTGGAGGACGCGCTCAGAGTGTGTTTGTACCGTCGAGCCTCCGGGAGAGGGCAGTGGCAGCCGTCCTGACCGTTCGTCCGTGGATTTTTCAGCAGGTACTTGAGGCTCAGAGTGCAGACGAGGACTTGGCAGACGTGTTGCGGTTGCCTGAGGTAGCACTGGACGAGGACAACGAGGTTCGTTTCGAGGCAGACTCTACGTTCCAGAGGACGCCAGGGAGGAGGTACTGTCCGAGGCTCACCGGTCGCGATACTCTATTCATCCAGGCTCTACCAAGATGTACCATGACTTGAGGGTACTCTTTTGGTGGCCGGGGATGAAGAGAGATATCGCTGAGTTTGTTTCGCGCTGCCTTACCTGCCAACAGGTGAAGGCAGAGCACCAGCGTCCTGGTGGTGAGTTGCAGTCGCTTTCCATTCCAGTGTGGAAGTGGGAGCATATCACCACGGACTTTGTTTCTGGCTTACCTCGTACCTCTCAGGGGCACGACAGTGTTTGGGTCATCGTTGACAGGTTGACGAAGACCGCTCGCTTTCTTCCAGTCAGAGCAGCTTGGACAGTTGACAGACTTGCTCGGTTGTTTGTGGACAGAGTGGTACCTTTGCACGGAACCCCGGTCTCTATTGTCTCAAATAGAGATCCGAGGTTCACTTCTCGTTTCTGGCGCGGCTTTCAGCGTGCACTTGGCACTGAGCTGAGGCTGAGTTCGGCGTACCACCCACAGACAGACGGGCAGTCTGAGCGGACTATACAGACCCTCGAGGACTTGTTGAGAGTGTGTTGCCTAGACTGGGGCGGCACGTGGGAGTCGCACCTTCCCATGGTGGAGTTTTCTTATAATAATAGCTTTCACTCCAGCATCGGGATGGCGCCCTACGAGGCTCTGTATGGTCGGCCGTGCAGGACACCGTTGCACTGGCACGAGGTTGGCGAGAGGCAGTTGCTGGGTCCGGAGCTAGTTCAGAAGTGTGCAGACACAGTGAGGCTGATCTGGTAAAGGTTGCAGACAGCACAGAGCAGACAGAAGAGCTACGCCGACGTCCGCAGGAGACCGCTTCAGTTCGAGGTTGGCGACAGAGTGTTCCTTCGGATCTCGCCTACCAAGGGCGTTCTCAGGTTTGGGAAGAAGGGCAAGCTCAGCCCGAGGTTTGTTGGCCCTTTTTCCATCCAGGAGCATGTGGGCGAGGTCGCTTATCGGTTAGCCCTTCCGTCTGAGTTGGCAGATGTTCACGACGTCTTCCACGTTTCACAGCTGAGGAAGTACATGCCAGATCTGTCGCATGTGCTCGACTACTCGCAGCTTGAGGTCGCCCCCGACTTGTCCATGCTGGAGTACCCAGTCAGCGTGGTGGACCGCAGAGTGCAGCAGCTTCGCAGGAGGAGTATCCCACTCGTCAAGGTGGTTTGGGAGCACCGCGCTGGTGGCGAGGCCACTTGGGAGCGTGAGGACGAGATGCGAGAGCAGTTTCCTTACTTGTTCGAGTGACAAGTACGCAGTTTTACTTTTGTTCCCCTAGTTTCGCCCTGAATTTCGAGGACGAAATTATATTTTTGTTGGTTAGATTGTAACATCCCATGTTACCCTGACCAGTCGCCCTCCATCAAGGGTGGCGACATAGGGTATGTCTCCTTCTGAAGACGACATGTGGCTTGTCTCCTTCCAGTTGGGAAGGCGACTGGCCCTATGTCGCCTTCTGTCTGTGCTGCCAGCCGCATGCACCTTTGTCGTGTAGTTGTCTGAAAAGGGATGACAGGTGTCAGCTTCTGGCAGTAAGGAGGCGACAGGTCCTATGTCACCTTCTGGTGTCAGGCCTGCATGGCTGACACGTGGCGATGTCGCAGGTCGACTTGACCGTTGAGCAGGGGATAGCAACATGTCCTATGTCGCCTTCAGGTTACTGAAAGCGACGGGGCCCATGTCGCCTTCTCATGTTCAAAGGGTTAAGTGCTCAGGCCGAGAGCACAAGCCTCAGTTCGCCCCTTTGCTCTGTGCAAGCCTTATCTCCGGCGAACTGAAGCTTGGGAGCTCCGTGGAGGCTTGGGAGGAGGTGGTTGACCATCTTGCAAGGTAGGTTGATGTGGTTTGTTTGCTCTTGAGTGTTCTCCATTGCTTGTTCCCTCTCTCACTGTTCTTCCTCTCTTTTGGCATGCAATGGATGCTCTTCAAGGGAGAGGATTTCTCGTTTCGTGGGAGAAGGCTTGTGGAGCGTCGGAGCTCGGAGGAGGAGGGTTGCTAACCTACGAGAAGGACCCTTGAGGTTGGATCTTCATCTGAGGTAGGGAACCCAAACCTTCCCCCTAGTTCCACTTGCTAGGATCCTCACCTCTTCCAAGTCTAGAACTTGCATGCTAGGTTGTTTTCATGCTTTGGTTATGGATGTGGTTGTGTGGTGCTTTGCATGCAATGGTTGCTTGGGTTTGAGGGTTCTCCATGTTGAGTGAGATGCATGTGAGTGTAGGTTATTGTGCATGCTTGTTGGGGTTTCTAGAGGGTGGTTTGAGCTCTTTAGAACCATGTTTAATAGCCTACATGTTTCCCTCCCCGCGGTTGTGATTGTAGTGTGGTTGAGGCCCTGAAGAAAGGAGCCTCGGTGTGTTGCACCCTGGTAAGGCGACACCTTTGGTGTCGCCACCCAGGTGGCGACACATAGATGCGCCGCCTTCAGGAACTCCTGAAGGCAACAGCATCTATGTCGCCACCTTGGTGGCGACATGGGGGCCGTCGCCTTCTGCCTGTTTTTCCCATTCCGGTTCCTGTGTCTGTTCAGGAGCACTGACCTGATAGTGACAATGGCCTTGTCGCTATCAAATCAGTAGGGTTGCACCGCCTTGGTTGTCGCCATCCTGATGGCGACACGGGGCCTGTCGCCTTCTCAGTCAGAGAAGGGACCTTGCCACCTGCTCAGTGTCTTGCTTTCGCTGCGACTCGGTTTTTGGCACCTGTGCTGTTTCCTAGTACAGTGCTACTGCTAGTCTCTCTCTCTTCGCCTGGTGGTAGGCACTTGAGGGCTTGTCCGCGAGACAGGTTGTTACCGTTACCTGGGACCCCCGGTTCCCGCGCGCTTGTGTCAGAGGGTGTTGCTCCAGGCGGCGGGGTTTGCTCGAGTCGTTGACTTTGGTAGCAGTAGGGGAAAATGGTGGGACAGCGACGTGGTCGTTTGTGGAGCTCTCTTAGCTGAGACTGGTACGCCGGTAGTGTGTGACTCGTATGGCGCAGTTCAGCTAGTTCGTTCTCACTGCCTCACTCTACGTGGTTCCGGTACCACCTAGAGGGCCAGGCGTGGGACCGTAGTCCGGCTAGACTACGGCAGTTGTGGTTACTTGTGGTTCCACGTCTCACTCCGACGGGAGGTGTCAGACATGGACCGTTGGTTGAGGGTAAGACGCATGGCGCACCTGACCAGCTGACTAGAGTAGTGTACTGTAGCTAGTGTGCTTGTCCAGGCAGTTCGCTGTCTGCGGTTACAACTGGGTTCTTGTGGTGCCTTCGTTTACATGGGTTTTTCGGTCCCGCCGAGTGGCTTAGACCGACGACTGTCTAGTTCTTTCACGCTTCCGCACTTTACTCTATTTAGTAGACTAGGTTTTACTGCTTTATTTAATTATTGTGCTAGTCTATATGCTTCTGGAACCAGTGGGAGATTGGTAGTCCCTACTGGGCTTCTTCGTGAAGCTCACTCCCTGTTTTGCAGGTGAGACTTCACAGCAGTTCCCTCCGCGGCGTAGCGAGGAGATGGGCCCGCAGTAGTCGGCATCTCTAGTGGCAGTGTTTCCCCCAGTTCTGTACTTCACCCTCAGGGTATGCCCCTAAGGGACGTGTTATTCCTTTTCCATTCTGCACTTGTACCTTTACTACTTTGGGACTTGTACTAGACTTGCACGTTGTGTTAGACTTCTTCTTGCACTAGTTGGTACATCTTTAGTACGTTTGTCGTTACGTACTTTCCATCACATATCTCGTTAGACCGATCCGTTAGCCCTTCTGGGTCTCCGGACCTGTGGGCGGCGGTGCCGACGGTCGGATCCTTGGTGGGAGCCGGGGACCCGGGCGCCGGGGCCGTTACAAGTTAGCTCTAGAGTCAGCCCTAGATTCTGAGGAGTTAGAGGTCCCTTTGTCTGTGCACACACCTGCGGGTACGATATTGACTAGGAAGTACATTCCGTCGTTACCTGTGTGCATTGAGGATAGAGTCCTAGAAGGGTGTTTCTTCTTGCTAAAGATGAAGGACTATGATGCTATTCTTGGTCTGGATTGGCTAGAGGAGCACTGTGCGTTAGTAGATTGTCGTGGAAAGATGATTGTTTCCGCATTCCTGGTGAGGACGAGTTCTCTCATCCCTTGCCAAGGAACTTGGCGGGAAAGTTGGTCATCTCTGCCATGAGGGCGATGCGCATGGTAAACAAGGGTTGTGACACTTTTCTTGCCAGCGTGGTGTTAGTACCTGAGGCTGATGAGTCACCTACTCTTGCAGAGATCGAGGTAGTGCAGAACTTTCCAGACGTCTTTCCCGATGATTTATTTGGATTGCCATCGGATAGAGAGATCGAGTTCACCATAGAGTTGCTTCCAGGAACCTCTCCTATCTCGAAGGCTCCATATCGGATGGCACCTGTGGAGTTAGCCGAGTTAAGGAAGCAGTTGCAAGAATTGCTAGATAAGGGATTTATTCGCCCTAGTGTGTTCCCCTTGGGGCGCACCTGTCTTATTTGTAAAGAAGAAGGATGGATCACTTAGGTTATGCATCGATTACAGGAAGCTAAACCAAGTGACAGTGAAGAACAGGTATCCCTTACCTCATATTGATGATTTATTTGACCAGTTGCAAGATGCATCAGTCTTTTCTAAGATTGATTTACGATTTCATTATCATCAGTTGAGGATTCGGAGTGAGGATGTGTCCAAGACGACATTCATATCCCGTTATGGACATTATGAGTTTTTGGTTCTTCCTTTCGGATTGACCAACGCCCCTGCAGCGTTCATGGATCTCATGAACAGGGTGTTTAGGCCGTACTTAGATAGCTTTGTTGTGGTGTTTATTGATGACATGTTGGTCTACTCTCCGGATGAGGCCACACACCGTCAACATTTGAGGATAGTGTTAGAGGTCCTTCGTGAGCACAGACTGTATGATAAATTCAGCAAGTGCAGTTTCTAGATGCGCGAGATTCATTTCCTCGGGCATGTTATCTCCGGTGATGGTGTATCCGTTGATCCAGCAAAGGTCCAGGCAGTTATGGATTGGGAGACCCCCAAGACCCCTTCGGAGATTCGTAGTTTTCTTGGTTTGGCTGGTTACTATCGGCGATTCATTGAGGGATTTTCATCCATCGCCGCCCCATTGACTCAGCTCACCAGAAAGGGAGTGAAGTTTGTCTGGTCCGAGAAGTGTGAGAGTAGTTTTCAATTGTTGAAGACTAAGCTCACGTCAGCTCCGGTGTTAGTCTTGTCGAGCGGTGTAGAGGGTTTTGCTATCTACACGGATGCGTCTCGGATTGGCCTTGGTTGCGTTTTGATGCAGCAAGGAAGGATAGTGGCATATGCTTCTCGTCAGTTGAAGGAGCATGAGAAGAACTATCCGACTCATGATTTGGAGCTTGTAGCAGTGGTTCATGCACTAAAGATCTGGAGGCACTATCTTTATGGCGTCAGGTTTGAGGTGTTCACTGACCACAAGAGCTTGAAGTACCTTTTCTCCCAAAAGGAATTAAACCTGAGGCAGAGAAGATGGGTTGAGTTCTTGAAGGACTCTGACTTCGACCTTCAGTATCATCTAGGAAAGGCGAATGTCGTAGCGGATGCTCTTAGTAGGAAGAGGTCTTTTCTCCAGCAGGATTGGAAGATGTTGGAGGATGCGGCGTGTGCGATGGCTGAGTTAGAGCCCTTATGTCAGGCTTTTGTAGCTCAGTTATCTCTTAGGTCCTCGGTTTTGGATGAGGTGATCGAGCAGCAAAAAGCCGACCCTAGACTCTAAGAGTTAGTGGGCAAGGCGGGCATTGCTCGTGATGAGGACGGTGTGATTAGGTTTCATCATCGTGTCTATGTCCCTGATTTGGTAGATGTTCGTGAGCATGTGTTAGCGGAGGCTCATAGGTCGAGATTCTCTATTCATCTGGGTAACACTAAGATGTACCAGGATTTGAAGAGGTCCTTTTGGTGGTCGGGCATGAAGAGGGATGTGGAGGATTATGTGTCCTAATGTCTAGTGTGTCAGCAAGTGAAAGCCGAGCGACAACGACCATCTGGCCTTATGCAGAAGATGGAAATCCCAGTGTGGAAGTGGGAAGCTGTCACTATGGACTTTGTTACGGGTTTGCCTCGATCTAGACGGGGTAATGACTTGATTTGGGTGGTTGTGGATAGGTTCTCGAAGACTGCGCATTTCTTGCCTATGAAGAAGAAGCAGTCAGTATAGAGTTTGGCTAGATTGTATGTTAGTAGCGTTATTAGATTGCATGGTGTGCCGAAGTCGATCATTTCAGATCGAGATCCGAGATTTACTTCGAGGTTGTGGAAGGGTCTTCAGTATGCCTTAGGTTTGGAGCTGAAGCTCAGTTCGACGTTTCATCCCCAGACAGATGGACAGTCTGAGAGGACTATCCAGACGCTCGAGGATATGCTGAGGGCGTGTGTGCTGGATTGGAAGGATGATTGGGAGCATCATCTACCTCTAGTGGAGTTCGCATACAACAACAGCTTTCATGCGAGCATTGGTATGGCTCCATTTGAGGCGTTGTATGGAAGGCCTTGCAGATCTCCTTTATGTTGGGAGGAGACCGGCGATAGGCAGTTGATCGGTCCGGAGTTAGTTCAGGAGACTTCGGATAAGATTCAGTTGATTAGGAAGAGGCTTGTTGCGGCGCAGGATAGGCAAAAGGGCTACGCCGACAACAGGAGGAAGGATCTGGAGTTCGAGGTGGGTGAGCATGTCTTTTTGAAGATTTCACCTACTCGAGGTGTTGTCAGGTTTGGCAGGCATATCAAGTTAAGCCCTAGATTCATTGGCCCATATGAGATTCTCAGACGATTGGGTAGCGTGGCATATGAGCTAGCTTTACCCCCAGCTTTAGCTAGTGTTCATCCCGTTTTCCATGTATCTATGCTCAAGAAGTATGTTCGAGATCCATCTCATGTGATTAGTCACGAGCCAGTGGAGATCCAGCCAGATCTGTCGTATGTGGAGCAACCAGTAGCTAATATTGACCGGAAGGTTCAGCATCTCCGGAACAAGAGAATTATGTCGGTAAAAGTTTTATGGCGGAACTTCTCGCGAGAGGAGGCTACTTGGGAGCTTGAGGATGCGATGAGGAAGAAATATCCTCATTTATTCGAGTAGTATTGTTTAAACTTCGAGGATGAAGTTTCCTTAAGGGGGAGAGGGTGTAAGGCCCTCGAATTGTTTGTTATTTTATTTATTGTGTGTTGAGTCATGTTGTGTATATATATATATCAGGTATGCGTATGTAGATACTTATGTACGATGTTATCTTGGTATACTTACGTATGCATGTGTAAATTAGTTGTAAATATTGTTTGATTACATGTTGTAGTAGTGTGTACATCATATTACATATATGACATGTAAATATATAGTGTATGTAACGGCCTTAGATATCTATACCCAATAAGGGTCCAAATCCAGATCCGTCTCCCGCGAACGGACCGAAGTCTCGCAAGGGATAGCTCGTACACGTGTCCAGAGAGAATATAAAAGATAAACCACAACAGTAAGAGACACAAGAAAGGATATGTGCTCATACCTGCATATACAATTTACAACAGTCCCATTACATTATTACATGTCCAAATTAAGAAGAGTACAACTACCTGGGGCATACCCCGAGGGAGCACAAGCTCACACAACTCTACTAGCACTACTGCTGGTGGTGCAAGTCTGTCACAACACCTCCTCAAGCGACACCAACGGTAAACCCTGAAAAGGACTGTAAGGGAGTGAGCCTCAACAAGTCACTGGCTCAGTAGGGAACCATCCGAAACCACACACAGCACAGAAGAATCTCAACCCCAACGGGTCTCACTGGCAACACTGGATACCAAACCATTTCATGCTCACAACAAAGCATAATTATATCAATTCACACCAATTCGGAAATAAGATAAGACAACGGCAGAACTAGCACCACGATACTAATCTACCCAAATAAAAGGAAAGCCTAGGCCATAAGCCTCACAGACACACCACCTCCACAACTGGTCGCCTAAGCTGTAAGCCACACAGGCAAAGCATTGCCTAAGCTACTAGCTTCATTGGCAAGCCTTTACACAAAAGGGTAACAGGACTGCTAACTAAGAGCTAATCCTTAGTACCCTTAAATCAAGATGTATCGAATGCCACACTTTAAGAAACAGGACTGGCTATCACGCTGCCAATCCATCGCATACTAAATCATATTCAGAAACTTACCCGAAGAAGGGTAAACACAACAAGTGGAAGGTCTCACCACACGACCTCCACTTCACCACCTGAAAAGGCTAGTACTCAGCGTACTATGAGAAATCAGTACTCACAAAGAGTACAAGTACCTACCACCACGAGGTACCACCATGGAACACAAACACAACTGTGCCACCACAAGAGCACACCACAATCAGTCAAACCACAATCAACACACGCTACAACTAATAGCAAAGCACGAGCCGGAAAGCACGATGCCACCACACGGGACAGACTACTGGTTCATGACGCCAGTATCCAACCCGGACAACACAACACAAGAACAACCTCTCAGTCTCGCAGTCACGGACGAAAGGTCCAACTGCAGCTCCACAACACAAGTAAAGCCAAAGAACTGTGGAGACCAACCAAACCACCACAACCTACAGGTCACACACCCTGCAGGCCCATGCCTGGCACCTTTAGAGACTCTGGCCCGAGCTCCCTAAAGTGAGGCACTGGAAAACAGGACTAGCTGGGGACCAGTATCGACTACTGGTGTCCGTACCCCCAACTACGAGTGCGCTACAAGTGACTGAACACAAACTCTCTCTCAAGTCACTGTCCCACTGCCGTCTTTCCCTCAGCCGGACGTACTACTCAGCACAAGAGTGAGGGTGTCCAGGATGACGACAAGACCTCGACAGTACACACCAGTACCGGGACAAGCCCCGAGCACACTCACGTGCCTGGCTCACACAAAACCTGAGGCTCCCAACTGAAGAGGCATTCCGGAATAAGCGCCGGACCACCAAACTCAG
The DNA here is from genome assembly GCA_014218235.1 of Colocasia esculenta. Lineage (NCBI taxonomy): Eukaryota > Viridiplantae > Streptophyta > Magnoliopsida > Alismatales > Araceae > Colocasia > Colocasia esculenta. Next base: position 709,514 of record CM024756.1, read on the forward strand.
CAATGCACAAACCACGATATATACTTATACATTCTTTATTACAAATCACAGTACAAACGTAAGGACTAGCTTGATCTGGTCATCTCGTGACTCTCAAGCTATCCTACACAAACATACACCTAGATTCCGATAGTCAATCACACTTGGCTCATCATTGGTCATCACATGACCTCCTTGCCACATACAAACCATATACATTAACTACACGGTAACCTTTAACCTTACTTGCATTATAATACTTAAACCATCTCTATTAGTCCACATAGGACACTACAGGACTTGGGCTAGGTTCACACTTGAACCATCATTGCCTAGCCACCACGACAACCAGTGCATGTGCCATGCACACACACACACACACTCACACACGCGTAACACCACCACACGAAGTATGTGCCATGCACATCCTCAAACCAGTTAAACACACGCAAACTAATCCAATAACATACTTTAGAGGTGTTACAGATGCCAATGCACCTCACACCACAATAACACCACACCGATTATGTAAACTACCTACTAACCATGTAGGTAACCTGTTCACAGAGTTTCACGGGTATCAATGCACCTCTTCTCTTAGCCATGCACTATAAACAACGATAACCAAAGCACCAAGAGCATGCAAAACAAAACCCTCGGTTGCTGTCGCGACAGAGGCCAGGACCGCCTTCTGATCGCGACACCACGATATGGCGCGACAAGAAACCCTATCGCGGTCGGTCAACCTACCGCGATAGAAACTCTAACGCGACAGTTCGGGCTGGCGCGACCATGTCGCGACACCCTGGGCCGCCGCCTTAGCAGGCGAAAACCCCAATCCAGGAACCATCTCCGGTTCTCCATACAAACCACATTAATTTCCGATTTCATGCTTTGATGAATAACCTAACATGCCATCTATTATTCATAAAGCATTAAACCTATCGAATACACATCACATGCCAACCACACAATAAAAAATGGTGGAATCTCCCTACCTCCACGAAGAACGCTTAAACCGGCTACGGCACGGCGTCTCCCCCGCTCCATGCAATGTCCCCACGTCGAGAGCGCGACGAGAACACCACTGAAACGCCAAATCACCCAACAGAGCCGCATCAGCTCCTTCCCTGGTCGAGTAGAACTTGGGAAAGCTCTGTTCGGCCGAACCTTTTTTTAAAAATCGAACAGAGGTTACTAATGCGACACACCTCACCGGCGCGACCTGATCGCGACAGCTTCAGGTGACGCCTTCCCACTCCTGACGTCAGCAGCCCCACTCCATGCACGACACGCGGCACGGACGCGTCCAGAGCGCGGCCTTCACCACTGTCGCGTTCACATTCAGTGAACCAACGGGCACTATGGGTCTAACCTACCGGCCCACTAAGCTCCACACAACACGCAGAAACCTCAACAAAGGCCCAATGACCCCAAATTGATCATGAGCACTACACCAAAACCAATAAACACAGATCCGAACTACCATTAAACAATGATCCACGAAGATCTAAGAAACGCGTTACGTTACATTACTATCACCTAAAATGAAATGTCGTCCTCGACATTCAAAACGAGCGATAATAAACCACACTATCACCTAAAAAGAAACAGAGGCATAACCAGAGCTTCTTCTACATCTTTCTTTCAAATCAATTACTCATTCTCATACTTATTCTGCCTTTCCTTTCTCTTTAATTAATTCCACAATTATTTTATTCTTTGAATTTATTCTGCCATTCTTTACCTTTCAGCCATATGCGATTCTACCTTGCTATTAGCACTTTATCTCCTTGGACTGAACCTATTTCCACATTTTTCGAGCAATTCTACCTGATCCATAGCACTTTATCTCCTTAGACTCAACCTATTCTCATCTTTTCCTGGTTATGCTTGCAACCTTTCTTTCTGGGCCATTTTCTTGCTTAAATCTTTCCATTTTATATTCTTGAATTTCCAAATTTCTAGAAATTATTCCTCTATTTACTTATCACCACTAACCATCATTAGGCTCAATTACACACAAATCTTTAAATTCTCCTTTAATTACTCAAACTTCAGATAACTTATAAATATTAAATCTTCCACGCTTCCGCTGCGCTACTCTGATCATACTAAACATTTCACCAAATATTTTATAAATTCTGAATTTACCTCAATCCATTAACAATTTAATTCACTTCAAATTATACTTTCCAACTAACTTTACATTTCTCTTATCATACATTAATACCACTTAATTGACTCCATTCATATTCTATCTTCTGCCTCAATTGCTTCACACTAAATTCTGATTCTTGACATATTTCTATTGATGTACTTTTTCCCTTTATATATCTTCCTTGCTTCAAACAATATTCTCTAATCAATTTTACAAATTTAATTCATATCTTTTCACATCTTCCATTCTCATTACTACACATACTCGAAAATTCACCTTTACCAGCTTCTTTTCATTATGCTCAAATCTGCTCATAATTTCTTAATCAAATACTATAACTTTACTTCAATTCCAAAAATATTTTTATAAAAAAATTCATTTATTCATTCACATCACCTTACTGCATATCAATACACAAATTCTTATTGCACATTTCTTGAATCATTTAATTATCACTAATAAATAATCTACCTCATTCTTTTTCTTCACCTGATCATTATTACAAAACTTTATTCTCACTATCAAGAACATAACACCATTTTCATAAAATATTTCTCTTAATTAGCCCACTAGCTAACTAATCTCCAGGTACCATTTATGCTGCAATCTTTCTTATGAAATCACTGATATAACGATAAACTGAAACTATTTCCTTTATTTCACATAATTAACTTACTACCAATCATAAACAATTTTACTTTTATCATTCATAAATATTCATTCATAATCCACTTCACTATTCCTCATTACTTTTCAATGAACTTAACCTTATCCATTCTAACTTACATAGCTTCAACTTACTTTAATTTTTTTTTTAGCTTTAACTTCAATCTGCCTCAGACAACAATTCCCTTCTTTACTTCTGCAATCTATACACAAACGCTACCACCAATATTCTTATCTTTAACACAATAACAAATCTTTCTGCGAAATCTTTATTCTCTACCTTTTATTAACAAACATTTTTCTCTTATAAAATTTTCAGAAAAATCTAACTTCTCATTGCTCTTTTACTCTCTCTTTAATCAACCAGTTACCTATACATTCATTTACCTGAGTTTCTACATCAAACTTTCTATTATCCTTATTACTCATGATAGTACTGCCCTTAAATTCTTTATTACAACTATTATTAATCACAAATCACACTTAAGGATCATCTTAATCACTACTCATCTGCTTACCATCCTCTCATCTCAAGCTAGATTACCTCACTTAATCATTTCAAATCTAACATACCATTAATCATAATATTATCCAAGCAACTCCTTAACACTTCATTAACATAAATCTCAAACACAATGATTATTTCTGCTACAATTCTCAACCACAATTCACTCATTTAACAATTCTAATCACAAAGCCCTATTTCTCATCATAATACAATTTCCCTCTATTATTCCATCACATCACTACTTTATATCTTTCTCTATCAACTCTGATCTTCATTAAAACACTTTTTAATAAATTTCATAACTAAACTCACTAATTCTTTCAATTTCTATAACAAAAAATCTCTAATCAATTATACTTTAACCACATACCAATAATCACTCATATTACATCCCCAATCACATCTGCTATTACCCACAACTATTATTCTGACCAGCTATACACATAATTCACATACTAGAAACTCACAAATAAACCATACTAAAAAGCACAAGAAATCACAGAATTACTACCAGCAGTGGACATTAACCATGTATTGGGACATTGTATTATTAATGTCTTTTCATATTCTAACTGGACAATTGCTCTGATACCAACTGTAACGGCCCTGGATATCTATACCCAATAAGGGTCCAAATCCAGATCCGTCTCCCGCGAACGGACTGAAGTCTCGCAAGGGATAGCTCGTACACGTGTCCAGGGAGAATATAAAAGACAAACCACAACAGTAAGAGACACAAGAAAGGATATGTGCTCATACCTGCATATACAATTTACAACTGTCCCATTACATTATTACATGTCCAAATTAAGAAGAGTACAACTACCTGGGGCATACCCCGAGGGAGCACAAGCTCACACAACTCTACTAGCACTACTGCTGGTGGTATAAGTCTGTCACAACACCTCCTCAAGCGACACCAACGGTAAACCCTGAAAAGGACTGTAAGGGAGTGAGCCTCAACAAGTCACTGGCTCAGTAGGGAACCATCCGAAACCACACACAGCACAGAAGAACCTCAACCCCAACGGGTCTCACTGGCAACACTGGATACCAAACCATTTCATGCTCACAACAAAGCATAATTATATCAATTCACACCAATTCGGAAATAAGATAAGACAACGGCAGAACTAGCACCACGATACTCATCTACCTAATAACAAGAAAGCCTAGGCCATAAGCCTCACAGACACACCACCTCCACAACTGGTCGCCTAAGCTGTAAGCCACACAGGCAAAGCATTACCTAAGCTACTAGCTTCACTGGCAAGCCTTTACACAAAAGGGTAACAGGACTGCTAACTAAGAGCTAATCCTTAGTACCCTTAAATCAAGATGTATCGAATGCCACACATTAAGAAACAGGACTGGCTATCACGCTGCCAATCCATCGCATACTAAATCATATTCAGAAACTTACCCGAAGAAGGGTAAACACAACAAGTGGAAGGTCTCACCACACGACCTCCACTTCACCACCTGAAAAGGCTAGTACTCAGCGTACTACGAGAAATCAGTACTCACAAAGAGTACAAGTACCTACCACCACGAGGTACCACCACGGAACACAAACATAACTGTGCCACCACCAGAGCACACCACAATCGGTCAAACCACAATCAACACACGCTACAACTAATAGCAAAGCACGAGCCGGAAAGCACGACGCCACCACACGGGACAGACTACTGGTTCATGACGCCAGTATCCAACCCGGACAACACAACACAAGAACAACCTCTCAGTCTTGCAGTCACAGAAGAAAGGTCCAACTGCAGCTCCACAACACATGTAAAGCCAAAGAACTGTGGAGACCAACCAAACCACCACAACCTACAAGTCACACACCCTGCAGGCCCATGCCTGGCACCTTTAGAGACTCTGGCCCGAGCTCCCTAAAGTGAGGCACTGGAAAATAGGACTAGCTGGGGACGAGTGTCGACTACGGGTGTCCGTACCCCCAACTACGAGCGCGCTACAAGTGACTGAACACAAACTCTCTCTCAAGTCATTGTCCCACTGCCGTCTTTCCCTCAGCCAGACGTACTACTCAGCACAAGAGTGAGGGTGTCCAGGATGACGACAAGACCTCGACAGTACACACCAGTACCGGGACAAGCCCCGAGCACACTCACGTGCCTGGCTCACACAAAACCTGGGGCTCCCAACTGAAGAGGCATTCCGGAATAGGCGTCGGACCACCAAACTCAGCAATGCACAAACCACGATATATACTTATACATTCTTTATTACAAATCATAGTACAAACGTAAGGACTAGCTTGACCTGGTCATCTCGTGACTCTCAAGCTATCCTACACAAACATACACCTAGATCCCGATAGTCAATCACACTTGGCTCATCATTGGTCATCACATGACCTCCTTGCCACATACAAACCATATACATTAACTACACGGTATCCTTTAACCTTACTTGCATTATAATACTTAAACCATCTCTATTAGTTCACATAGGACACTACAGGACTTGAGCTAGGTTCACACTTGAACCATCATTGCCTAGCCACCACGACAACCAGTGCATGTGCCATGCACACACACTCACACACGCGTAACACCGCCACACGGAGTATGTGCCATGCACATCCTCAAACCACTTAAACACATGCAAACTAATCCAATAACATACTTTAGAGGTGTTACAGATGCCAATGCACCTCACATCACAATAACACCACACCGATTATGTAAACTATCTACTAACCATGTAGGTAACATGTTCACAGAGTTTCACGGGTGTCAATGCACCTCTTCTCTTAGCCATGCACTATAAACAACGATAACCAAAGCACCAAGAGCATACAAAACAGAACCCTCGGTTGCTGTCGCGACAGAGGCCAGGACCGCCTTCTGATCGCGACACCATGATATGGCGCGACAAGAAACCCTATCGCGGTCGGTCAACCTACCGCGACAGAAACTCTAACGCGACAGTTCGGGCTGGCGCGACCATGTTGCGACACCCTGGGCCGCCGCCTTAGCAGGCGAAAACCCCAATCCAGGAACCATCTCCGGTTCTCCATATAAACCACATTAATTTCCGATTTCATGCTTTAATGAATAACCTAACATGCCATCTATTGTTCATAAAGCACTAAACCTATCGAATACACATAACATGCCAACCACGCAATCAAAAATGGTGGAATCTCCCTACCTCCATGAAGAACGCTCAAACCGGCTACGGCACGGCGTCTCCCCCGCTCCATGCAACGTCCCCACGTCGAGAGCGCGACGAGAACACCACTGAAACGCCAAATCACCCAACAAAGCCGCAGCAGCTCCTTCCCTGGTCGAGCAGAACTTGGGAAAGCTCTGTTCGGCCGAACCTTTTTTAAAAATCGAACAACAGTTACTAACGCGACACACCTCACCGGCGCGACCTGATCGCGACAGCTTCAAGTGACACCTTCCCACTCCTGACGTCAGCAGCCCCACTCCATGCACGACACGCGGCACACATGCATACGTCGACACCAGACAGTGGCAACCTTAACGCGACTCTCTCTACCGACGTGTCCAGAACGCGGCCTTCACCACCGTCGTGTTCACATTCAGTGAACCAACGGGCACTACGGGTCTAACCTGCCGGCCCACTAAGCTCCACACAACACGCAGAAACCTGAACAAAGGCCCAATGACCCCAAATTGATCATGAGCACTACACCAAAACCAATAAACACAGATCCGAACTACCATTAAACAATGATCCACGAAGATCTGAGAAACGCGTTACGTTACAGTGTAAGCATGGTTTTCTGCATGTTTTTAAGCTCTGGCCGAAGAGCAAATTGGTGTCAACATGGATGGACGTCCATGATGAGCCAACGTCCATGTCGATGGACGCCAACACTAAAGTAGACGGCCATCTATGTGGACGTCTACTTCTCTGAACTTCTATGCACAGCAGACCCTGAAATCCCGAGTTTGCCTTGCTCACCGATTGGGGAGATGTCCCCAATGGCTCTCAACCTTCACATCAGGCCCTGTGTGAGACAGAAGGTCTCTCTTTATAAAAACAACCCCCTTTGCAACCTGCAAGAGCTCTCTTGGCTCTTTGCAAGGAGAGAAAGAAACCCTAGCTGAGAACAGGAGAAAGACTGACCTTTGCAAGCTTTGATCCGGTGGTTTGAAGCTTCTCCCTGCAAGCTATTGCAACTGGAGGATAGTGTGGACGTAGGGGAAGGCTTCCCCAACTTCAGACTGGTGGCTACTTCGACCTAGAACCCAAGGGAAAGCTTTTTTGGAGACTTCTTGGCACTGCCCAAGGAGAGCTTCATCACCTATTTTGATCCCTTTGGAGATTTTGTAAAAGGCAAGTAACCCATCCACCTTGTCCATGTGTATGTCCAGTAGGTCATAGATATTTTTCTCAGATTTAAATCGTGTCCTGGAACCTCACATTCCCCTTATCTTTGGAGCTCGGTCTGTGTCTTGCACAGATAGGAACTTAACGGCAAGATCCCCTGCCGTTAAGCTCTTTAGTTGGCGGCAGACGATGCTGCCGTTAACACCTTTAAACGGCCAGCCTTTGCCGTTTAGTTCTTCAGGACAGAACATTGAGCTGTTCTTCCTTATATATGATTAATTTTCGAAGTTTTACGCATGAGGATATAGTGTAATTTTTATATGTTATGTAATGTAGATAATAGAATGTGTTGTGGAAGTTTGGTGAATTTCTGCAAATTGTGTGAATTGTTACATTTATTTGAAACACATATTAGATAAGGTCTTGGTTATGCTACTTGACTGTTCAAACGATCCATGAGGAATTTGAATGCCATAAATTTTCTAGATCATGTGTATGCATGTCAGTCCATACTCTGCAAAATTGGAAATTTTCCCATGATCATGTGATTTATTATAATTTCTGTAATGAAATTAGAAAGCATGTGTAGGGTCATGTAAAAATCATAGTAAATAGTATGATGTGAGATAAATTCAGGGAAGATTTCTGTGATAATGTGCATGTTAGGTACAGGTCTACGAACTGTCAAATCTGACATTTATGTTGTGTTTCCATGATAACTGAATTATTAATGGCATGTGAATGAGTATTTTAATTTCTGTAAAATTTATGTAGCTCATAAAAATATGAGAATGTGTATGTGTGATCTGAAACCTGCAAACAGCATGTGGTTAAAATTTCGTGTGATTTGGGCAACGGTAAATGACATTGTGAAATTTTCATGTAAAAGTCCGTGATTAAAAACACGCTTATTATGGTTATGGATTGTTAATGAGTTTCCAACATGATTAGTGTAGATTCCTGAGTGTTTAAACTCTGTTAACAGTAGCATCATGTTAGGGAAAACTGAACCATATGCCAAATGGTGAAATGTAAGTTATGTGTCCAATTGTGTGAGAACTATGTGTGTAATAAATCGGAAAATGTGTCGTGTGTGACACTGCTTCCATAGAGGGCTGTGGAACCGTACCGTGGAAAAGTCCCCATGGAAGGTTCAATGTGTTTGATATCCTATGGGCATTAGGATGAAATCCTGGAGGTGGACAAGTACCACTGGTTAGGGTGGAGAGTTCTTCTCCCGGTCTCCGCAGTACCAAGAGTCGTCACTGTGTTGCCTAGGTGGCGTCTATGTGTTATGTGTATGTGATGTGTCCTTCTAATGGTGGGTCGGACTATGTGTCACGACATCTAATGTGAAATGTAAATGTGAATATGTGTAAATTGTGTAATGTGAACATGTGCATATGTGTAATGTATAAAAAGTGAACCATGTGAATGTGTAAATATGTAACCATGTGATATAAATGTGTTAGAGTGTAACTTTGTAATTCATGTTATGAAATTATTAAGTTCATGTCAAAACAGCAACCTTCATATGTTATAATGATGCCTTACATGTCCAAGAATATGTAGAATCTATGTTAGGAGTACTTCTTTTATATGTGTGTGAGATTCCATGCTTAGAAGACTACCTTGTTAGCCTAAATGTAAAATGTTAGCTCTCATGTGAAGGGATGAGTAGAAAGCATGTGATAGGTATTTTGTTTTGAGATGGCATGAATCATGTATCATATGTTGTGATGTTGTAGAAATACCATGATAGGTTGTTTATCTTCATTGTCTCAACCATGCTATATGTTTGATTTAATGGAATTGAAAGTAGAACTTACTTGTGATATATGCATGTTTGACGTGTATGGAGTTATTTGCTGAGTCTATTAGACTCATTCCTTGCTTCGGCGTACAGGTTTAGTAGGTGACCCCACTTCCTTGGAGGAGATCGTGGAGAGCGACTCCGAGCGAGGAGAGTAGCTGCGAGTAGTCACCGTTGTGACATTTTGCTTTCATAGTATGTAATTGAGGCATTGTAATTGAAACATTATGAAATTGTGGACAAGCTATGTACTTTGGAATTAGTTTTCATTATGTGGACTTTAGCTCTTTAATTCGCTATATTGATCATGTATGGTTAAATGTGGATAATGAAATGAAAGATAGTAGTTCTTTTCTTCTGCTACTCTGTATTTATATTTGTGTACGTCTCGATCGTATGTTAGTGTTGGGTAAATATCTCACTGTGACGACGTTCGTTATACCGACGTGGATTGGTATAATCGTACCTGTATAAAGAGGGTCATCGCAGAAAACATGACCAATGTGTTATAGACATGATCATGAATGTAAAGTAGTGGGTAATTGACATATGGTTAAGAAAATCAAAAGATGTGAATGATAGAACATGGAACTCACAAGAACATGAGATCAAGAATTTTGATGCTTAAAGTCATGCACTATGCTTGATATGAATTGGGAAAACATGCCAATCATGTTTGGGACATAGAGATGGACATATGGATGAGTTTAATTGAAGTTTGGCTCGAGAAAATCTACCTTATTGAATTTTTTTCCAAGGATGATGAAGAACAATGAAATCTGTGAAGAACACCAACGATCCTCGCCTTATTTGTCTTTTCCTACTCCTAGGTGACCCACTCATGCCCAACAATGCTTAGAAAAAGTTATGGGCGGCCAAGGAGGCTCATATGATCTATTTATTATGCTAGGATTTGTAAAAACGAGTTGCTATTGCCATATCTCAAGGGTAGAAATCCTATTCTAATTGGAATTGCAAATTTCAGCTACTAACCCTCTCCCCAATCCCAATTGGGATGGCACAAGGGAGCAAATTTGTACTCCCTCATTGGGATTGGATTTTAAGCTCATTTTGTGGCCCATTTTACCTATGTTTGAGCTTAACTGACCTATATTATTAGTGGGTAATTTGTCTTTTGGATGTTATATTGGATCATAATCCACTCCTAATCTATTCTTTGATTTTCTATCTTCATTGCTCATGTTTATCCTTTAAATTTAATCACTATTTAAAATCCCAGGTTGCTGTACATATATAACTACCATTTAGTAACATGAATATCAATACATAATTAAAGCACATAAAGGCAACCATAAGAACCAATATACAACCATAAATATATACGGATATGCAACCGTAATCATACATATAAACAACCATAAATGCCCTCATGGAACTAAAAATAAACTTTTATATAAACAATGTAAACAAATTTGTGTTTAATCAATCATTTTGTTTGTTGTTCTCCTATCTGTTCTATACATCTTTTCTCTTCTCCCCCTTTGTGGCATTAACAGAAAGGATATAAGATAGAGGGAGAGAAAGAAATACATGGAGATGATGAGAGACAAGTATATTAATAATTGAAAAGTATTTGTACAAACTTCAAGATGATTTGGGGACATAGAGAGAAGGTGGGATTTGAGCAAAGAAGGGTTGGAGAAGATCCCACAACTTCTTCTCATTGTCTGGGAACACATGAGTGAATTTAGATCTATCTAAATTGTATGAAGGCCCTATAGAGGGAATTTTCCTATAGGACTTAAGATGCCTGCGATGACACCAAAGGAGTTTCCTGTGAAAGGCATCACCAAGCAGAGTCTGTCTAAGGGGAATAAATTTTATACCAGTTGCTTTGTGCAAAAATTCATGGATGATTATTGTGGCGGAACACCTCGGCCAAGCCCGTTAAACCGATAACGTACTTGATCCGAGTCCGCCTCCCGCGAACGGGCCGAAGCCTCGCAAGGGATACCAAACCACAGTCCGTGTAAATACAAAGGAACACACCATTTCGTATATATATATATCACAAGTTTACATAGCCATATTTCCACAAAACTGAAAAGAAGTATAAGAGCCTGGGGCATACCCCGAGGTACAACTGAAGGAAGTAAACAAACTAGCTACACTACACTGCTGGAGCTGCTACTACACAACTGGAGGTACTGACCCTGCACCGCTACGACGCGGCTCCAAACTGGACGACGGTCGAGAAACGTCCTCCTCACTCTCACCTGTGGGGGTAGGGGTGAGCCTCGCTAGTCACTGGCTTAGTAGGGAACTCCCCCAAAACTGAGTAAACCCAACACAGGTACGAAAGCAATAAACAGTACCAACAATTTATAGAACAGTTAAGCAGGATATGAAAGCTGTAAAGGTACTCACCGTCTGCCGACTACGAAAAAGAACTGTAATAATTAAACGGCAAACCAGTACAAGAGTACGAGCTAAAGTAGAGACAGCCAACCACGAGTCACGTAAACTGGTTCGTGACACCAGCGACTAACTCGGACAAGCTAACACAGGTCTACCTCTCAGTCTCGCAGCCACGAACGAAAGGTCCAGCTGTCGCTCCACGTGAAAAGTTCAAGCAACTGTGGAGACCAACTAAACACCACCACCTGCAGACCACACGGTCGCAGGCCCATGCCTGACACCTCTGGAGACCCTGGCCTGGGCTCTCTAGAGTGAGGCACTGGAAAAGGACTAGCTGGGGACCAGTGTCGACTACTGGTATCCGTAACCCCAACTACGAGCGCGCTACAAGTGACTAAAAGACAAGTACAATAGCCACTGTCCCACTGTCATCTTTCCCTCAGCCGGACGTACAACTCAAGCAAAGGAGTGAGGGTGTCAAGGTCAGACGACACAGACCTCGACGGTACAACACAAGTACCGGGACAAAGCCCCGAGCTAACAACCTGGCTCACAGAGAACCTGGGGCACCCAACTGGAGAGGTAACCACGGTAGGCGTCATACTACTTGCCACGTACACAAAACCACGTGCACGTCACACACAAACCACGTGAAGTCTCGTACAAACCTCGTGCACTGATAGTCCACCACATGTAAACACCACGTAAACTCATGAGAAACTGGCTAACTGCGTACCTTGTACGCTAGCCGCAGAAACCTCGTGCACCGAGTGCACAATAGGTCCCAACGCACCATTTGATATTGCTAAATGCCGAATATGCAATATTTAAACAGTAGCATGCTAGCGTCCACATCGATTGCCGCTAAGGGTGAGTAAACGACAAGGTATCTGGCCGTTTATCTCCTGGCTGAAGAACTTGGTGTCAGTTGATGTTGATGCCAAGCTCCTCGGCTACCAGTTCTCACAGAAACCCTAGGCCGACTCCACAAGTGTCCCTCGGCCCTAAAACCTACGAGAAAACACGAGGAAACACTTCCTCTAACATGCATGAACTCTAGTTAACTCAAAACAACATGTTTCATTGTTAAATTACTCAAACCACCCATGTACCCCGCATGGATACCATTACCCGAAAACACAATCATCATACAGATTCATGCTTTCCAATTGCATTAATACAACCTATAGGAACTAACGGGATCACTCCCTACCTCAATACGTGCTTAAACCTCCTAAATTCTCCCGGTGCACACCGAACCCTCCGCGAGCTCCTACGGAAATTGCACCACGATCCAGCGTTTCCTTGGCCAATTCGTCACCGCCTCACGTTCCACGATCCTCTAACCACTCTCCTGTGACTGTTGGAAGCTTTGGGAATGCTAGGGCGTGAAGCTAGGGCAAGGGAGAGGGAGAATTGAGTGAGGAAACTGTCCTCGGGTAGACCTATATTCTGCAGGTCGCACAGGTTGGCGTCAACCCTAATGCCGTTTAGGGAAACCGCCACCATAAACATCCATAAAGCTTGCCGTTAAGTTCATAGGGTTGTTGTCACCTTCGATGGATGCCAAGACAGTCAACGTCCACACCTGGCCGTCAACTTCGTATCAACTACAGCAGGTTCTATTTTATCTCAGGACCAAACCTGTACCACACCTGCACACACCACACGTCCAACCACACTGGCCTCATAATGGCCATCACAACCATTACACACATGATCCATAAGGATCCGAAAACACGCGACGTTACATTACTATCATCTAAAAAGAAAATTTCGACATCGAAATTCATAACACAACTCAAATTTAAACAACTTAAACATGCGCATTTTTACAAGTACTATCATCTAATAAGAAATATAAAACCTCATCCAAACAGACAGGGATACCCCTTAGTCATCTCCTCGGCTAACTCCCAGGTATCCTCACCACCCAATCTATTTTCCCATCTCACTTTAACTAGCTCGATTTCTTTATTTCTCAACTTCTTTATCTTTCGATCAGTAATCTGTACCGGATACTCTGGCATGGTCATATCCAGCCTTAGGTCACCACCTTGATAACTGATTATCTGAGTTGGGTCTTCAATACACTTCCTTAGCATAGAAACATGAAATATATCATGAACATTTGCAAAATCTGCTGGCAAATCCAGCCTATAAGCTGTTTCCCCAATTCTTTCAATCACTTGGAAAGGTCCCACATACCTTGGGCTCAATTTTCCAGTCTTTCCAAACCTCATAATACCTTTACTCTGAGAAACTCTCAAGAAAACAAAATCTCCCACTTCAAACTGAAGTGGTCTCCTCTGGTTATCTGCATAACTCTTTTGCCTGCTTTGAGCTGTCTGTAATTTTTCCTTAATAAGATTCACTACTTCTGTGGTTTGCTGAATCAATTCAGGACCCACTAATTGCCTTTCTCCCACTTCATGCCAGTTCAATGGGGTTCTACATGGCCTTCCATATAAAGCTTCATACGGTGCCATCCCAAGACTTTTTGATAACTATTATTATAGGCAAACTCAACCATTCCCAAATGATGCTCCCAATTACCTCCCCAAACTAAACAACAAGCTCGCAACATGTCTTCAATCGTCTGAATAGTCCTCTCTGTCTGACCATCTGTCTGGGGATGATAAGCGGAGCTATATCTCAGCTCAGTGCCAATTACTTTCTGCAGACTTCTCCAAAAACCAGAAGTAAATCTTGGATCTCTGTCAGATACAATAGTCTTCGGAATACCATGCAGTGGAACAATTCTTTCAACATAAACTTTTGCTAATTTGTCCACTATCCAAGACATACTTACTGCTATTAATCTGCATACCTTATTCAATCTATCAACAAATACCCATATTCCATTATGTCCCGAAGCTGCTCTTAGTAAGCCTGCCACGAAGTCCATAGCAATATCATACCATTTCCACAGTGGAATGGGTAGCGGTTGCAATAGACCTCCAGGCTTCTGATGCTCTGCCTTAATTTGCTGACATACAACACATCTCGAAACAAACTCAGCTATTTCCTTTTTCATATGAGGCCACCAGAAATGCTTCCTCAAATCATGGTACATTTTAGTACTACCCGGATGGATAATGTACCTGGATTTATGAGCTTCTTCCAACACTCGCTGCTTTACCTCTCTTTCAGCTGGAATAAACAATCTGCCTCTGAGCTTAACCACACAATTATCATCAATGGTAACTCCTTCCATTTTTACAATTTCGGCTAAACTTACATCTGCTCTCTGAGCTTCAACAATCTGCCAATACAATGACGGTTCTACAGCACTAGCAGCTAGTACTGCCCGTCGCTGACTACTAGGCACATACAAGGAATTCTCTGTTATTTCCTCGTACAACTTCCACTCTTTAATCATCATTAAACTTACATATGCCTTTCTACTCAAGGCATTAGCCACAACATTGGCTTTACCCGGATGGTAAGCCAAACTGAAATCATAATCTTTCAAATACTCCACCCACCTACGCTGACGGAGATTCAAATCCTTCTGCGAGAAGATATACTTCAAACTTTTATGATCTGTAAAGATCTCAAATCTCTCGCCATACAGATAATGCCTCCACATTTTAAGGCAAAAACAACTGCTGCTAATTCCAAATCATGAGTAGGGTAATTCTCTTCTGCCGGCTTCAATTGCCTGGACGCATAAGCTATCACTTTGCCATGCTGCATAAGCACTGCGCCAAGTCCTCTCCTTGAAGCATCAGTATACAACACAAAACCACCACTCCCTGCCGGTAATGTCAATATAGGTGCTGATGTAAGTCTTTTCTTCAATTTCATAAAACTTTTCTGACATTCACCGGACCACACAAAAGGCACACCTTTCCTGGTCAATTTGGTCATAGGTGCTGCAATCTTAGAAAAATCTTGAATAAAGCGCCTATAATAACCTGCTAATCCCAGAATACTTCTAATCTCAGTGATTGTCTTAGGCACTTCCCATCTCATCACTGCTTCCACTTTACTTGGGTCCACTGCTACTCCTTTAGCTGGGATGACATGACCCATAAACTGAATTTCTTTCAACCAAAATTCACACTTATTGAATTTGGCAAACAACTGATTATCCCTTAACAACTACAGAGTAAACCTCAAATGAGCTGCATGCTCCTCTTCATATGCTGAATAAATCAGAATATCATCTATAAAGACCACAATGAATTGGTCCAAATACGGATGAAAAATTCTATTCATCAAATCCATAAAACCTGCAGGAGCATTGGTTAACCCAAATGGCATAACCACAAATTCATAGTGACCATATCTGCTTCTGAAAGCTGTTTTATCTATATCCTCTTCCTTGATCCTCAACTGATGATACCCAGATCTCAAATCAATTTTAAAAAATACTTTGCTGATTGCAACTGATCAAACAGATCATCTATCCTCGGCAATGGGTATTTATTCTTAATGGTCACATCATTCAACTTTCTATAATCAACACACATACGAAAACTTCCATCTTTCTTTTTCACAAACAACACTGGTGCTCCCCACGGGGAATGACTCGGTCTAATAAACCCTTTCTGCAACAACTCTTCTAATTACTTTTTCAATTCTTTAAGTTTTGTTGGTGCCATCCGATATGGAGCTTTAGAGATCGCATGGTACCTAACAGCAACTCAATAGTAAAGTCCACTTCTCTATGTGGAGCTAAACTAGGCAAATCTTCAGGAAAAACATCAGCAAATTCCCTAACCACGGAAACTACTTCCACTGATTGGCTACCTTCTACCAGACTCACCGAAGCTAAATAAGCTACACATCCAGCATTTATCAACTTTCTAGCTCTAATTGCAAAAATTAGAAACTTAGAGGTATAAAAAGGCATACCTTGATATTCAAATACTATAGCATTAGGATGACAAAACCTGATCCGTTTCTTTTTGCAATCTAACATTGCTCCATAAGTCTCAAGCCAATCCATGCCCAAAATAATATCATAATCTAACAACTGCAGGGCATATAACCGACCCGGCATCTGGTTCCCTTCAATCATAACATGAGCTTCATCTATATAGCTCGAAGTGAGCAGGAATTCACCCGAGGGAACCTCCACTACTAACTCACAAGACTTTTCCTCTAAGGATGAGCCATGCAATCCAGAAATTCTTCGGAAATGAAAGAATGAGAGGCACCCGAATCAAATAGAACTCTTGCTGAATAGTCATAAAGAGGTAAAATACCTTCTATCATATTTGATGCCTCCACCTGGGCTCGGGTGATAGCCATAACCCGGCCTCTTCCTCGCTGCTGCGGTATTCCTCTACCACGACCTGCCTGTGGCTGCTGAAACTGCTGAGGCTGCTGCTGCTGCACACCTCTTCCATACCCATACTCTCTCGGATAGGGGAAATTGCGGATGAAATGTCCCGGCTGATTACAATTATAACATCTATACCCTAGTGGAATAATAGGCTGCCTGGCAGTACTCTGCTGCGACTCCTCCACCTCTGGCCTACCACGACCTTGCTGAAATTGCTGTCGACCTCCCCATCCTCTTCCTTTACCTTTAAATGCTTGTTTCAATTTCTGGCCCCATTTACCAAAACCTAATGAAGAAGGTCCTGCTGGTGCTTTACCCTTACTCGCACCCACTGACTGCTGCGGTAGCCGAAAACTACCTGAGCCTGACTCGCTCACCTGACGAGTCCGAATAGACCTCTCCAATGTAGCTGCCCTCTGAGCTGCTTCTTCCACTGTTTTACACATAAGTGGCACTACAGCATTTTGCAACTCTACTCTCAAACCTCTAATAAAATATTCAACCATCATATTATTATCCGATACTACATAAGGTGCAATCGGCTAAGTGCCATAAATCACATCTGGTACTCTAAAACTAAAGAGTTACCTTGCTGGAGTGTCTGAAACTGCTCTCTCTTCACTTTCTGCACTTGAATCGGAAAGAATGTATCATTAAATACATCAAGAAATTTCGACCAAGTAATAGCCTCTTCTGTCCTGCCTGCGAAGGTGGTCTGCATCTTCAATCGCCACCATTCCAACGCAAAACCTCTCAACTGATAGGCAGCTAGCACCACTTTATCTGTTTCCGGACATCTCATAGTCGCAAAGACCCTCTCAATCTCATGAACCCAGTGTTCTGCTGTATCTGGATTCGGCCCTCCTGAGTAAGTAGGCGGCGGCAATCTCAGAAACTTCTCAACTTGCATCACTGGTTCTTCTGTACTCTTACTGGTGGTTCAAAAGGTAACTCCATCTCTGGCGGTGGTAGTATAGGAGCCTTAGGTACAACCCCTCCAACAACTGGGGTACTGCTTGTAGCACCCCGAAAATTTCAATTATATAAAAAATTCAATTAAAATGGAAATAAATAATTTCCATAATAACAAGTATTTAAAACATACGTATCATTATCGTATGTGCTAAAACACTTCGGAAAATTTCGTAAAAATTATAAATCAACCGTAAACATTATTACTAAATGTTTCACAAAGAAATTTGTGCCAAGAAAAATCAGATCATCCAAGTTTAAAGTGTTTCACGACTTATTATCGTAATTCATGAATAAGTCGTAAAATCATGATCACACGTACGTGGATGAGTCAGAAAATTAAATAAAATCATATATGGACTTCAAATAATATCTTCTAATGACCCCTCAAGAAATTTGGTTCAATAAAAATCATTTGGGCTAGGTTTGAGAGTTATTGTCACCGATTATCTAAATAAGGAAACAAGTCGGAAAACCGTTAACACGGAAATACGACGCAATCAAAAAATTAAATAAAAGTGTTGGGAGACTTCCAACATTATATATTGATGACCCATTATCATAATTGGGCCAATGGGCAACATTTGGCCCAAAATCAAATAAAGCTAGAAATACATAGAAATTCGTAACCATAAATAGGCTGAAATTAAAAAGAGGCAATTAGAGTTGAATTGGGATGCAATCATGCATTCATGGCAACCCAAATTCGTGCCTAACTATGAGGGGAGGTTTCCTAATGCCTCACACACTCAAAGGGAGGAGGAAATCATCAAAAATAGGAAACCAAACATGCCAATCCCGAAACCCTCCTTTCCTAGTTATAATAGGAGTCCTAAACACCATGGTTACTTAAATACTCTTCACCCAAACCCTAGGAACGAATTTAGAACTTGCTAGGGTCGTGTGGAGGAGCTCTTGGTGGTTGAGGAGCTGTGGAACGACCAGAAGAAGCCGTTCTTCTTCCCCTTCTCGTCTGCTGCGACCTGCACAAACCACCCTCTTGAAGTCGACCAAAGGTGAGTCAAACATAAACCAAACCTTGCAAGGCCTATACCCCTGGAAAGAGGGTCCAGTCTACGTTCTAACCCAAGTGGAATGCCCAAATTCCATGCAGTATACATGGAGTAGTAAGCGTTTTCCTCCAAGTGGTCTGAACACGGGTTTTCTGGAATAACGGGACTTCTTCAACCCAAAAGGTAGGTTTTCTCGGGCCAAATCTTAACATATTCTATATCAATGTGTAGAGCATCAAGTTAACTTTCATTTCCCACTGGTTTCATCGAATTTCATTTAGTAGATTTTGAATTATAAGCGTTTTTCCAAAGTCGCGCACTGTTAGAGCTTTTCCCATTCTTAATATGTTGCACGTATTTAAAGACCGAATTAGAGAAAATGCATAACATGAAAGTTATTCTAATAGTTGTCCTCGTCAGGTTTCATGTTGAACATTTTGTCTAAATCTCATTAGTTATAGAGTTATAAGCACGTTAAGAGGGTTGCTGCATAAAACTACGTCTTCAGGTTACCCTTGGTCTGACCTTGTGTTCCCCGTGATCAAAGCCTATCGAAACCATCCTTATTATCCAATTCCGATTTACTGGAAGTACCCTTGTATGTCTAGGTTGTTTTAAAACTAGTTTCGTTATTTTTCATACCCTGTACAAATTGTTCTCTATTTTAGAAGCACCCTGTGTCAAAAGAAGGAAAGTCTGGTCCGCAATCCAAGAACCTGTCCTTGCTCTGGCAGGATCTGGCGCAGATCCTATGAACGCGATGGCTCGATGTGTCGTCTTCCGAGGTCTCATCGCGACAGCCCGACATGTCGCGACCTGATTGCGACAAGACCTTTGTCGTGATCATGCTGCCTGAATCTGACAGCCCAGTCGCGTTCTTCACAACCCCCTGTCGCCTTCTAGCCATCCCTTCGCGGCCCTTGTCCTGTCACAATCTGACACCCTGTCGCCTTCCTTGTAGGCACCTGTCGCGATCTCAGGTTTTGTCATGAAAACCCCCCCTTACTTTCTTGTAAACCTAACTGCCTTACCCAGGGGCTGGTCAAGGTAATATTTAGTGGGTAAATCACATGTCTTGGGTCTGATCATTACATGATTGTTATTTAATGACTTAAAAAGTGTTAAACCCATTTAAAAGTTTTAATTACATGAATGCTATTCTAAGTGCTCCTTAAATGTTATGATCCATTCGTGCTACTTGTGATTTAATCTTCCTACTGTTCTTCCACGTTTAAATGATAATGGTTATCATAAAATCTTGCAAACCATGATTAGTTAAAGTGCATAGTTTTATTCCATGTTATCTTGTCAAGTGCTTCCTGCGAGTTTGAGAC
The DNA here is from genome assembly GCA_014218235.1 of Colocasia esculenta. Taxonomy (NCBI): domain Eukaryota; kingdom Viridiplantae; phylum Streptophyta; class Magnoliopsida; order Alismatales; family Araceae; genus Colocasia; species Colocasia esculenta. The sequence continues at coordinate 729,970 of CM024756.1, forward strand.
CGATGGTTTGTGAATTGAGACACGCGTACCACACTACACACTAGCACTATTAGGCAGCCTTTCTTGGGAAATTAGAAACTCTCTACCGGTCATTCCGAATCGGTAGACTAGCGACCTTTTCACCAAGGCCTCCGTAAATCTCCTCTGACCATGGATTCCTACATGGCCGACGAGTTGGTTGTACCATTGAAGTTCCCTGGAGATAGCACGCACTTCCTTTCTCTTCTTGTTCTCGTGAGTGAGACTTACAAACTGGACTAAAGCCATTAATGTAAAGATTGAACGAAAGTATAAATCGTACCGTTATGCTGCCGAATTTATCTCTTGACCATTGTACTCGTGAAATCATGTTCCATTACTTATTACTTGTTCTCCTCATCATCATGAACATGACATTACACATGCTTACTTATTGAAACTCTCATTGGCCATTATAAATGACTGTGGGTATCTACATTTAAAAATTTAAGTGAGATGCTGACAGGGCACGACGTGTGTCCAAGGGCTCCAATCTAGCCCCAATGACGGCGAGTCATAGATATACTGTTAACCATGGGGTATAATGATTACTAGCGTTGCATCTGCGCTGGGAAAATCGTGCGTGCGTGTTGAATGATAGATACAATACCACATACACGTGACCTAGTGTACATTCTTGATGGATCTTTTCTCGGTGTACATTAGTGTCTACGTGCCTGATTAGTGTTACTTGATCGTGCTCGTGCGTGCTTGCTTGCTTGCTTTCTTGCGTGATATGGCCATCCTGCATTTATTGCAATTTACATGATATCTTGCGTGCTTGTACAAAGTGATCTATTTCTAGTTCTCTCTTGTCATCTTGTTCATCAATCTTGTTCTATCATGATCTCTCTCTAGCTTGTTTTATATATCATGTTTTAACGTGTTTTATTCGTACTTGCATATCATTCATCGTACTTGCCTAGTTATAAAATGTTAATCACTTATATCATTGCCCGCACATTGAGATGTAAATCCTACTGGGCTAGTTTGCTCATTCCCTACTTTTACCCAATCTAGGTGACCATGAAGTGCAAGAGGAAGAGCAAGTCGAGGATGGGAATGCGTCCGAGTGAAGAGCGTTCCAAACATGAGTCTATCTATAGTTAGTTTATTTTGAGTGTTAGAACAATGTAGTAGGAAGTGAGGTAGTATGTACTTTTGCTTTTATTGAGTCTTAGTCCTGTATTAATTTATCTGAGACAAATATGAGATTTGAATACAATTTATAATTGAGTTCACATTTGGGCCCTATTATGATGTTGTGTTGATACATATTTAGTGCGTGCTAGATAGAGGCTTATTTGCTGACTGTCCACGTCTCAAAATATCGACTTGAATTAATTAATAATATCCGCTGCGTAATTCTCGGGACGTGACACTGCTGCTGGCGGCATTGGCACCTGCTGATCCATCCTTGCCTGAATATCCGTGAGGCTTTCCAAAATCCTCTCTATCATACGCTGAGTGCTCTCCTCTGGATCATCTCCTCCACCACACCAATCTCTTCTATCAGCTATTTCAAACTTCTACATAACAAACACCAAACAAAAACAAAACAACAAATTATCAGAAACCAGGGCCCCTACCAGCAGTGTACAAAGACCAAAATAAGGCTATGTATCTTTCTAGTTCCCTTATATTATCACAGACCTTGCTCTGATACCAACTGTGGCGGAACACCTCGCACTACAAGAAAAATCGGAAATAGAGACCGAAATATTTGGTCTCTATTCGGTCCCTAAACATCTCAGAGACCGAATAGGGACCGAATAGTGACCGAATATGTCGGTCAAAAACTTCTGGTCACAAATCTGTGACCGACTAAATTCGGTCCCTATTTGGTCACTAAATAGGGACCGAATAGGGACCGAATAAGATCGGTCCCTATTTAGGGACCGAAAGTATTCGGTCCCAGTTCGGTCCCTAAGATAGAGACCGAATAGGGACCGAATATTCGGTCCCTAGTTAGGGACTGAACATTCGGTCACTATTCGGTCCCTATTTTGGGGACTGAATAGGGACCGAATGTGCGGCCCCTATTTAGGGACCGATCTTATTCGGTCCCAATTCAGTCCCTACAAATAGGGACTGAATTGGGACTGAATCATTTCGGTCACTATTAGGGACCGAAATAATTCGGTCCCTATTCGGTCCCTATTTTAGGGACCGAACTGGGACTGAATACTTTCGGTCCCTAAATAGGGACCGAATTTATTCGGTCCCTATTCAGTCCCTATGTCTAGGGACTGAATTGGGACCACCTCATTTCGGTCCCTATTTAGGGACCGAATATTCAGTCCCTATTCGGTCCCTAAAATAGGGACCGAATAGGGACCGAATCATTTCGGTCCCTATTTAGGGACCGAATATTCAGTCTCTATTCGGTTCCTAAAATAGGGACCGAATTATTTCGGTCCCTAATCGGTCTCTATTTTTTAATTTTTTTTTTAAATATATACATTTTAGGAAAATAACCTGCTTAAATAAAATAAATAATATCCACAACAATAATAATTGTCCACAATAAAAATGTCTACAACACAAAAATAATAAAAATATCCACAACAAAACAATAATAAAATATCGACAACATCAACAATAATAAAAATATCCACAACACAAGAATAATAAAATGTCCACAACATCAGAGTAATAAAATGTCCACAATAAGAATAAAAATATCCACAACATCACAATAATATAATGCCAACAACAATAATAAAAATGTCTACAACAATAATAATAATGAAATGAAAATCATGATGCCTCGTCTTCGTCTTCATCCTCGTGTCCTCCCACTCCACTCGATGAAGGAACCTACAATACATATATAACAATAATAAGTTAAAATTAAATACTATTATAAGCAATAACTTATTTTAGAAGCATAAATTAAATAAAACTATAAGCAATGGAGGTCAATTAGATGAGTATTTCTAATTTTGGACCATGAAACCGAAGTTCTTCATTTTTTAACTAAACTAACTTGGTTAAGACGACTTGGCGCGTCGCGGTCAAACCGGGAGTCCGAATTGAACTATGTCAGTTTCCACAAGTCACACTCATCGGCCCGACCGTGCTGGAACAAACCGGAGGCCAATCGGAAGAGTATTTCTAACATTGGACCCTCAAACCGAAGTTTTTCATTTTTAACTAAACTAACTTGGTTAAGACGACTTGGAGCGTCGAGGTAAATCGGGAGTCCGAATTGAACTCCGTCAGTTTCCACAAGTCACACTCATCGGCCCGACCGTGCTGGAACAAACCGGAGGCCAATCGGATGAGTATTTCTAATTTTGGTCCCTCAAATCGAAGTTTTTCATTTTTTAACTAAACTAACTTGGTTAAGACGACTTGGAGCGTCGAGGTCAAACCGGGAGTCCGAATTGAACTCCGTCAGTTTCCACAAGTCACACTCATCGACCCGACCGTGCTGGAACAAACCGGAGGCCAATGGAAGAGTATTTCTAATTTTGGTCCCTCAAATCGAAGTTTTCATTTTTTAACTAAACTAACTTGGTTAAGACGACTTGACGCGTCGCGGTCAAACCGGGAGTCCGAATTGAACTCCGTCAGTTTCCACAAGTCACACTCATCGACCCGACCGTGCTGGAACAAACCGGAGGCAATCGGATGAGTATTTCTAATTTTGGTCCCTCAAACTGAAGTTTTTCATTTTTTAACTAAACTAACTTGGTTAAGACGACTTGGAGCGTCGAGGTCAAACCGGGAGTCCGAATTGAACTCCGTCAGTTTCCACAAGTCACACTCATCGACCCGACCGTGCTGGAACAAACCGGAGGCCAATCGGATGAGTATTTCTAATTTTGGTCCCTCAAATCGAAGTTTTTCATTTTTTAACTAAACTAACTTGGTTAAGACGACTTGGAGCGTCGAGGTCAAACCGGGAGTCCGAATTGAACTCCGTCAGTTTCCACAAGTCACACTCATCGACCCGACCGTGCTGGAACAAACCGGAGGCCAATCGGATGAGTATTTCTAATTTTGGTCCCTCAAATCGAAGTTTTTCATTTTTTAACTAAACTAACTTGGTTAAGACGACTTGGAGCGTCGAGGTCAAACCGGGAGTCCGAATTGAACTCCGTCAGTTTCCACAAGTCACACTCATCGACCCGACCGTGCTGGAACAAACCGGAGGCCAATCGGATGAGTATTTCTAATTTTGGTCCCTCAAATCGAAGTTTTTCATTTTTTAACTAAACTAACTTGGTTAAGACGACTTGGAGCGTCGAGGTCAAACCGGGAGTCCGAATTGAACTCCGTCAGTTTCCACAAGTCACACTCATCGACCCGACCGTGCTGGAACAAACCGGAGGCCAATCGGATGAGTATTTCTAATTTTGGTCCCTCAAATCGAAGTTTTTCATTTTTTAACTAAACTAACTTGGTTAAGACGACTTGGAGCGTCGAGGTCAAACCGGGAGTCCGAATTGAACTCCGTCAGTTTCCACAAGTCACACTCATCGACCCGACCGTGCTGGAACAAACCGGAGGCCAATCGGATGAGTATTTCTAATTTTGGTCCCTCAAACGAAGTTTTTCATTTTTTAACTAAACTAACTTGGTTAAGACGACTTGGAGCGTCGAGGTCAAACCGGGAGTCCGAATTGAACTCCGTCAGTTTCCACAAGTCACACTCATCGACCCGACCGTGCTGGAACAAACCGGAGGCCAATCGGATGAGTATTTCTAATTTTGGTCCCTCAAACCGAAGTTTTTCATTTTTTAACTAAACTAACTTGCTTAATGTAAGTTTGAGGCGTCGACCTCAAACCGGGAGTCCGAATTGATCGACGGCGGTTTCCACAAGTCACACTCATCGCCCCGACCGTTCTGAAAAAAATCGGAGGCCAATCGGATGAGTATTTCTAATTTTGAACCCCCAAACCTACCTAAGTTCTCCCTTTTTAACTAACCTAACTCGCTTAACAAGAAATTGTGCGTCGATCAACCCAAATTAAAGTTAAACTAAGTTAACTGTTAAAATTAAACCTCTGAAATAAAATAAATTTACTCACGTGAGGGGCGTGTGCTGATGTCGATGGTGCTGCCTGTGGAGGAGGTGCTGCCTGTGGAGGAGGAATGTTGATCTGGGAGAAGGCCTGGGAGATAACCTGGGAGAGGGACTGGGAGAGCTGGGCCTGTAGTGCGTCGGTCACCTGCATCTGCATCTGGGCCAGACGAGTCTCCATCGAATCCGTCAGACGAGACTCTAAGCCCGATATCCTACTGTCAATGAAGCCCATCAGCTGTCCTGGAGAAGTACCTGGAGTACCAACTCCTGCGTGGAATGCACTGGTCTGTGACCCTGAGCTGGATCCTCCAGATAACACCCGGCTCGTGTCGATGCTGTGCCCAAAACCATACACATGGCCTTTCTTTGGGGCCCCAGATGCCGCAACCCATACCTCAGGATCTAACGGCGGCTGCTCGTCCTCCCCGACGTACTTCTCTGTCATTTGTTGGCTGTATGACTCCTGCAAGAAACCAGAAAAAACGATAGTAGTTAATATTCATATTAATGTGAAAAATTAAATAGTGAATATCTTCTAAATACTTACTGCAACCACTCGGGCTCTATCGCTAATGTATACATCCGTTCCTTTTTTCTTGTGTGTTCTATCGAACACCTCGGAAAATGTCGGCTGCCTTTTTAGCTCCTTCTCCTATTTCACAGAAAAAACATGACATAAATGAGTACCTTTATAAATAAAAGAGACCAGAAATGGACAAATTACTTACCAATCTGGACTGATGGGTCGCAAAAGAGACAGACCCACCAGTATGCATGTTTGCTTCTGGATTCGCAGCCCGATTAACTTTCATTATTGAGGATGTTTGTTGCCATCTCTCTGCAGCCCAGATGTTGCAAAGAGTTTCCCAATATTCTCCCCTCATCCAACTGGGCGCCCGCTCCCTCCAAAGAGTCGGGTCTGCACTCTGAGAAGTTTCTCTGCATTTTTTCTCGCGTTATACATCAAATGCTTGAAATTTGATCTTGCGGTCATCGTCCATACAAATCGAGACCGCGCCTCGTCCGTACGACTCGTGAATCGATGCTGGCTCTATATACATAAGAGTTAGTGAACTGCATGTATGAATACGATAAGAATTAAATTACAATACGAAATTACATACCATGAACATCTGATACAAGTGCTCCTGGACCTCCATCGGAAAATCATTGAATCTATGAATTGGCCCAGGAAAATGTGCTTGTAACGTTCTTGTGATGAATTGAGATGCTTGAGTAGGCTCTATTTTATCACTGCAATGATGTAACTGCATAATGTCAATTTCTGAACTAAATTCACTTCATTGCCCATAAGAAATACATACATGTTGATTACGTACCCATTAATCCAGACCTCCCGCAGAGTGCTCTCATAAAAACTACCTCTGCCCTCCTGCAGACTACCAGCATCCTCTGGCACCGAACCTGGAAAATAATGATGAACAACATGAGTAATGTACAAAAATACTAAATAATGACTACAGAAATACCCTAACAGTTAAATATACAAATCTACTGGTGCATCTGGAGAATGTGTAGAGTGACCTGAGCATGTGACATTTTAATGGCATCAGAATTAATGCATACATTAAAGTATAACTTTACATATACATACCAGCTACTACAGGAGGAGACTCGGAGGATGCACCAACAGCTGTAACTAGAATAGAACGCATAAGTAATGAGGAAGATGAATGCACAATAAAAGTACATTTGTAAATATACATACCTGCAGGCACGGTAGGAGCAGAAGAACTAGAAACTGTAGCAATTCTAATAACATTAATAATATATATAAATAATTACTACAAAAATACTTGGAAATTGAAATATACATACCTGCAGGCACGCTAGGAGATGCAGAAGAAGGACCAGCAACTGTAACAATTCTAATAACATTAATAATATGTGTAAATAATGACTAAAAAAATACTTGAAAATTGAAATATACAAACCTAGTCCGCTAGGTAGAGGAGGTGTCCGCTCACTCGAAGGAGAAGCAGAAACTGTAACAATTTTAATGGCATTAACACTACACAAGTACACATAAATAATATACAGAGAAAAATACACAGCTGATGACTATATTAGAAAAATATACATACCAGATGCGGGGAACAAAGCCCTCCCACGAATGCCCCTCCTAGAACTGCTACCAGATCTTCCTCCACGCACCATATCTTCATAGAGAACATAAAATCATAATGTTTACTAGTCAATTGCTTATATTGAAAGTGAGCTGCTTTAAATATACTCTACAAGTGTGAAAAAATTCTACCATAGTTTAATTGATATCCATTTCCTCCTCAGATGATGACGATATGTCTAATTCAACCCCATCTTCATCATCATCTTCACATTCATCACTGGTATATTCCTCTTCCTCACCAGAACTTTCATATTCAATATCTGTACGACGAGCACTACTGTCTTTCATCTCACGTGGATCGACTTCTTCGACCTCATTTCCGTGAGACAAGGACATTGGTGCTTCGGATTCGTCTTCTCCAATATGAGTTGTCAACTCTACATCTTCAACAAAGTCTTCTTGAAAGAATTCTGCGTTGATCTCTTCAGCTGTCTGATCAGTCATGTCCAATTCATAATCAGAGAATAGTCTTGACTTAACTCTGCAAACTACCCACCAATCATTTCGTTCTTTGTTTGTACATGAAGGATAGCTTGTATAATACACTTGCTGGGCTTGTGTGGCTAAGATGAATGGCTCATAAGTATTCAATTTTGACTTATGCTTAAGCTCGACAATCCCATGTGTTGTGTCATTTCGAATGGAATTCGGATCAAACCAATGACACTTGAACAAGAATATATGATTGTCTTGTCCTAGATATTGCAATTGTAGGATCTCCTCTACAATACCATAGTAGTCATACTCACTTTCATTGTATGTACTTCCTTTTACACATACGCCACTGTTCATGGTAGATTTATTCTGCCCATAGTCTTTCGTATGAAACCTATACCCATTGACAATAAATCCAGGATAATTCTGTGCAATTTTGGATGGGCCGTAGGCTACCTGACGAACTCTTTCATCAGTAATTAAACCTTCTTGCACCTGCGTGTAGAAAAGGCTAGTTATAAAGTGAAATGAATTTTGTTGAATACTCTTTGACGGTGTACACTTACGCGTTGTCTTAGCCATAAGGCCAATGACTTCTCTCGTTCTTTTTCAACCTCAAAATCAGTGAGTTGTGGATTTTTTTGTATTAATTCTGAATCAAATTGTCTGCAATATGAATAGCAGATCACATTGAATAGGTAGAATAAAGGCAAAAAACTTACATATAAATTTAAATTGTGAGATTAGTACTTACTCAACATAACATTCTAGCTCAGAACAATTTAAAAGAATATATATCTCTGCGGCACATAACTCTCTGTCATCCAGCATTCGAGTTGAAGAACGTCCGAAGGCACGTCCAGGATGAGTAAATATTGAGAGTCGATTTGAACCGACAGATTCCCCCCCATCATCATTACGTGGAGGTTGTGTCCGACGAGTTTGAATGTCTGCTTCAAAGTACATTGCACAAAAGTTAGAGATTTCCTCCATAATGTATGCCTCAGCAATAGAACCCTCCACTTTTGCTTTATTTCGGACTTTCATTTTAAGGTCATGCATACACCTACATCCACAATGTAAGAGACAATTAGAAAAGCTATCACTTACGTAAGGTGCAATCGTACGAAGGAAATAGTTCATATTTGCATATACCTCTCAAATGGATACATCCATCTATATTGTACTGGCCCTCCGACCTTTGCTTCATATGGTAGATGTACGAGTAAATGCTCCATTGAATCGAAGAAACCAGGTGGAAATATCTTCTCCAACTTGCATACAGTGGTGACCACATTCTGTTCGATAGTTTGCACATCCTGAAGCCTGAGTTCTGATGCAGATAGAATCGTGAAAAATCGACTCAACTCAGATAACGCTCCCCATAGCTGCTTCGGCAAGATGTCACGAAATGCAATAGGTAGCAACCTTTGCATGAATACATGGCAGTCGTGACTCTTCATTCCATATATCTTTCCCTCACTGACGTTGACAGAACGAGCAATATTTGACACATAACCGTCAGGAAATCTCAGTTGTTTCAGCCACTGACACACTTGCTTTACTTGTCCTCCTCCAAGCACATAAACTGCTTTTGGTTTACTTGATTTCCCATTTACTTCAACAATTTCTAACTCTGGACGTTTACAGAGCATGGACAAGTCCAAGCGTGCATTCACATTGTCCTTTGTTTTACCTTTGATATCCATAACTGTGTTGAATACATTATCAAAGACATTTTTCTCGATATGCATCACGTCTAGATTGTGCCGCACAAGAAGAGTCGACCAATAAGGTAGCTCCCAGAAAATGCTTTTCTTCACCCAGTTGTGCTCCTTCCCAAAACCTGAAAGGTGTCGGGTACTGCCCATCTGTTGTGTGATATCTGGCAAATTTTCAACATGTGCTGCCATATCATGACCGGACAACCTCTCGAATATAACTTCATCTCGTTCCTTTCTGTTCTTTAGGAATGCATCTTTTTGTCTTCTAAAAGGGTGATCAGCTGGTAAAAACTGACGATGGCAATCAAACCAGCAGGACTTCCCACCATGTTTAAGTACAAACGATTTGGTATTATCCATACAATACGGACATGCTAGCCTCCCATGTGTGCTCCAACCAGATAGCATTCCATATGCAGGAAAATCACTTATAGTCCACATCAATGCCGCCCTCATGGTGAAATTTTGCTTTCTAGATGCATCATAAGTATTGACCCCCTCAGTCCATAATAATTTCAATTCATCAATCAACGGTCTTAGATAGATGTCTATATTTTTTGTAGGACTTTTCGGACCAGGAATCAATAAGGACAGGAACAAATTCTCTCGCTTCATGCACATGCTCGGAGGAAGGTTGTATGGTGTCACGAACACTGGCCAGCTGGAGTAGGAAGCCACTGAACCTCCAAATGGATTAAATCCGTCAGTGCATAAACCAAGCCTCACATTACGTGACTCCCTTGAGAAGATAGGATAAACATGGTTGAAATGAATCCAAGCTTCGCCATCTGCAGGATGAGTCATAATATCCATGTCCCGACGTACTCTTTCTGCATGCCACCTCATATGTCCAGCTGTCTTTGAAGACATATACATCCGCTGCAGCCTGGGTGTAAGGGGGAAATATCGCAATGACGCATAAGGTATATCCTTTCCCCTAGAATTGACCCCTCTTTTAGGTTTAAATCTATCATGACGGCAAACTGAACAGGATACCATATCTGCATTCTCTTTGTCATACAACATACAATGATTAGGACATGCATCTATTTTCACATATCCAAGTCCTAAATCATTCACCATCTTCTTGGCACGATAAAAATTTGGAGGCAGCTTTTCATCTGGAGGTAACATGCTCTTGATGATGAGGAGGAGACGATCAAAGCAATTCTCAGAAATATGAAATTCAGATTTCAAGTTCAACAACTGTGACACCGCTGACAACCGAGTGTGCTTTTGACAACCATCCCACAATGGCTCATCAGCATCCTTAAGTAACTGATAGAATCTTTCGGCTCCCTTATTCGGCACGTCTTCAGCGTATACAGGATCCACATGTACACTGAATGCCGGACCAGCAGCATCTACAACCATATCCACGTACGTACTTGTGCCTTCCACATTACTAGGCTCGTGCGACCAGAAGTCCTCACCATGACATGTCCAATTCATATAACCTTCAACAAACCCTTTTCTGTATAAATGGCGTTGAACTTCCCATGGGGAATTCCACTTCAAATTTTTACAAATCATACAAGGACATCGGATGCCACCTTGCCTGTCTACTTCTGCATTTGGATTCCCCAATGCAAACTGAACGAAATTCTCAACTCCGACCCTAAACTCCTGGGACACCACATGATCAACTATTCTGCGATACATCCATGAACGGTCTGAAGCCATTGCTGTCCTACGCCCAAACAATATCAATAGACAAATAACTTTAAAATTCTAAATCACACATCCTTCGACGCAACCGAAATGAATAGGAAGGATTTATTATTTAGATTATCACTTTTTACCCATCTGTGAATATTTGATCGCACTCAGATGACCATTTACTATGTGATTGTATTATTTGCTGAAAATTTCGGCAGCATCTCCCCACACCTCTCCGATATACCAAAAATATTTATTGATTAAGATATTTTCTTAAACACTTACTAATAAGTGGTTAAGAAAATATTCTAAATCAATAAAGGTATATCAGAGAGGAGTGAGTAGACACACCCGAAATTTTCAACAAATAATACAAGCACATAGTAAATGACCACCTAACTGCGATCAAACATTCACAGACTGTCCAAAACGGGACAATTCAGGACTTTGAGTTAGATATACACGTTCTCATCTTTGAAAATAAGACTCGTGCACATCAATCCCAAAGTCTTGAACGGGAGGTTCATTGACACGGGCTTAACACGCTCTCGTGAAGTGTGTGCAGTGTTAAAAAGAAAATAAAAACTAAAGCATGCATATAAACAAGTGCAATAATAACCCACATAAATATGAAAAGAAAATAAAAACAGGGAGATAGTTTATTGAGATTTTATCTCCAATGCTGATAAGTTCTAATAAAATTACCTGCATGCAGTCATAACTTTACAATTGGAGAATCCTATTAAAGAATAAGTACTAATCTGTGAGTTGGCTATCAAGAAGCCTATTAGATTTTTTACATGCATGTTGAATAATACATATGAAAGAGACTCAAAATCTACCCACCTGTCTGAGATTTAGAAATTCCCAATTGCATAAGTGTTATCATATTCATGGCTTTCTGTCACCAAATTGAAAATAATTGTCTTTCATCTCTAAGCTTATACATTACAGGAGGAGTTAAATGATCTATAGAAGCTGAATTTTGATAATTTTAGTATATATAAATTAAGTACAAAAAAATACCTACTGAGGCAGTTAGAAACTGGATAGAATCTGAGTAGTAACCTCCTTTCCCTGCACATATGGTTAATGAAAGGTATTATTAGTTCCTAGAACTTAAGTTAATAAAAAATTAGAGTGAATACAAAATTTAAAGAAAAAGGAAAAGATAGCACCGTAGCTACATTGCGACAGTGCTACAGCGGGAAATGAACAAAATAGAGTTGCAAACTGTGCTTAAAACTATCCGAAAATTATGGCATTAATAGAGTTGCAAACTGTGCTTAAAACTCATGAATTTAGTATGAACAAAATAAAAAAATAGGATATCTAATTGTAGTTAACCATGCATTTCTGTAAAAAATATAAAAGTAGAAGAAGAAGAACATAGATAGATTTTGGTAGCTCTGCTGATAAGGAGGCAGAATCCATGGTTCATCCTGCTTCTGAATCTGCTTAAGAGACTATGGAAAGAGAAACCTGGATCACAATGAAAATTTCAGTCACTCCTGAAATGGAAGGAATTTGACATGTAAGGGACAACATACAGATCACAGAAGCTATCCAAAACCCAGACAGAGCACCACAAGAATTTAGAAGTACAAGCTTAAACATCTCCCAACTTCTTCCAAACTCGAAGGTGATCACCAAGATCAATCACATGGCAGAAAAAGGAATAGGGCTGCCGGATCCAGGGTGGCTAATTTTGACTTGCAATGGTCATCACACCTAATTCTGCCTGCACAGCCCCCCCCCCCCCCCAACTGTTCCCTCCCCACTGAAACCCCCAACCCCATCATTGGAGCCCCACCCCCACTACACCCTCCCCACTGGACCCCCCCCACCCTCCTTCTGCAAAGTCGCCGTCCCCCCCCCCCACCCCCCGCCGGAACACCCCCCTCCCTGCACAGCCCCCACAAGCCCCTACTCCATACACAAGCTCGCCCCCCCTGCGCAGTCCCCCCCAACCCCCCTGCCTGCACAGCGCCCACCCACCCCTGCCTGCACAACCCCCCTGCCTGCACAGCGCCCACCCACCCCCCCCCCCAACTGTTCCCTCCCCACTGAAACCCCCAACCCCATCATTGGAGCCCCACCCCCACTACACCCTCCCCACTGGACCCCCCCCACCCTCCTTCTGCAAAGTCGCCCCCCCCCTCCTTGCAAAGCTCCCCCATGTAGAACCCCCTCGCCTGTGACCTCCCCCCCCCCACCCCCCGCCGGAACACCCCCCTCCCTGCACAGCCCCCATAAGCCCCTACTCCATACACAGGCTCGCCCACCCTGCGCAGTCCCCCCCAACCCCCCTGCCTGCACAGCCCCCCCCCCCCCCCCCCCACACACACACATCACAGACCCCCCCCCCATCCCAACTGCGAGCCCCCCCCTCCTTGCGCAACCCACCCCCCCTCCTTGTCCTCCCTCCCCCCTCCCACAACGGGCATCTCTCATCCCCACACACATAGAGACAAGTAGAGAGAGGCCACAGAGACAGTCAGAGAGAGAGAGAAAGAGAAGTTACCGATCGACCGGCGGCAGTGGTGAGAGGCGACGACGACGGAGGGGCTGGGTCGCAGGGGCGATGGCGGCGACGGGTTCGATGACCACGATGGACAGCGTCGGCGGCGACGGGTCCGACGACCACGATGGACAGCGTCGGCGGCGACGGGTCCGACCACCACGGCGGAGAGCGTCGGTGGCGTTGTCCGGTGGTGGCGCGAGTTCGGCGTCGGCGAGAGAGAGAGAGAGAGTCGGGATGGAGGAGAGAGAGGGAGCGCGAGTGGGGGAGATATAGGGACAGCCACTGCGCGAGGAGTCGCCGCCGCCGGGGACCCGAGGGCCGGCGGCCGATGGCGAGCCGAGGATCGTCGGGGAGGAGGCAGGAGGGGTCCGAGGGCAGAGGGATTTCAGATTAGGTCGATTTGGGGGAGACTCGGGAGAGGGAGGTAGGGTAGGGTTTTAAATATGTATATTTATATATTAGAGATATGAGCCATTAGATGTAAGATCTAATGGTCAGTATTAATCTAGTTTCGGATCGGATCTTAAACAGAGTGGATCTCTTATTTCCGCGTCCGCTCCGTTTATTATTCGGATAATATCCGTATCCGAATTCGCTCCGTCAGATATCTGTTAAACGGATACTGATAGACTTAATCGGATACGAATTTGGATCGGATCCGGATATTATCCAGATCCGTTTACAGCCCTAGTCAGGAGTACAACAGATTTCCACTCAAAATTGATAGAAATAAAAAGGCCAATGGCTCGGGCATTCTCGATGCTCCACTCAAAATCGATAGAATGGGGATCTCTCACCTACAGCACCAACACGTCTGGTCTTCTTAGCCAAGAAAGTAGGCGAAAGTCTCTGCTGGTTTTAGAAGATGTCGAAGACACAGACGAAGAAGAAGACGACGTTGTCCAAGAATGTTGCACGGACGGCGACGACCACCTTGGCCGAGGAGGCTCGACTGCTCGTGCTCGGGGTGATGGGAGAGGCCGAAGAGCAGGGGCTCCGACACTCCGCTGTGTAGCAAAGAAAGAGGAGAGGCCGAACTGAGACCGGGAGGGAGAAGGGCTGCGTGACCAGATTAGGGCTTTTTAGGGTTGTTTCGGTTCAATCGGTTCAGCTCAATTTTAAGGAAGAAAAAATCGAACCGAACTATTTACCATTAAACCGGTTTGATTCTGTTCATTGACCCGAACTTTAGTTAGTTGAACCGAACCGAACCGAACGGTTCGGTTCGGTTCGGTTCAGTTTATCGGGTTGGACCGAGAAATGAACAGTCCTAAGCATAGCATCACCAACAGCAAAGCAGTAGCAGCAGTAAAGCAGTAGTAACAGTAAAGCAGTTGTAGGAGTAGCAAAGCATAGCAGCAGCAGCATGTGCGAGAGGATAAGATAAGGATCATTGGCGGGGTTTAAAGGTGGGGTTTATCCGCATGCGAGATTGCAACGAACAATGGCGATGAAATCTTCGAAAGGATTTCATCTGGGTTAAACAGGTAATACAGTTCTTACGTAACCCAAGTTACGCAGGATGAACAGTGATTACCTTACGTAATCATTGTGCCATAATTGATATATATATATACATATATAAAATTCCATATATTTCTTTAATATAATATAATTCTATTTTAATCCTTTTCCATCAACATAATTTTACTTATTTAGGTTATTAATTTATGGGCCTCTTGTGTGTTTATTACCGAGCTTTTTTTTAGTAATGGAGGTGTGCGTAATATTCGAACTAATTGGAACGTCATCACGTATTATACACAAATGACCAAGTATTTTTATAAACAAAATCAAGGTGTTACACATTTACAGCCCTAATTTCGATAGATAACAACACATACGATTAAAGTGTGAGTTCGTTGTGTGTGTAGACCTGAGAATTCAGATTAATTATTTAAAATTTTGAGAAAGGTCCATATTGTTCTCCATATTCTGGAAGAAAAAAAGAGCTTTTTATTCGACCTAGAATATGGGTGTGTCGACCTAATTAAGTCACTGGAGACATGAGTTATAAGTTGATTTGAAAATTAACAGAGTGTGTCAACCTGAATAGAAGAGAGTGTTGACACTCTGAAGGAAAGTGTCAACTCTCTACAAGGTATTGGTCGATACTATGAAGGGATAGGTCGACGCTATAAGGGATAAATCGGTCAACACTACTGGATAGATAATGGTGACAGTACTACTGGATATATAGATAGTGTTGACACATGAGTACGGATAGGTCAACTCTATTACTGCATAGATAGTGTTGACACTACTGGATAGATAGTGTTAACTGACACTACTAGATAGATAGGTCAACACTACTGGATAGATGTGTTGACACTACTAGTACTATTTCCAAAACACAGTCAGAAGAAAAGAAGAAGAATAAGAATCCTTCAATTCACAAGAACACTTGCCTAGCTAAGACTGAGTATTAGCTAAAACACGTAAGTATACCTAATAATCTTTTATACATTATTTTATCTTTTCTTTTATTAACACACACACACAAACACACATATAAATATATATATATATATATATATACTAATAAATATATACACTTTTACACATACCTACCACTACTTACACATGTTCACATTTAGATGCAGGTTAAATCTTACGTAAACAAGTTTATGGTAATTTTTATTTAAAATTTTCCTGAAAAAATATTTATCAAGTATAAATTATCCTAAAAGTAGATAAATCATATTTACCTCATTAACCGTGCATCAAAAATTCTCAATATCCACATTTTTGGTATAAACATATTTTTATGATAATTATGGCAATTTCGAACTAAATTTCATTACCAAAATCCAGTCTCAATTCGGTCTAAAATTCAGTCTCAATTCGGTCCCTATTCAGGGACTGAATAGGGACCGAAATAATTCGGTCCCAAATATAGAGACTGAATTTTTTTAGTTCAATTCGGTCCCTATTCAGGGACTGAATAGGGACCGAAATTATTCGGTCCCAAATATAGAGACCGAATACTTTCAGTCCCTATTCAGTCCCTGAATAGGGACCGAATAGGGACCGAAAGTATTCGGTCCCAAATATAGAGACCGAATACTTTCGGTCCCTATTCAGTCCCTGAATAGGGACCGACTAGGGACCGAAAATATTCGGTCCCAAATATAGAGACCGAATAATTTCGGTCCGGTCCCTATTCAGTCCCTGAATAGGGACCGAATAGGGACCGAAATTATTCGGTCTCTATTTTTGAGACTGAAATTTTCAGTCTCTATTCGGTCCCTATTTTGGGACCGAATAGGGACCGAAAATTTCGGTCTCTAAATCGGTCTCTATATGCGCTTTTTCTTGTAGTGTCGGCCAAGCCCGTTAAACTGATAACATACTTGAGCCGAGTTCGCCTCCCACGAACGGGCCGAAGCTCGCAAGGGATACCAAACCACAGTCCGTGTAAATACAGGTACACACCATTTCATATTTATATATCACAAGTTTACATAGCCATATTTCCAAAACTAAAAAGAAGTACAAGAGCCTAGGGCATACCCCGAGGTACAACTGAAGGAAGTAAATAAACTAGCTACACTACACTGCTGGAGCTGCTACTACACAGATGGAGGTACTGACCCTGCACCACTACGACATGGCTCCAAACTGGACGACGGTCGAGAAACGTCCTCCTCGCTCTCACCTGTGGGGGTAGGGGTGAGCCTCGCTAGTCACTGGCTCAGTAGGGAACTCCCCCAAAACCGAGCAAACCCAACACAGGTACGAAAGCAGTAAATAGTACCAACAATTTATAGAACAGTTAAGCAGGATATGAAAGCTGTAAAGGTACTCACCGTCTGCCGACTACGAAAAACAACTGTAATAATTAAACGGCAAACCAGTACAAGAGTACGAGCTAAAGTAGAGATAGCCAAACACGAGCCACATGAACTGGTTCGCGACACCAGCGACTGACTCGGACAAGCTAACACAGGTCTACCTCTCAGTCTCGCAGCCACGAACGAAAGGTCCAGCTGCCGCTCCATGTGAAAAGGTCAAGCAACTGTGGAGACCAACTAAACACCACCACCTGCAGACCACACGGTCGCAGGCCCATGCCTAACACCTCTGAAGACCCTGGCCTGGGCTCTCTAGAGTGAGGCACTGAAAAAGGACTAGCTGGGGACCAGTGTCGACTACTGGTATCCGTAACCCCAACTACGAGCACGCTACAAGTGACTAAAAGACAAGTACAACAGCCACTGTCCCACTGTCGTCTTTCCCTCAGCCGGACGTACAACTCAAGCAAAGTAGTGAGGGTGTCCAGGTCAGACGACACAGACCTCGACGGTACAACACAAGTATCGGGACAAAGCCCCGAGCTAACAGCCTGGCTCACAGAGAACCTGGGGCACCCAACTGGAGAGGTAACCACAGTAGGCGTCGTACTACTCGCCACGTACACAAAACCACGTGCACGTCACACACAAACCACGTGAAGTCTGGTATAAACCTTGTGCACTGATAGTCCACCACATGTAAACACCACGTAAACTCATGAGAAACTGGCTAACTGCGTACGTTGTACGCTAGCCGCAGAAACCTCGTGCACCGAGTGCACAATAGGTGCCAACACACCATTTGATATTGCTAAATGCCGAATATGCAATATTTAAACAGTAGCATGCTAGCGTCCACATCGATTGCCGCTAAGGGTGAGTAAACGACAAGGTATCTGGCCGTTTATCTCCTGGCTGAAGAACCTGGCGTCAGTTGATGTTGACGCCAAGCTCCTCGGCTACCAGTTCTCACAGAAACCCTAGGCTGACTCCACAAGTGTCCTCGGCCCTAAAACCTACGGGAAAACACGAGGAAACACTTCCTCTAACATGCCTGAACTCTAGTTAACTCAAAACAACATGTTTTCATTGTTAAATTACTCAAACCACCCATTTACCCCGCATGGATACCATTACCCAAAAAACACAATCATCATACAAATTCATACTTTCCAATTGCATTAATACAACCTATAGAACTAAAGGGATCACTCCCTACCTCAATATGCGCTTAAACCTCCTAAATTCTCCCAGTGCACACCGAACCCTCCGCGAGCTCCTATGGCAATTGCACCACGATCTAGCGTTTCCTTGGCCAATTTGTCACCGCCTCACGTTCCACGACCTCCAACCACTCTCCTGTGACTGTTGGAAGCTTTAGGAATGCTAGGGCGTGAAGCTAGGGCAAGGGAGAGGGAGAATTGAGTGAGGAAACTGTCCTCGGATAGACCTATATTCTGTAGGTCGCACAAGTTGGCATCAACCCTAATGCAGTTTAGGGAAACCGCCACCATAAACGTCTACAAAGCCTGCCGTTAAGTTCATAGAGTTGGCGTCACCTTCGATGGACGCCAAGACAGTCAACGTCCACACCTGGCCGTCAACTTCCTATCAACTACAACAGGTTCTATTTTATCTCAGGACCAAACCTGTACCACACCTGCACACACCACACGTCCAAACAACACTGGCCTCACAATGTCCATCACAACCATTACACACATGATCCATAAGGATCCGAAAACACGCGACGTTACAATTATGTTCCACTGAAGTCCTTGAGATTGAGCTACTGCCTTGGCCTGGTAGTAGATTCTATATCTCTCTTTCTATTTGAGAGAGATAGACTTCCAAAATGCATCATAACTCTTAAACAGATATGAAGAGGGATGAATTTTCTATTTTTGACATTCTTTAGCCTCTTCAGGATAACATATTGCCCAATGTTCTTATGTCAATCTCTCTGATTCTGCAAAGCTGTGCTGGAATTTCTTGAGATAATCTAAAGACTTTGTAGCATACATCAGGATAAATCTTTGAAAGGGAAGATCTTTGTTATACTTGATTTTAAACCTGACGGACCTATTGAATACTACTTGAGCAAAAGCCTTTCTGGAGGAAATGACACCTATCAGGCCTGGGTATAGACCTGAGGGCTATCCAACAGTCATGGATGGGGTGATATCTCTTTGCCCTCGGAGTAGCATGGCCCATTGACCCCTACTAACTTCAGCTAGATTTAACTTAAATATGTCTTCATTGAACTGCTTCATTCTGTTGAAACTAACTTGCTGCTCTTTTAGTAGAGACCCAAAAAGATTAAAAAAATATAAGATTCAAATGAGAGGAAAGGTTTAATAAGCCACTGCTTCTAGCTCTAGCTTCTCTAAACTTGACTACTTCTCCAGGATAAAGTGACAGGAATTCCTCATCTGACGGACTATGACTCTTCTGAGTGATAAGATTTAAGACATCGAGAGGAACTTCCTTGGTCCGAATCAAAAGGGGTAGCCAATCTTCAAATATGTATTTAGGCAACCCATGGACTTCTAGAAAGACTTTGATTCTAAAAAATTCTTCAAAGAGAGCAAAATGATGCTCAGAATGATAAATGAAAGCATACCAAAAATGAGGGAATGATGAGCTAGGTTTATTTTTCCTTTTCTGCCCAACTTGAGATGGATGTGCCACACTGGGCACTATCTGAGCAAGAGGGTGATTGTGAGGGTCAGCAGAAGGGGAAGATGAGGTAGGAAGAGATGAGAAAAAATGTGGTGCTAAGGTATGAAGAATTGGGGTGTTAACATGTGCTGGAGTGTAGGTATACACTTGAGGAAATGAGGAAAAGGGGTGATTGGTGGTGAGGGAGGCTTAGGAGTAGGTGAGGGAGGAGGTTTAGGAGAAGGTGAGGGAGGTTTAAGATCAGAAGAGGTTGTAGGTTGAGAGGAAGGAAAGAGAATAGATCTAGATTTGACTAACTTCCTCCTAACTCTCCTCTTGAAGGTCTGAACCCTTGGTTGAGGTATTTCTTCTAGGAAAGACTGTTCTGCTGGTTGTACCTCAGGTTGAGTGGGCTGCTCTACTACTGGCTGCTGCTCTTACTGTTCAGCTGATTGCTGTTCAAATTGCTCAGAAGGCTACTCAGGTTGATTTGGCTACTATTCTAACTGCTCTAGCTGTGGTTGTTGATGTTGTTCAATTGGTAGGTCTAAAGATTTCTCTGACTCCACAGTTGACTAATCTATATGCTGCTCTGGCTACTACTCAGCAGACTGATCTGGCTCCTTCTCCAGCTGTTGTTCTACTGGTTGAGTTTCTGTAGGTGGAGCTGGAGAGCTGCCCTTATTCTGTTGGCAAACAAATTGATATAGCAGATTCTTCATCTGCTGAACTTCATCTGACAACAAGTCAAACTTTACATCAATCTGATGTATCTACATCTAGAGTACACTGAGCATATCTTACTGCTTGAGGACCAAATTCAAGACATCATCTATGGTCCTGCTAGTCTCCCCATGAAACCTTGGCTGGGTTTCTACTGGAGGTGGAGAGACATGGTGAAATTCTTCTTCTACAACAGGCTCAAAAGGTGTAGGGCTTGGAATTTCTTCTTTCTGAGCTATTGCTTTACCCTTGAGATCCCTAAGCACTTGATGAATTGTATCTTCAGGAGGATCTTGCTCAAGGGGAATTCCTACTGGCTCAACTTCATGTGCAACTGATTCTTCTCTGACTGGCTCTCTTCTGACTTCTGGTGGCTGAACTGGTGGAGTAGTGAAGGATACCTCATCAGGAAATCTTTCATGGGTACAGTCAGGTACATAGTCCTTAGTCCAATAATTCTGGGCTTTATCCTCTAAAATGTTGTGGCTTCTATGAAGGGTGAATAGCCCAATATTCTTTTTCACTGAAATTGAAAGTTCTTCTGATAAATCTACTGAAAATCTTCTGAAAATAACTGTGAGCAGAGATCCATAAGGGAGAGATTCTTGAAGAAACCTGGACCCTGCCATTCTCTCTAAGATAATATAGATAATATTTATTTGATGCCTCTGAATAGCCCAAAACAACAAATTTCCATCTCTGGCTGTGATGGACGAATGTGTCCTAGCCCTTGGTGTTACAATGGTGGTGAGGATGGCATGTAGGAGCCTCTTCTCTGCAGAGAGCTCATTGATGAGAAGCCCATTCTTGGAGATAGAGCCTAGACTTCCAATAATCCCCAATTTCTGCTTTTCTAAAGACACAACATCACTGATCTTGTGTCCGAAGTTAGGGCAATCCACAATTTCCACAAGCAAATCTTCAGAAATAGAATCTTTATCCCTTTGACAAACCCTTCTAGAGACCCATCTGCACAGACTTGAAGGGTCAAATAGAAGACCTTTACTACATCTTTATAGGTTGACTCGTTGATCTGACATAATCTAGACCATCCCATGACTTCAAGGGTTTCTGCCACTAAACTTAGACGGCCTAATAACTAGGAGAAATCTACAACTTTTCCAGGGCAAACCGAAGCTTTGGATGAGGGGAGTCTGTGGAACTGTTTTGGAGTGAAGAAGGAATCGTTTAGAGCCCTAGAAGAGACCATCTAGACCAATACGAAAAAAAAAGAACGATTGTAAAGGAGATGTGAAATGAGACCAAAGGAGTCAAAGATCCTACCTTTCTTTAGAAAGATTGAATAAATCAACAGATTCTTGGCGAGGGTTCTGTCGGGTCGAAAATGAACACAGGAATCAGGAAGAAGACAGAGGAGTCGGGGCGATTTCAAATGGGTAATTTGGAAAGGGAGGAGGAAAGGTCTATATAAAGACAGAAAATCCATAACGAACCATAGAGTGGGAGATTAATAGTTTGGATTTAATGAATAAGCAATTTAATTTCCCCAAAATAGAATAAATTTGAATTTTTAAATAAGACTAGTGACTCTGACTTTCCATAATCTGACTTTCAAAACTTCGACTTTCCAAACTCTGACTTTCTAGGAGTCAATTGTCATGGAGTTAGAAAAAGGTTGACAGCGATTTATCATACAATTCAGTCAAGAGTTTGAGTATTTAATCAGGGTTGCACATTTCGATTTCTCTTCTAATAGATGTAAATCTATCCTTAGGAAGAGGTTAGTAAAAATATCAACTAATTGATTATCTGTAGCAACGAATTCAAGTAAAATGTCACCATTACTTACATGATGCCTGATGAAATGATGTCTGACCTCAATATGCTTGGTTCTTGAGTGCTGGATAGGATTTTTAGTCAGGTTGATTGCGCTTATATTGTCACACATCATTGTAACTTCAAGTAGTTTGTGACCATAGTCTTCCAGTTGCTGTTTGATCCACAACAGTTGGGTGCAACAACTTCCAGCTGCAATATATTCTATTGCGGTTGTGGACAATGCTATTGAATTTTATTTCTGAAAGACCAAGAAATTAAGCACCCTATAAGAAATTGACAAATACCACTGGTGCTTTTTCTATCTATTTGCATCCAGCATAGTCAGCATCACTATATCCAAGCAATTTGAATTCAGAACATCTGGATACCAAAACCTAATTTACTTGTATTAATAAGATATCTAAAAATTCTTTTAACAACATTAACATGAGATTCTTTAGGATCAGCGTGAAATCTAGCACACAAACATATATTGAACATTATATTTGGTCTACTAGCAGTGAGATAGAGTAATTACCCAATCATGCCTCTATAGATCTTTTGATCTACTTTCTTACCAATTAGATCACTATCTAACTTTATTCTTGAGCTCATGGGTGTTCCTAAAGGCTTACACTTGTAAAAACCATATTTAGAAAGTAAATCTGAAATATATTTCAATTAACAGATGTGAGTACCTTGGTCTGTTTGATTTGCAAGCTAAGAAAATAATTAAGCTCACCCATCATGCTCATTCAAACTCACTTTGCATGAGATTTTTAAAGAATTTACAAAATGACTCATTTTTAGAGCCAAAAATAATATCATCAACATATATTTGTACAATCAAGATCCCTTCTGAGAATTTCTTAATAAACAAAGTGCTATCTACTTTACTTCTTGAAAAATCATGTGATAGAAGATAAGAACTTAGTCTTTCATAGCAAACTCTTGGAGCTTGTTTCAAACCACATAGTGCGTTCTTTAAACGAAAATTGTAATTGAGATATTTAGTATCTTCAAAACTAGGTGGTTGCTCAACATAAACTTCTTCTTTTATAAAACCATTCAAAAAAATACTTTTAACATCCATTTGATATAAATTGATATTTAAAGAATATGCATATGCTAATAAATTCTAATTGCCTCTAATCTATCAACTGGAGCATATGTTTCATCGAAATCAATGCCTTCCTCTTGAGAATATCCTTGTGCTACCAGTCTGGCCTTGTTTCTAGTGATCACTCTTGATTCATCCATTTTGTTTCTGAAGACCCATCTGGTCTCAATAACATGATGGTCAGAAGGTCTAGGTATAAGAGTCTAGACTTGGCTGCATTGGAATTGGTTAAGTTCCTCTTGCATAGCTAGGATCCAAGATTCATCTGCAGTGCATCATTAATTGTTCTAGGCTCAATCTGAGAAACAAATGTAGTGTAATCACAAGGAATAGTCATGCTTCTGGTTCTTATCCTATCTTGAAGATCACCTATTATGTTTTCTCTTGGATGATCTCTATGATACCTCAATTCTCTATGTAGTCCTTCCTGTGCTTCTTCTTGCTGTTGAAGTTCTTCTATTGGAGGCTCTTCCTTGTCTTCATCTTTTCTTCAAGAGATACTTGTTCCAGATCCCTGCACAAGTCTTCAACAACATCTTCTTCTTCTTCTATTTCTTAACAGAAGGGTCAATTTCATCAAATAAAACATGAACTGACTATTCTATAGTTAAAGTTTTTCTGTTAAATACTTTGTATCCTCTAGATTTTAAAATATATCCTAACAGAAAACCTTCAACACTCGTATCTTCTAATTTTCTTATATTATCTTTGTCATTATTCAAAATGAAACACTTACAACCAAAAGGTCGAAGGTGACTGACGTTTGGCTTTTTCTCCTTGTACAGCTCATAAGGTGTCTTCTTTAATATTGGCCTGATCATGAACCTGTTAATGATGTAGCAGGCTGTGTTGACTGCTTCTGCTCAGAAGCACCTTGGTAAATTATATTTTGTAAGCATTATTCTGACCATATCCAGCAGTGTTCTATTCTTTCTTTCTACTACTCCATTCTATTGAGGTGTTTGGTGCAGAGAAATTGTGTTCTATGCCATTTTCTTCACAGAATCTGACAACTCCTCATTCTTAAGTTCTCCACCATGATCAGATCTGATACTGATTATTTGATGTTTCTGAGTCTTCTGTACTAGTTTACTAAACTTTAGAAACGCTGAAAAGTTTATGTGGCTTCAAAAAATGATACCAAGTGTATCTTAAATAATCATCCATAATTACATAGCCATAAATTTTTCCTCCAAGATTTATTGTTCTTATTGGTCCAAATAAATCTATGTGAATGAGTTCCAATGGTTTGGAGGTAGTCACCAATGTCTTGGACTGAAATGATGTTTTGGTTTGCTTTTCTTTTGCACAAGCTGTACAAATTCTAGATGTATTTAATTTCAACTTAGGAAGACCTTCAACTAGATCATGCTTGATTAATTTCTTGATGACTGAGGTGCTAACATCACCTAGTCTTCTATGCCATAAATCAGTTTCTTCTTTCTTAGTAGTTGCAAGGCACAAATTGACTTCTTTCAGTTTTTCCAGTTGTAGGGTATACAGATTCTTAACTCTTTGAGCTTCAAAAACTACTTTCTCTTCCTTTAAGATGATACATTTGTCATTATGAAATTTTACTAAGTGACCTCTATCGCATAATTGACTGATACTAATGAGGTTATGCTTCAATCCTTCAACACACATAACATTTCTATTAAATATTTTCTTTTGTTCCTATTATTCCACATCCTATCACTTTTCCTTTTCTATTGTCACCATATATAACTTGACCATTTTCACTTCTAAAAACTTGTAAATAATTTTCTATCACCTGTCATATGCATCGAGCACTCACTATCCAAATACCATTTCTTTGCCTTTCTTTTTCTCATATTTTCATTAGGTAGTATTTTGAATTGTTCATATTGAGACACAAGAATATATATTTTAGTTTGTTAACTTTATCAGTTCCTTCATAAGATACTTGTAATTTATCCACATTTCTTAGCAGTTCTACAAGCAAATAATCTATTAAGTTCTCTCTTAGATAATGCACAACATAGATAATTCTTAGATTTATAGTTTAGGACATATTCCTTTTATCAGCTATAGAAAATGCAGTAGTACCCTCAGTAACTATAACAAAATCACATTGTTCTATTACCCGCCACAGATCAAAGTATGTGCCTCGAATGAAACATTCCATTCGCATCTTCCAATACTGGTAATCTTCACCAGCAAAGAACGATGGTCTTAAAATGAATTGTCCTTCATAGTTATGATCTTCAGCTGTCATCTCTTCTCAAACCTTTCGATTCTTCTGAGAAGACCTCACTCTGATACTACTTGTTTGATCGAGATGGAGCTTTAGATCATAGATGTCCTAGAGGGGGGTGACTAGGACTTCTTGTACTTTAAAAATTTATTTGAAAGTAGATGACACTAGATAGTATTGTTAGTACTCTATGTAGTGTGTGTGAAACAAGTGTAAAATTGGCAGAAACAATCACACAAGTGCACAAAGGATTTATCTTGCTTCGGATAGCCTATCAATCAGGAGTCCTACATATAGTCCCCAAGAACGCCTTGGGATTTTCACTAACTACCAAGAACACTTGGCCTTCTCTCAACATGAGAGGTATTACAACCCACTTGCACCCAAACAAGTCTTCCCTTCACAGAGGGGTACTACAGGGAACAAACCCCTTGCGGGTTACAACACTAAAATGAAACATAGTGTGTCTGCTCAAAGAGTGAGCAAACACAAAAGATCAGAAAGAGATTACAAATAGAATTTATAGCTCTAACTCTTTCTGAGTCAAGAGGGTGGATTGAGAAGATCTAGAACAATGAATGCCACCTAAGAACTTCTGAAAGCAAGAGAGCAGGAAGTCGAAGCTTGAACATCATGCTCTCTTGAGATCTTTGAGCTTCACTCTTTTCTTTCTAAGTGTAGTATGTGGTTGTGTATGCTCATGTCTCTCCTTCTATCTTTCTTTCAAACTTCAGCTTCATTATATAGCCTTCAGAGTCTTTTTCTTCCTGTTGGGAGTTAGCCGTTTGAATTTGAACATTGTGAGTTTTTGAGACTTGCTGAGTTGTCTAGCATCAGATCTTTAGATAGCTTGAGACTGCTTGTCTTCTATCTTTGAGTCTCAACGGCTTCAATGCTATGAGTGTAGCTACATGGTTCTATTTCAGATAGATTTTCCTTAATATCTGAAAACACCATAACATACAAGGTCTTTTCTCCATCTCAGGGTTAGACTGTGAGATATATAAAAATAATAAAAAGTAGGAGATAAGTAGTTTATAACGGATATCTATCAGTTCTAAACAAACAGACAGACAGACTATCCTTTGAGCATAACAAGGTTAGGTGAGCATTCATGGGGAATGAACACTTGCTTGGCGCGCAGTAAATCTGCAAAGGACCTTTTCTTTAAAATATGGAAACTTAACATTCTGAAGGACACTTACAGATATCTTTGTAAGACACGTAGTTGTCTTGAAAATAAATAAAGAATCTGAACGTCTGAAATCTTTATGACAAGAAAATTTAATTAAAAGAAGAATACAGAAGTACAATGCTCACTTAAACATTGTCTTTTAGATAACACAGAGAATATTATAGTGCTGAACATGTGTTGATCTTGTTCATTAAATGATTTTATAAGTATTAGAAAAATTAATCATAGTAATAACACATTAACAGTTTTACAAAAATAATAACATACATTAAAACATCTTAGATAACAAAGTTGATATCTTACTTCAACTTTTAAGGAGTCAGAGTGGAAAGGCAGAAGCTTCAAATATGCAGATTTCGACTCTAGAGAAGTCGGAATGAAACCATCGATCGATATGAGACTTTGACTTTAGAGAAGTCGGAGTCATACCAATAATCAAAATCAATAAGGCAGCCGATGTGAAACTTCGACTATAGAGAAATCAGAGTTGAATCAACAATTGATATCAGAAAGATTATAGACTTCGACTGTATAGAAGTCGAAAGTAAGATATCGATTGACTTTGACTTCGACTTCTTAAGAGTCGGAGTAGAACAAGTTTGTTCGTCAATGATATCATACTTCAACTTTAAGAAGTCGGAGTGTGACCAGCTTGTTTATCAATCGGTATCACACTTCGACTTTTCTGGATTTAAAGTCAGTATGATATATATGTATACATTGTGTACTTAGAGAAATTTTCTTAGCGATATATGGAAATGTCGACACCTAGACTTAGTGTGTCGACACCAATTGACAATAAAGGTTATACAATATAATGTAGGGTACAGAATGAATATCTAGAGGGGGAGTGAATAGATATTAACCTCTTAAAAATATTTCAGAACTCGAAACAAATCTTAA
The DNA here is from genome assembly GCA_014218235.1 of Colocasia esculenta. Taxonomy (NCBI): domain Eukaryota; kingdom Viridiplantae; phylum Streptophyta; class Magnoliopsida; order Alismatales; family Araceae; genus Colocasia; species Colocasia esculenta. Next base: position 757,907 of record CM024756.1, read on the forward strand.
GATATGGAAGAACTATCAGTTTTAACAAAACTGATCAATTAAGCAAATGGACGACAAACCACACAATGCACACATGATTTTTAAGGTGGTTCAGCTCTAGTGTGGAGACCTACATCCACCCCTCACTAAACTAAGTGAGGCTTCACTCAACAATCCAAGAGTGTGAAACTCTCACACAACTACTGATTCACAGCTTCATACAGCCTGCTGATTCACAGCTTCAATACATCTGATTCACACATTCGAGATTGTATCAATCTCACAATCTTCACACACACCGTGTGGGATCAGTCCTTCTACTCCAACTGGAGCAGACAACCAAGCAGTTTGGTATTCAGAAGAAATAAGAAAAATCACGCTAGAGAAATTACTAAAGTCATGCAGAAATTCAAAAAACACTCATTGTGCTACTTCGCTGAAATTGAGATCTGATTAGATTTCTGCTGAAATTCCCAATTGAGTCTTTTCCAGGCTTGAATTCATCAGGCTCTTCTTATGGCCGGAGCTTAAGAATCAATCGCCTCTGAATTGTATGGAATTCCAATGCTCTGCTTCAATTGATCAGCAACAAGGCTTCACACGGGAAGAAGAAAATGATCCAGCATCTTTTCTTCTCGATGAGCAAGTTGTACCGAAGCCTGTTCTTCTCAGCTCTCAAACTCTCAGCTCTATTTCTCTTCTATGCTCTCAAGACTCTCTGCTTTATTTCTCTTCTCCGCTCTCAGACTCTCTGTTTTATTTCTCTTCTCTACTCTCAGACTCTCTGCTCTGTCTCTCTGTATATTCCCCAAAGAGGACGTCGTGCCCCTTTTTGATCGGCATATCGGAATTTTCTAGGTGGCCCCCCACAGAATCGTCAATTTGTTGGGAGGTATTTTGCCGCCAAAAAGGTTCTTCTAGAACCTTGTAAAGTGTGCTTGGAATCCCAAACATTTGGCCTCGGGTCACGTGCCTAGAAGAATCATGTTGGCACTCTTTTTTCCTCACTGGAATAAGAAGGTTGGAGTGTCGACACACCTTGTGCATAGTGTTGATGCACACAGAACTTGAGTTAGATCAGTGCAGATGCTTCAGTAGAGTCGACTCCATGCCCTCATGAGTCGACCTTATCTATTAGACTGTTGAGTGTCGACCTCTCTTAGAATGGTAGAGTCGACATGATCTTCATCTAGAGTCGATCTCATGGACTGGTAAAGTCGACCTGAACTTCATCTGGAGTCGACCTAATCTTCATCTGGTGTCGACCTCATGGACCAATAGAGTCGACCTGATCTTCATCTGATGTCGACCTCATGGACCGATAGAGTCGACCTGATCTACATCTAGAGTCGACCTCATGCATTTCTTTCTTTTAGCACTAACAGGAAACCCAACTGGAGTCGACCTGATTTTCAACTAGAGTCGACCTTATGCGATTCTTTGACTTCTGTGCTTACTGAAAAACAAGCAAATGTCGACCTATCCTTTGGTAGAGTCGCCTCACGTGGTTTACTGAACTCCAGTAAGTCATCCACTAAGACATGTGTGTCGACCTATGAGGCAACATATGTTGACACATATGAGATCTTTGACTTTGTAAAATTTCCTGTCATATAAAAATTGTGTTAGAAGAATTCTTAGATGTTTATGACACTTCTGCTTGACTCATGACATTATCAAAATTAGGGACACAACAATCTCCCCCTTTTTGAAGATGGCAACAATGATTAATAGAAGTTTTTGATTGTGACTTAATTAAGTGTATATTATATGAACAACTTACAGGTACACAAGTCATCATACAAACACAAGCAATCCACACAAGAGCAATCAATCCACACATGTCATGATAAGCACATAACATAAATGAGTTCATTTCATGTATAATTTTTACATTGACAGAAAACATCTTCTGAGATAGAAATACAATCAAAGTCAAAAGTCTATGAAATGTCTCCCCCTTTGACATTATCAAAATACAAGAATCACTGAGGGGAGGTTGCTGCATAAGAAGCCTCTGCTTAATCCTGGCTAATCTTGCCTCCAGATTATCATAGTTGTCTCGAAGATAATACTGAATTGCATACAGTCAAGTGTTCAAAAAGCTATTCATTTCTTCTAATTTGGCAGAGACAACAATTGGGACTTGATCCATACCATGAGGCATGGGTGGTGCAGTAGTGGAAGAAGTGGCATGAGTGCTCTCAGCTGTTTCGGTCCCTCCATGGAGCTTCCAAACTTGGTCAAAGTCATGTCTCATGGATCTGATATGATTAGACATGGCTGAATGATATTCTTTGAGGGTGTTCAGATTTTCAGCCATTTGATTGTAAGAGCTTTTCATAGATGGAAGATCATCTAGCCTTTCTGATCCCTTAAACAATGTTTCTTCAACTGACTGCAACTTGTCAAAAATCTGAGCTTGAGTAAAAGCTGCATTGTTGAATACTTCTCCAATTTTCTCAATTAACTTATTGGATCTAAGAGCTGCAAAACTTGCTGATTGTTCTTTCCTGTCAATGTTGTCACTAAGCTGTCTTTCAATTTCTTCCAACCAACTTTCAAATCTGAGGGATTGTTCTTCAAACTTGGTATTAAGTTGGCCAACTGAGTCATGTAAAGAAGCAAACTGATCTTGAAAGAATTGAAAGAGCTGTGGAGGAATAACTACTTCAGCTGTTGAGGTTGAAACTTGAGCATGCTGAATAGTAAAGATGTCTGGTTGTGTGTGAGGAGCAGGAGAATAATGAGGAAGATCCACACCCAGACCATCAAATCTAGGAATTGGAGAGAAAGGTCGAGTAGCAAAAGAGGGTGTGGGTGATGGCTTATCCTCAGTCATCTGAACTCTTTGAGCTGCAATATCATCCCCTTGCTTTTCAGCATAGGACTGGCCCTCATTCTGTTCTTGTGGTGGCTGTTCCACAACAATGTCATCGGTTACATGAACTTGAGAGGAAGCTGGTCCTCTCACCAACTGGACTCTTTCCAGTTTGAGCTTCATGAACTTTACTATGTGTGCCAAACAGTAGATGTTGTACTTTGGAATTGTTCTGGTTTTTGTGTTCTCAAGTGAAATGTTTGCTTTCTGAAAAATACTAGACAGATGATGTAACGACCCGACCTCTCGGACCCCCGCCAGGGACCCCGAAGGTCGTGCCGCCACCCACGGATCTGAAGACCTGGAAGGGTTAAAATTAGTCCAGTGAGATAAGCAATGAATTCAGATAACTATAACAAGAAAGACTGTACATTTAATAAAGAAATTAAGTACAACATGTCCCAAATAAAAGTACAGGTACAGGAAGAAGGCGCAGTCCTTAAGGGGCATACCCGAGGACTTTAAAAAGGCCACTCTCAACTCACGCTACAAGCGCTCACGCTCACAACTCTCACTGCTGGCAACGCACGGCGAACAAGACGCCACCACGACCGTCCGACAATGAACTCCTGCGACAGCGAGTCCCTACCTGAAGAGAGTAGGGGGGTGAGCCTCGCGAACAAGGCTCAGTAGGGAAAACCAGTCCCTTACCAGCCAGAGCAGCAGGAACTCCAACAAGCGGAAACAAAACTACTCTACAAAGCAGTAAAGTGAGAAACGTCTACCACAAAGTACTACAAAGCAGCGGAAATAGAGAAAACGCCTAGACCACAACCCGGGTCAAGCCACACATGACTCCCGCGAAACCAGCAGAGTCAAACACATGCGGAAGCAAACCCTCGGCATACACCCGCCGAGACAAAGAAGCTCACGGAACACCGGAGCGACCACATGAGACCCGAGTCTCATGACACAAGCACCAACATCCTGGACCTCCACGAGGTCAGAGAGGGACAACCAGGTGTCACCACGAGAGACACCGAGGAACCAAGTGAGAACGATGTCTCACCACTAGGCACGGCCACCTCAGACCTCCAAAAGGTCGAGTGCCCACAAGCAGAACAACCCTGCACCTCAGACACTCCACGAGGTCAGGGAACTACACCTACCGGTGCCACCACGAACGGCACCAAGGAACGGGTTATAGAAACAGCGGTCGGGTGTCAACACTCAACACCCCGAGAGAACCCGGAAAATGAAAACCACTAAACATGGCCCATGAGGCCAAACTAACCAAGCCCATGGAAACTAGACACGGCTAGGCTACAACCCCCGTGCAAGCTAGGGCAACGAGAAACCATTCTTGGAAACAACATGAGAACCACCGACACAGCAAGAGCAACCAAGCCACCGCCATAGGCAGCTAAGAGAAGGACACACCGTCCATACCTGAAGCACGCCGGCCGCCGACTCCCGCCTACAACCTCCCCAGTAGATTGAGGCTAGCGAGTCACAGCCAAGAACACAACCACACACCGCAGTCCAGCCGAACTGCGGCCCCACGCCTGACCTCCCTACGTGGCTCTGGAACCAACGCAGAGTGAGACAGTGAGACGGACTAGCTGGTCTGCACCGAACGAGCACCACAACAACCTCGGCGTCCCAGACCCAGCTAAGAGAGCTCTACAAACGACAGAAGCCACTGTCCCCACCATTTTCCCCTACCGCTCTGAGTTAGTAACTCGAGCACGCCCGCCACTCAGAGAAACTACCTCTGACACAGGTGCGCGGGGATGGGGGTCCCAGGTAACGGTAACAACCTGTCTCGCGGACAAGCCCTGAAGTGCCTAGCACCGGGCGAAAGAGAACTTGCATGGCAACCACCACAGAAACAGCACCACTAGCTCGTAACCAAGACAAGCCCAGCTTGCACAGGCACGCACGGCACCCCTTCCGGAAAACCCCAGAAGGGTCGTCGACCAACGCCGACACACACGACACGGCCCGAGAAACCAGAACACCAAAGACAGAGCAGAAACCACCGCTCTTCTAATAATCGATTGACAGATAGACAATCGATTATTAGACAGACGCGAGCCTCCCAGCACACCGTTAGGCCAAGACCACGAAGGTATCGCCTTCGTTCAGTGAATGCAGGGAGGCAACCTGCCGCGTTCCCTCACCAGAAGGTTCGGAGGGCAACCTGCCATGGGGCACAAGCTGACTCACCAACCGTGGCCACGGAAAACACCCGAGGCAACCCAGACCTTGTCGCGCCCACCTAGCCCGTCGCGATCTCATCGCGATGGGTAGGGCAACCGCAACAAGCCAGTCGCGTCGGCGAAGCCGGTCACGACAATGTTCTTATCACGACAGCAAACTAGGTCGCGATGACCCTGTCGCGAAAAGGCCGCGCGTCGCAACAAGAATCTTGTCGCGACGGGCAGCCAGGTCGCGACACCCTTATCGCGGTAGCCTACTGGGCCGTGATAAGGTCGCGCCCGACCGGAGCAACGCCTCCTCTGCTGTCACGACGCACTCGGCAGTCGCGACACCAGTAGGAAGGCCGACCACTGAGATGCCACATCCCAGGGTCCCCCATACAACTACAAACACACCAACATGGGAGGGGATCATGGAGAAAGCAGTAAAAGCATGCATTCCATAATTTGAACCCCCAAACCACACAAACAAGTAAGGGTACAAGAATCCCTACGGCGAACGAAGAACTAACCCACAAGGGGCCTTCACGACGAGCTTGCCACCTCCTCCTCGCTCCCACGGCAACACACCACCGCTCCACACGAACCGCCGCCGCTCCGCCAAGCCCGAACCCCCGAAGAGGGAAGATTTCCTCCTCAGAGAGGAGAAGGGAAGGGAAGAAAGGAAAAGAGGGAAAGGGGATACTGGCCAACGCTTTTAGCCTTCGGCCCCCAGAACGCGATGGGGTAGGGCGTCACGACACCAACCGTATCGTGATGGCCGTCCAGAGCGCGACCAGAATGTGCCCACCCTGGGTGCCGCGACAGCCTGATAGGTCGCTCTGACCCACCTGCCACCCTGACAGGCGGCAGACACCTGTCAGAAGACCAAAAGTGAAACCATGTCGCGACCTGTTGACCGGGCGCGACAGGAATGCGACGCACTAGCGGTCGCAACAGGGATGACTGTTGTGATGGGCATCTCCATCGCGACAAGGCCAGTCATCCTACACACAACATATATCCGGAAAGCCCGAGATGTTACAATACATCGAACAAAAAAATAATTTTGTCCTTGAAATGAAGGGCGAAACCCGGTCGGAGAAAACAACAGGTGCCAAGGGACCACTAAGTCGTACCACGACTTCCCGGTGGTCAACACCACAACCTCGCCATAAACGGAGTGCCAAAGCAGACATCCGACAGCTCACAGAGCGCACAACAACGGCGCAGAGCACAAAAGTAGATGTCGACAACTCCACAGGCGCGACGCGCACCAAGCCGACCATAAACACTGAAACTGCCAGAACCATGCGACTAAGCCCTCAATAGACCACGCTGTTGGGACCAACCGGTCAGTAACTCCCCCTGTCACCAACAACTAGACAGAGGTCCCAGCTACTGACGACAAATCAAGAAAATACCAAGAGGTCATCCATAAGACTCCGCTGATTGGCTCCGCACAACTAGCAACAGCTAGTACCTACGGCAAAGCCAAATGAAAGCTTCTTAATGGTGACCCAAAACCAAGCGGAAAACACGCACGTGGATAAACCACGGCGAGCAAGGCAGTGTCCGCCGGCACCACTAGATCTCACCCAGATCATCCTTGTCGTCCGACCAGGACACACAACGACTGTGGAGCCACAGAAAGCTAAACCACACGCTCCACAGGCACACGCGTAGAGACAACCAAGGAAGACGTCTGAGGTTGGCAAGGCCAGACAACTCAAGACGTCGGCAAACGCACGGAAACGAAACAACTGCAGAGGTCGAGGGCAGCACGTCGACCTCAAAGGAAACCAAACCAAAATAGGGTACTCCAACCGAACACACTCGCGCCCCAAGGCGAGCGGGGAACCCAGACACAGGCCACGACTAAAGCCTGGGGTACCACCAATAGGGCTACCTAGACAAAGCAAAGTAGCCACCCCACAGCGGTAATGGTACAACCACAAGGCATGGCTAGCACGATGTGTCCCAGAGGTAGAAAACTCGATGCCCCAAACACCGAAACAACTCACGCAGCAACGCACAAAGCTCACGATCAAGACATACGGCACACACACGGTGCCAACACAAGCACCAGGAGCTACCCAAAGTGCAACACAATGCACCAGGGCTCCAGACAGCAGGAAAACGAATCACTCGAGCACGAGTAGAGGGTTCCACCACAAGCACCAAAACTCGGCAAGATGCAACACAGTTGCACCAACAGCCGAAACAACATGGCTAACAGGGAGGACTCTCCACAAGAGACCTGCCAAAAGTCACATGCTAGAAGCCACAAGCGAAAAAGGGTAGAACAGGCCACACCGACCGCGAACCCTCAAGGCACAAAAAAACACGAAGCATCGAACGAAAACACGCTCAAGGTGCAGTACCCAACTGCACCAACGGCCTGAAACGATTCAAGGCCAACCGAAAGGGACTCTTCACTAGAGACCCACACAAGCAAAACACACGGAGAACCAGCAGCTTCAAGAGCGCAACAACACATCGGCTCTTAGAAGCACACAAAAAATAAGACACCGCTCCCACCACGCAAGCGGAGTGGGCCACACACTAAATAGTGACAAGTGCCTTCAAACATTGCTGAGGCACAAACGGAAACACATACCAGAACGATGCTTGCACAAGCAAGCCAAACACAGAAAACCAGTGCTGCCTCACACTGAACACAAGGCACGCTGCCCTACATCGTTCAGTCAGGCAACAAGAAACCAGCACAGCAAGAGACGACACAATAGGTCACCACAACCTATCGCACCACAAGGAAACAATGCGCACAAGGGAAGCAACCTGCTTAACCTCAAAACAGCTCAAGGGAGGGACCTTCACCACGAAGCTCGCCACGGTGCACGACACGACATCAAATGCCATGTGAAAGCACCACCATCCTGAGCAACCCACAGAAAGTAGAGGAAGAAGGCACACAACAGGCCTCCTCCTCACGCGAGAGAGGAAAACAACAACGCAAGGCTAGCACTCCCACAGGAGGCACAGCCAGCCAGACACCCACCACACTCACCAGACCACCATCTGGAAGAGTACGCAGGGCGCGAGAAACAAAGCAAACCTCCCGATCCTGGGGACACACGAAGTCCCACCAGTGTAGCCGGGAAAAACTCGAAAACGGACAGGAAGACAACCTGGCCAACACCACGGCCAGACACACGGCCAAGGGCACAGCACCTTGATCGACAACGCCCAAACAGACTGTAACTCGGACAGTCCGACCGGCAATAGTGACAGCTCATCTCCACAGAGAGAGAGCAGCGGAAAACAAAACAAACACAAGGCAGCTTGGGGAGGACCTCCACCCAAAGCGCCAAGAGCCGTTGTGGGAAAACATCACCAGAACTCAGCCCAAATGACCAAAACACACGGCCAACAGAGAGAACACAGCAGATAACGGAAGCAACACAAACTGGTTCTGGGAGAACCTCCACCAGAACCACCAAGGTGTCGTTCTGGAAAACCCACCAGAACGCACCGGCCAACACAACAACAGCATACCTCAACCCCGAGGTAGCACAACCACCGGTAGAAACAAGCCCGGAACAGTCCTGAGAGCAACCCTCACCAGGACAACAACCAACAGTTCTAGGGAACATCACCAGAATACAGGGCAACAAGCGATGCATCTCAACCTCGAGGGCAGTGCAACGGCAACCAACCAGACAACAGAGACCCCAAGCCACAGAGGCAACACAGTGGAAGACTTTAATGAGACAGAAAGCAGTCCCAGAGGGAGAGGAACTCTCACTAGGACAACAACAACTAGTTTTGGGAAACACCACCAGAACACAGTAGCCAAGCGATGCACCTCAACCCAGAGGGCAACACCGCAACAACTAGAAATGAGCACAACATAGTTCTGGGAAAACCTCTCTTCCACCAGAACCAACAGAGAAGAACTCCGGAGCACTTCACCAGAGTTCACAAACAGCCAGCACAAGGCCGACAACAACCACAGACAGGTGTCGCAGTGCTCAACCAGTGGTGCAACATGGCATACAAGCATCTGCTTAGCTCGAGCAAAGACGCCGACTGAGCAGAGCACAACACACAACGGCGCCCAGGCACACAAGGCAAAAACACAGCCAACACAACACACACCCCAACAACAAGGGAGACATCCAACAAGGACACACCCCAACAACAAGGGGACTCCTAACAAGGCAAGGACACCTCCGCCCAGATCCACAGGCAATAGCCCTGCACCGGTGAAGGTCACACCGCACGTAGGCTCTCTCAGCCTTCGTGACACACCCACACGGACGCGTAGGCCGAAGATGAAGCCAACCGTAGCATGAGCGAAACAGCAACCATGCTCAAAGCACGCACAACCAGCAACAGCAGTAACACTCTCCTGCAGCTCACACTCGGACCCTACTAGAAAGCTAGCCACCTGCAACAAAGAACCAATTGCTTACACCTAACAGCAACTCTACACGGACGGGCCAGCAGCGCACGAGTACCTTTCTTTGGACAGCCATAGTTATTAACCCATACAAATCTCCTTGGACCCCTGAGCTCTGATAGCACTATAACGACCCGACCTCCCGGACCCCCGCTAGGGACCCCGAAGGTCATGCCGCCACCCACGGATCCAAAGGCCAGGAAGGGTTAAAATTTAGTCCAGTGAGATAACCAATGAATTCAGAAAACTATAACAAGAAAGATTGTACATTTAATAAAGAAATTAAGTACAACATGTCCTAAATTAAAGTACAGGTACAGGAAGAAGGCACAGTCCTTAAGGGGCATACCTCGAGAACTTGCAAAAAGGCCACTCTCAACTCATGCTACAAGCGCTCACGCTCACAACTCTCACTGTTGGCAACGCACGGCGAACAAGACGCCACCACGACCGTCTGGCAACGAACTCCTGCGACAGCGAGTTCCTACCTGAAGAGAGTAGGGGGTAAGCCTCGTGAACAAGGCTCAGTAGGGATAACCAGTCCCTTACCAACCAGAGTAGCAGGAACTCCAACAAGCGGAAACAAAACTACTCTACCAAGTAGTAAAGCAAAAACGCCTACCACAGAGTACTACAAAGCAGCGGAAATAGAGAAAACGCCTAGACCACAACCCGGGTCATGCCAAACACGACTCCCGCAGACCAGCGGAGTCAAACCATGCAGAAGCAAACCTGGCATACACCCGCCGAGACAAAGAGGCTCAGGGAACACCGAGCGACCACGTGAAACCTGAGTCTAATGACACAAGCACCACATCCCGTACCTCCACGAGGTCAAAGAGGGACAACCAGGTGTCACCATGAGAGACACCGAGCATCCAAGTGAGAACGACGTCTCACCACCATGCACGGTCACATCATACCTCCACAAGGTCAAGGGCCCACAAGCAGAACCCCTACACCTCGGACACTCCACGAGGTTGGGAAACTCACCTACCAGTGCCACCACGAACGGCACCAAGGAACGGGCTATAGAAACAGTGGTCGGGTGTCAACATTTGACACCCCGAGAGAACTCGCAGAACGGAAACCACTAAACCGGCCCATGAGGCCAAACTAACCAAGCCCACAGAAACTAGAACCGGCTAGGCTACACCCCCGTGCAAGCTAGAGCAACAAGAAACCATTCTTGGAAACAGCATGAACCATCGACAACAACAGAGCAACCAAGCCACCGCCACAGGCACTAAGAGGAGGACACACCGTCCATACCTCAAGCACGCCGGCCGCCGACTCCCACCTACAACCTCCCCGGTAGAGTGAGGCTAGCGAGTCACAGCCAAGAACACAACCACACACCATAGTCCGGACGAACTGCGGCCCCACACCTGACCTCCCTACGTGGCTCCGGAACCAATGCAGAGCGAGGCAGTGAGACGGGCTAGCTAGTCTGCACCGAACGAGCACCACAACAACCTCGGCGTCCCAGACCCAGCTAAGAGAGCTCTACAAACGACAGAAGCCGCTGTCCCCACCGTTTTCCCCTACCGCTCTGAGTCAGTAACTCGAGCACGCCCGCCGCCCGGAGAAACTACCTCTGACATAGGCGCGCGGGGATGGGGGTCTCAGGTAACGGTAACAATCTGTCTCGTGGACAAGCCCTCAAGTGCCTAGCACCGGCGAAAGAGAACTGCGTGGCAACCACCAACAGAACACACCACTGGATCGTAACCAAGACAAGCCCAGCAGGCACAGGCACGTACGACCCCCTTCTGGAAACCCCCAGAAGTGTCGTCGGCCAACGCCGGCACACACGACACGGCCTGAGAAATCGGAACACCAAAGATAGAATAGAAAGCACCGCTCTTCTTATAATCGATTGATAGACAGACAATTGATTATTAGACAGACGCGAGCCTCCCAGCACACCGCTAGGACACGGCCACGAATGTGTCACCTTCGGTTAGTGAACGCAGGGAGGCAACCTGCCGCATTCCCTCACCAGAAGGTCCGGAGGGCAACCCTGCCCTAGGGCACAAGCTGACCCACCAACTGCGGCCACGGAAAACACCCGAGGCAACCCAGACCTTGTCGCTCCCTCCTAGCCCATCGCGATCTCATTGCGATGGGTAGGGCAACCGCGACAAGCCAGTCGCGTCGGCGAAGCCGGTTGCGACAAAGCTCCCGTCGCGACAGCAAACCAGGTCGTGGTTCTTGTCGCGACGGGTAGCCGAGTCGCGACACCCTTATCACGGCGGCCTACTGGGCCGTGATAAGGTCGCACCCGACCGGGGCGACGCCTCCTCTACTGTCGCGTCGCGCTCTACAGTCGCGACACCAGCAGGAAGGCCGACCACCGGGATGCCACATCCCAGGGTCCCCCACACAACTACAAACACACCAACATGGGGAGGGGATCATGGAGAAAGCAGTAAAAGCATGCATTCCATAATTTGAACCCCCAAACCACACAAACAAGTAAGGGTACAAGAATCCCTACCGGAGACGAAGAACCAACCCACAAAGGGGCCTTCACGACGAGCTTGCCACCTCCTCCTCGCTCCCACGGTGATGCGCCACCGCTCCGCACGAACCGCCGCTGCTCCGCCAAGCCCGAACCGCTGGAGAGGGAAGATTTCCTCCTCAGAGAGAAGGGAAGGGAAGAAAGGAAAGGAGGGAATGTGGAAACCTGCCAAGGCTTTTAGCCTCTGGCCCCCTGAACGCGACGGAGCGGGCATCGCGACACCAACCGTATCGCGACGGCCGCCTAGACCACAACCAGAACGCGCCCACCCTGGGCGCCGCGACAGCTTGATAGGTCACTCTGACCCGCCTGCCACCCTGACAGGCAGCAGACGCCTGTTAGAAGAGCAAAAGCGAAACCCTGTCGCGACCCGTTGACCGGGCGCGACAAGAACGCGACACACCTAGCAGTCGCAACAGTGATGACTGTTGCGACGGGCACCTCCGTCGTGACAAGGCCAGTCATCCCACACACAACAGAAAGCCGGAAAGCTCGAGATGTTACAATGAGCAGCATAAGGTAAACTTCTTCTGAGTTTCGTCTTGTGGATTTATGAAGAAGCTGACAGAAAATGGTTGACATATTTGCCTTCTCTCTAGTGATCAAATAGTAAAGTAGGAACCTCTGAAGGCTTGTGACTCTATGCCTCCCTCCTCCTTGAGGGGTTAGAATAGTAGTGCAGATGTGGTGTAGCACTCTATTCAGTGGAGAGATTTTTTTTGCATTCACTTGACACCCTTGTCTGGACTATGTTTTCTTTGTCATGCTCTAATTCTGTCACGAGGGTATATGCTTCATGAAGACAAAAGGTATACTCATGTGGATTGTGACCTTCATTAGGGATATTTAAAGTTTCACTCACAATGTCTGTAGTGAGAATAATGGTATCCTTCTAACTTTAGACTCTAAAGAATGCTCTTTGCTCACCAAATTCTTGTAAAATTTTTCAACTAAAATAGGATACAAAATCCTATGATCACTGACAAAGCCTGACCAACCTTGAAATTCTAGCATTTCCAACAATTATGGGAAAACAAAACTCATATCTTCATCAAGAACATCCACAGTTCTTGGGTGCAGAATTTGTTTATTTTCTATTGTAAGAGGAACTACCTCCTGAGCCTGGCTAGTCTCATTATCAGACTCTATTCCCCCAATTTTTGACTCTGAGGGTTGACCAATACTGTGTGATTTCGAATCAGTACTTGCTGCTATCTCAGGCATCTCTTCAACTTCAGCCCTAACCTCTTGAGAATTTTCATCTGTGGAACCATCTGTACCAATTGGATTACTGTCCCTGGGATCCTTTGAATGTGAGCTTTCTTGATCGTGCGATTCTTGATCATCAGAGGACTGGATTGAACCCTAAACATTAGGGTTTTCTTCTCTTGAATCTTCAGAGTGCACGACATGAGATGCTTGCACACTGTCGTCTTCATCAAACTGCTCAAATCCACATACTCAGTCTTCTATTTCCCTTTGGATAAGGTCTTCTCCTTGGCCGATCTTGGATGTAAGAACCGTCATCTAGAGAAAGATGGAACTGTGGGCTTCCTCTCCTGAAATACTGAACTCTTCCCTTGGTCATTCCTGGTTTTGGTGCGCCATTCTAAAGTATCTGGTTCAACGTCTTTCCGCTTGCCTCCCTGACCTGTTGCCATCTTGGGTGCCATGCTGAAAATCGAGAGATGGAGAGAAGGTTTGTAGGCACAAAATGAGGGTTTGTAGAAGGAAGAGGATAAGCAGTTAGATTCAAATGTGTTCCAACGGGCACATGAGTTGACTATTTGAGGAAGAGACGCATCAAGCGTTGACCTACCCTAGATGATACAGAGAGCATGTAGAACAGTGAAAGATAACATGTTCCAAATTAAGTGCTGAACAAGATGAGTCGACTCTAACCGAACATGTGTCGACTCTAGCAGAAGGGATTTAGTGAACTATTCAAATAGAATTAGGAGAGGAGCAATGTACCATGATTAAATGTATATTTTGGAACATTGAGAAAGTTAAAAGAGTTATGCTCTTTCCTCACTAAACTCCTCTTAGTGAAATTAATGGTTGAAAGTTATAAACTTTAATTTATCCAATTATAAAATACTGAAAAAACTGAGGCAAATATAACAGGAGAAAAATTCTTTCAAGTGAAGCTGCGCTCTTATTAACTCTTACTCAACACATGTAAAAGGGTGACCCAAGATAGATCTAAAAAGTAATCCAAGATGTTGATGTAAAAACTATCTTGAGATTTTCAGTAATTTGAATTTCACATTTTGACTGACATTTTGTTTTTTTCATAAAAGATGAACAATCAGATTTACCCTTTCTTTTTTTTTTCATGCAAGAGCTTATGCTTTTTACACACAAGAGCTCCTGATTACTCTAGTGAGGTAATCATCTTGTCTCAAGGGTTGTGTGCAACTTTTCATGTGAGGATACATGTTGGTTAGACACAAGAATCCCCAATTACTCAGTAAGTACAAAAAGAATTTTATCAACCCTGAACAGAATTAACTAGCTCATCATGACATACAATGAAATCAACTGATTTTATCAGAAATTGCAGTTTCTCAGAGCCTAGTCATTGTTTTGCAACATTAAAAAAAAATATTATAAGAATATTCTTGAACATCTTTTACCTCTCAAGAAAAATTTGAAATCTATACAACTTAGATGATTTTTAGAATCTAGCCAGAGAGACCATAATACATAGGAATTTCAGACATGAATATAATGCAATATTCACTTGATACAAGTTTTCAGAATTGTTATTTAACCTCTTTTTGGTGTTTTCGGTGAATTTCAAAGTTAAACTTAATAGCTTATAATTAACAAATCATTCTTTTACTCTCAAAGATAATGGAGTTTTGAGTATAATAGTTTTAACTCCCCTTGAAAAAATTACCCAAAGATAAAAGTCTTCACGGTTAAATTACTCCCCCTCAGAAAATGGATCTATGAGAGAAGAAAGAGAGTGATCAGAAACTGGAGACACTGAAGAGAATTCATGATCAATGAAATTAGCGACGACTCACTTGCCAATTGAGTCGACCTTTTTCATGCCACATCACAGACTTTCTGAAGGAATCATTCTTCTTCGAAATCAGTTACTGAGTACCTAATATTTTCAACTTTTCTGATCATTCTGAATTACTGAACCTATCTTTCCAAGCACTGAATTCTTGAACCAACCTCCCCCTCACCAAGTGCACCAAATATTGAAGTGATATGATCAATCACAAGCAATATCAAATCATATGACAAGCAATCATCCAAGTAAGCATTTGCAAGCAATTATCAAACAATCAGTCAAGAATCAAATAGGCACAATCCAAGTTCTCTTCTTAGAGATGAAAATATTTCGTTACACAAAGGTTTTGTAAAAATATCAGCAATTTGCTTAGTTGTTTTAAAAAATGCAATTCAAATGAGTTCTTGTTGACTTCATCTCTTAGAAAGTGATGCCTGATTTCTATGTGCTTAGTCTTAGAATGTTGAATTGGATTTTAGTCAAATTTATTGCACTAGTGTTATCACACATTATTGGGACACATCCAAGGTCTACTTGGTAGTCTTGGAGTTGGTGTTTAATCCATAACACTTATGTGCCACAACTCCCTACATCTATATAATCTACTTCTGCAGTAGCGAGAGCAATCGAGTGTTGTTTCTTAGAGGCCCGAGAGACTAAGCACCCTCCAAAAATTGGCAATAACCACTAATACTTTTTTTTAATCCAATTTACAGCCAGCATAATTCGCATCTGAATAAGATATCAACTTATACTCACTAGATGCAGGATACTACAATCCCATTCATGAGTTCCTACCAGATATCTGAAATTCTTTTTGCAGCACTCATGTGGGATTCTCTAGGACTAGACTGAAATCTAGCACACATGCACACAGAGAATTGTATATTAGGTCTAGATGCTATAAGATAAAGCAAGGATCCGATCATACCTCTGTAGGACTTTTGATCTACCAAGTTACCTTTCACATCAGCATCCAAACTCAATGTTGTGCTCATTGGCGTTGCCATGGCTTTAGTATTTCCATTTTGTATTTCTTCAGCAAATCTTGAATGTACTTTGACTGATTGATGAATGTTCCTTCCTTAGTTTGAACAACCTGCAATCCAGAGAAAAATTTCAATTCTTCCATTAAGCTCATTTCAAATTCAATTGTCATCAAATCAACAAATTCCTTACACAAGGAAGATTTTGTTGATCCAATATAATGTCATCAACATAATTTGGACAACCAAATATCACTTCCCTGCACTTTAATGAAAATGGTTTGATCTACTTTACCTTTGGAATATCTTTTACCTATAAGGAATGAGCTTAATCTGTCGTACCAAGCCCTAGGAGCTTGCTTTAATCCATAGAGAGCTTTGTCAAGCTTGAACACATGGTAGGAAAATTTGTGCATTCAAATCCAGAAGGTTGTTCTACAAAGACTTCCTCTTTATTAACAATTTAAAAGGCACTCTTAACATCTATTTGCTGTAATTTAATACAGTGAGCACATGCAAATGAGAGTAAAATCCTGATAGCTTTTAGCCTAGCTATAGAAGCAAAAGATTCTTCGAAGTCAATTCTAATAGGGTGTTGGTTACAATTTTTTGTCTCTTTTTTCTCTAAAATTTAAAAAAGAGAGAAGACAGACACAAAGAGGTGTTTGGTAAGTATTTTTTTTTAGTGTAAAATTTTTACCCTATGTAAATCTCTTCCAAAAAAAAACAGTCCTAACCTATTTTTATTTTAAAAGCTCTCTCTCTCTCTCTCTCTCTCTCTCTCTCCTCCTCTCTCTCCTCTCACTCTCTTCTCTCTCTCTCTCTCTCTCTCTCCTCTCAAGCCCCCACCAAGCCGCGGCGGCCCCCTGCCGCCAACCCCTCCCAACCCCAGCGGACCCCGCCTCGCCCCCCCAACCCCGGCAGCCCCCCCTGCCGCCCCACCTCGCCCCCCCAACCCCGGTAGCCCCCCCTGCCGCCCCACCCTGCCCCGCCCCTCCAGCCCCCGGCGGCCCCCTACTGCCCCACCCAACCCCGCCGCCCCCAGCCCCCTGCGCCCCCCCTGTCCCTCCGGCCCTCAGCGGAGACGCCCTCCTCCTCCCCCCTCCCTCGCCCCCGGCCGCGCAGTGCCCTCGCCCTGGCCCCGACGCCCTCCCCCCATCCGGCCCCGGTGCCCTCCTCCTCCCCCTACCTCGCCCCCGGCCACCGCGCCCTTGCCCCTGGCCCCGCCCCTCCCCCCCTCCGGCCCCGGCGCCCTCCTCCTCCCCCTCCTCGCCCCCGGCCACTGGCGCCCTCGCCCCTGCCCCCGACGCCTCCCCCCTCCGGCCCCCAACACCCTCCTCCTCCCCCTCTCTCGCCTCCGGCGCCCTCCCCCTCCTTCGCCCTTGCCCCGGTGTCCTCCCCCCCTTCGGCTCCCCGCGTCCTCCTCCTCCCCCTCCTTGGCCCCTGCCAACATCGTAGAACACTTTTTCTTAATTTTAAAATTTAGATAGAAAGAGAACACATTATAATTTTTTAGATAGAAATAACCTTTTAAAAAAGTTGCTCCCAAACACCCTATAAATTCCTGATTGTAACCTTTTGCAACTAACCTAGCCTTATTTCTTATTATTTTACCTTCTTTACTAGTTTTATTTTGGAAAACCCATTTAGTTCCAATGACACTTGTGAGGAAGGTCTTGGAACTAAGTGTCAACCTTATTTCTCTCAAATCGATTCAGTTCTTCTTGCATGGCAATTATCCAAAAAGCATTCTTTTAGAACATCTTCAATATTTTTAGGTTCAATTTGTGAAACAAGAGCCATTTGATCTAATTCAGAAATAAGTTTGAAATGAGATCTTGTTCTGGGTGGATCAAGTAGGTTACCAATGATACTGTCTTGAGGGTGATCCCTTAGCATTCTGATGTTCAGTTAATCTCTATTGTCATTGACAGTTGTTGTTTCCTGTCCATCTTCATCACTTGAATTTTTGCTTGTGGCAAATTCATTTCCTTGCTGATCGTTTGAATCTTCATTTTCAAGGAATTCTCCATCATCATTTTCCTTGCACACATCATCATGGAGTTCATCAAAGGTTATGTGAGGGGATTCTTCAACAATTTGATCTTTGACATTGTAAACTGTATATGCTCTGATTGGAGTAGCCAAGAAAAATTCCCAACTCACTCTTGGGTTCAAATTTATCCAAGTCACTTTTGTTGTTGTTCAGAATAAGTATTTTGTACCAAACACTTTGAAGTGAGTAATGGAAGGTTTCTTACCTTTTAGAAGTTCATAAGGAGTCTTTTTGCTTAGAGGCCTTACCATTGCATAATTTATGATGTAGCAAAAAGCGTTTACTGCTTCTGCCCAGAATTTTCTAGACAACCCACTCTTAATCAACATAGTTCTTGCCATTTCAACTAGTGTTCGATTGCGCCTTTCTACCACTCCATTTTGTTCAGGGGTTCTGGGTGATAAAAATTTGTGAGATATTCATTCTTCCCTGCAAAGATTTTCAAAATTAGTGTTCTCAAATTCACCACCATGGTCAGACATGATTGAGATTATTTTGAATTTTTCTTCCTGAAGGATTTTCTTATAGTATTCTTGAAATTCCATAAAAGCATCACTTTTGTGAGCAAGAAAGAATACACAAGTAAATATTGAAAAGTCATCAACAAGTACATATCCAAACCTTTTCCCTTTGAGATTGTTTATCCTTATGGGTCCAAACAGATCCATGTGAATAAGTTCAAAAAGTTTAGTAGATTGACTTTCAGATCTACTTTTGAAGGATTTTCTTGTTTGCTTGCCTTGAGTGCATGCTTCACATATTTTGAAATTTTGCATGAAGGAAATTTTTGGAAAGCCTTTTACCATGTTGAATTTAATTAACTTATGTAGCATATTGTAACTAGCATGTCCTAGTCTACGATGTCACAAACATGCAAGATCATTTTTATTTGTAGTAAGACAAAGATTGTTGTTTTCAGGTTCATCCAAGTCAACCATGTAAACATTATTGATTCTTTTACCAGAGAATTTCACACAGTCTGAATTTGGCTAAAAATTTGTACATCCAAGAGAATAAAAAATTACATTGTGACCCTTGTCATAGATTTGACTTATGCTCAAAAGATTGTATTCCAACCCTTCCACTAGAAGTACATCATCAATTGAGTTTGAAGGACTTTTAGCCACTTTACCTGAACCAACAATTTTACCTTTGTTGTTTCCTCCAAAAGTCACATGACCAGCTTTCTTTACGGACAGTAAGTAGAACTTGTCTTTGTCCCCTATCATATGTCTTGAACCCACTGTCAAGGTACCACTTGTTGTTTTTGGCTGTAAGACATACCTGCAACACATTCAAAGAAAAATCTTTGGAACCCAAGTACATTTTGGTCCCTTCAAATCACCCAATTCAAGAACATATGAAAACAGACTCTTTGGAATCCATGCTTGCCTTTTTATTATGGGTTGAATGGTATTTTTGGTTTCATGTTGTTTTCTAATTTTTTTCTGTTGTTTGCAAGAATTTTTGAATCACTGTTTCTTTTCATTTTCATGAAATTACCTTCAGATTTGCCTCCAGTGTTCTTTTGAGGAAACCTAAAATAATTATGGTACTAGACCTCTTGGAATATCCTGAATGACCAGATCTAGCAAAACTTTGAGAGTGTGTCGACACTCTAGGATAGTTGTGAATGTACTTTTCGTTCAAACACTCCACAAAGAGTAATTAATTTTTTTTTTAAAAGAAATAAAGGATAAGAAGCATGGAAGAGAAGGGAGAAAGTGCGTGTGTGCACGAGAATGGAGGGTGTGATCGCCATGTACACGAGGGTACCGAAGGAGTGAGTGAGAGGAGGAGCGTTACTTACCTTCACCGAAAGATCGCAGAAGATGAAGAAGGTGGGTTGACTCTTACTCCTCTAACCGGCCGGCCAGCAGAGAAGACTTTAGTTCGCGATTACCCTGCAAAAATAAGAAACAAGCAAACAAGTGAAGAAGAAATTAGTCTATGTTGCGTAGTATCAAATTCAAAGAGAAATATAAAAATGCACTTGCATGGGCTTGAACACACCTTGTGGAGGTGGTGTTAACCCCTGAAAGATTGGTGTGAAAGAGATGGAGTGTGTGTGTGTGAATTCATAATGTGAAATGAATGAACTAAATGAAATGGAATAAGAACTAGAGGTGGGAATGAAGAATTCGGCGGAATGAGCCCGCTGCCATGGATGGACGAAGTGGAAGAAGCTTCCTCCTTGCTCTAATGCACTTAAAATGAAGAAGAACCAATGCTCCAAGGGATGAGGGCTTGACAATGGTGCTTGGGGAAGTGGCTCTTCTCTTCAAGCTCGAAGTTTGACTCTTCAGTGCGGAAGAGCTTCACCGTCATACTTGGGATGTATCTAAAACCATGGCCTTGGGGTTTTTTTTATAAGGATAAATTTGGTAAATCGCGATGGACACAGTGGTCGCCTGTTGAGCTGAATCGCGACTGACCAAAGCGTTGCGTTTAAAAAGATCCACTTACTTTGATTAAGCCTTTCCCAACATTGATTATAGCAGGTTTTTAGAATCACGACGACACAGACTGACTGTAGCACCCCGAAAAATTCAGTAATTAAAAATTCAAAATAATAATTTCTATAATATCGAAATAATAGAAACATGCGTTCCATCATCGTATGAACAAGAACCCATCGGAAAATTTCGTAAAAATAGTTGTTCAACACTAAATAATATTCCTAAATGTTCCACGAAGAAATTCGTGCAACGAAAAAATCCAATTGGCCGAGTGTACGTCACAATGTGACTGATTATCCAAATTAGGAAACTAAGTCGAAAAACCGTTAACATGAAAATATAACATGATCATAAAATAAATAAACATATGGGAGAGTCTTCCAACACCATGTATTGATGACCCATTATAGGGATTGGTAACCCTAATTGAGCTGAAAATAGAAGGAGGTAATTAGGGTAAATCCCAAGGCAATTAGGCTTTCTTGGCAACCCAATTTCATGGCTAACCATGGGGGAGGTTTCCTAAAGCCTCACCCACTCTATTGGGTGAGAAATCATCAAAATAAGGAAGGTGGAATGCCAAAACCGCACCTTGCCTTTCCCTCTCCCAATGGGACTTCTAAAACACACTAGATGCATATATACATGCCATGAAACCCTAGGGATGAAAATACACATTGTTGGGGTCGTGGGAGGCTGTTCTTGAGCACCCAAAGGAGGAGGAAACCGCCCCAACTCGGAGCTTCTTCTCTGCTGCATTCTGCATCAACATGTGCAGAAAGCTTTTCTTGGAGTCGACCAAAGGGAAGCCAAACCCTAACCAAACCGTACAAGGCTTATACCCCTGGAAAGAGGGTCGAGTCTAGTTCCAAATCCCACTGGTTTGTCTATTTTTCATCTAGTAGATCGAAAGTATTAAGCGTTCTCCAACAAGTGGTCTGAACGAGGACTGTCTGGAGAACGGGACTTCTTCAACCCAAAAGGTAGAGACTTCTTAATAAATCATATACCAATGCGTAGAGCATCGAGTCTTCTTTCATGTCCAAGTGATTTCATCAATTTTCATTGAGTACATCTCGAGTTTTAAGCGTTTTGCCAAAGTCGTGCATGTTAACAGCATTTTATGTTCATGTTGATTTCTCACGCATCTCGAGGCCATTTTTAATGATTTCAAAACCATAGTTCTCTCCTATTCCATGTTCCCAACAAGTTTCATGTTGACACTTTTGTCCCAAAAGCCCTAGATTAGAAGTTATAAGCATTGCATGGGTCAAGCATATGTTTTCTACGTTTTCAGGTAAGAACCCAAAACGCAACAGGACTAGGCGTCGTGTTTTGGCTTGCATGAACGCGACGCATGAGTCCGACGTGTTCATGTGAATCGCGACCGTGCCCTACGTCACGATCTTGAGTGCACCCGTACGGCTTTGGCGCCTCAAACTGTGTGCTGCGTGGTTTTCAGCGCCTACATGAAACGCGATGTGGACCCCCGTCGCGATTCAGCTAGTTTTCCCGCCCAAGGTTTTCAGGCTATTTTTTTATTAATATTTTAAATGCATTTCATGAACGCAATGGGGTAACCGATTGCGATTCAAGAATAAAGGTGACGACAAAGGCCGTCGCGATTTGAATTCTTCACAGTTAGTCATGTTTCGACTGTATACGGCGTTATGAAAGGCGTCGACTATGTCCGACGCGGATTTCTAGGCCTACCCGAGACCTATTTTTACAGTGTTTAATGTTAGTCATGATGATATATTCTTAGATGCATTGTATAGTCCATGTAATGACCTAAAATCCATTAACCCATGTTAAAGACATAACAATGTGATGACTATTCTAATTGTTCACTAATGCTATGATCTACTCTTGCAAACTATTGATTGAATCATCTATTGTTCTAGCTTTTTAAAGTGATTAATTGCTATCTTAAAATATTGCAAACCATGTTTAGTTATTTGCATAGTTCCACCTCATGTTAGCCTGTTAATTGTTTTTCAGTAAGATTGAAACCGATGGATTGTGGATTGAGATATGAACATCACTACACACTTGCACTCATAGGCAGCCCTTTCTTGGGGAATTGGAAACTCTCTGTTGGTCATTCCGTATCGACAGACAAGTGACATTTTCTCTAATACCTCTGTAAATCTCTGTACTCCGTGGATTCCCTCATGGAGACCGAGTTGGTTGTACCTTTAAATTTCCTTGGAGATAGCGTGCACTTCCTCTCTCATCTTATTCTCGTGAGTGTGATTTGAAGGATTGAACTTATGCCATTAAAGTAAAGAGATAACTAAAGTGTAAATTGCGTCGTTATGCTGCCAAACTTCAATCTTGACCATTTCTATCATGTTCACATAACTTGTTATGCTTGAAATCATTATTGACATGACACCCTTTATAAGACATCGAACCATAGTTATTGAATTGATAGTCATTACGCTTCTCGACAAATTTGTTCGTGATACATACTCTTTAACTCGTTCTCGATATGATTGTCTCGAACTAGTAGTGAAAAATTGTCTTGTGACATGATCGTACTTATGTTTTTGGGCCTCATGACATGACATTCTTGAACTCTTGAAAGTACACTCTTTAGACCCTATGAGCTGTTGTGGCTCCTACTGTGTTGAACTGTCTAGTGCTATAACGAGTCGTGTGACGCTACTGGACTTGAATGCATACTGCTGAGGGCATGGAAAGTGTCCGAGGGGCTCCAATCTAATCCTGGGGGCAGAGAGCCACCCGAAAATACCTGCAGGGGCTAATGACGATGTCTGCATTTGCACCGGTTCTGACTGGCTGTTCTGAATTAGCTAGACATATGATTGTTAAACTGAACTGTTAGTGTGTTAGTTCAGACCTACTGCATTGTTACTACACTACCTTTGACTATTACTAAATTGTTACTGTCCTATTATTGAACGGCTACTATCATACTTTCCTATTGCACTACTACTATTCAAGTACTGTTACCTATTATTACTTGCATGAAGTAAAGTACTTGCTCGTCTCGAGGAAAACATCTTATACCTTGATAGTCTAAATTCTAATGTTTCATACGTTCTTGCCTGCATGATATTCTGATAGTACTTTGTCATCGATTTCATCGTGTTTACCATTTAGCTTGATTACTCGTACTTGCCTAGTTCTTAAAGCGTTAATCACTTATATCATTGCCCGCACATTGAGATATAAATCCTACTGGGCTAGTTTACTCATACCTGCCTCTTAACATTTCAGTAGTGAAGATGAGGAGTACATTTGATGATGAGACTTCTGGGCCGAGTGTGACATACACCATAGAGAGTCATTGTTTAGTTAGTTAGTGAGAGAATAGTCATTATTTTAATTTTGTCTTTCTTTGAGAGATAGATTATGTTGGGTTGAGTGTGTTTTGGAATTTCCTAAAGTTGTATTTTAATGATAACCAATGAACATCACTCATACTTTGATTTTGATGATGATATGTTGAACACAATAATGCTTAAACAACATGTTTTTGATGTTTATTATGTAACACCCGGAAATTCGGTAATTGGAAAATTAGAAATAAATCGAAAACAATAAAATCAATATTTGTGAAATAGAAAAATGCACGTGTCATTATCATACATACAAAACCCCACTAGAAAATTTCACAGAAAATGTAGTTCAACTCTAGATAATACCACCTAATGACCCACAGAGAAATTCGTGCAAAAGAAAATCGGATGGTCTAAGTTTAAGGCGTTTTGCGACTGAGTATCGTAATCAGGGAATAAGTCAGGAAATCATTATCACACATACTCAGATGAGTCAGAATATTAAATAGATCAGCTTCCTCCGCCGCTCTGCTAGGGTTGGAGAGCGCCGCCAGCGCTGGCGCCTTTGGCGCCATGCAGGGCGTCCCAGTCGTGGGTGCAGGGCGTCCAGGTTCTGGGCAAGCACCTTTGGCGCCAACGCCATGCACGTCGACTGCCACTGCAATGGGGTCCGAGGAGGCTCCAAGGAAGTCTTATGCGCAAATGTTAGCTGCGTCGAACCCCCCTCCGGCGGTGACCATTGAAGTGAAGAGCCCTGCGTTTACTGATCTAGGAGAGCCATCAATCTACTTTTCTAAAGAGGAAATAGAGAGATCTGTGATCCCGTTCAAGAATGCAATTATCGCCAAATGCTCTTATGGCAGATCTTCGATTCCGGAGATTAAATCATGCCTTTCTCAGCGTCTCATGCTATCTAAAGATTTCATCATTAGCACTCTTAATCCAAGACACCTCCTGTTTCGCTTTGATGATGAAGAAGATTTCCTCAAGGTCCTCCTCCGTCGCAGCCTTTATATCAAAGGATATTTATTCCGGTTTTTCCGTTGGGACCCGACTTTTGATTATTCTTATGACCCCACCTATATTCCTATCTGGATCGGGTTTCCGTTGCTGCCTGTGAACTTTTATCATGAGGGTTTCTTGAAGTCGATTGCAGGGAATTTCGGTACGGTGCTGCAGATTCATGACGTTACAAAGGCCATGACACAAACACAGAAGGCGTTGGTATCGGTGGAACTTGATATCAAAAAGACCAGACCGGACCGCATTTGGATAGGATGTGACAACGACGGTTTCTGGCAAAAGGTAAACTTTCATAGAATTCCATCGGTTTGCTCTTTCTGTCATAAACTCAGGCACCTTGTGGGTGAATGCAAAAAGAAAGATTCGCCAGAGGTTGTTACTACTGGGATCGCTTATCCTAAGGTCACCGGAGATCAGGTTGATAAGGAGTGGAAGAAATCGAGTAAGTTAGGTTACAAAAAAGCTTGGCAAAAGAAGGATAATAATGCTTCTCCTAAGGATAATCCTCAGGATACAAACCAATTTGCTTCTCTTCAGGATAATGCTCATGATAACATTCAGATGGACACGCAGATCTCAGCACAGGTGCAGCAGACAAAACAGCAGGATTCGGTGAATAGATCAAACTCTCTCCCCGATGCGCATCAGCATAAGGTGCACGTCGGGCCGGCTGATCCAGTTATTTCTTCCCCACAGCTGGTGCATGGTATTCTCTCGGGTGGTAACTTGCATGCAGACTTGGCCGGGGCCTCTTCTTCACGTGGTCCGACGGTTAAATCTGTTGATGAGGAGGAGCTCCTGTTAAGGGTCGCGAGAGAAGATTTTCTTATGCCAGACATGGAGATTAACAGGGAGGCAAGTACAAATGTTGATCGTGGTGTGACGACGAGATCTAAGGCGAAAGCCGTTGGTGCTAGAGATGGTTACCAGTCCTCATGAATAGTTCATTATTGATCTGGAATATTAGAGGGGTTGCTAATACAGCTTCCCGGAATAGTTTGAAGAAGAAAGTCAAGAAGTTTTTTTCGTTGATTGTGGGAATTTCTGAACCAAAAACAGACTTTAGTAAAGCAAAACCACTGGGCAACTCTTTGCGTTTGAATGGTTATGCAGGAAACATGGAGGAGGAGTCTAATATCTGGGTCTTCTGGAGGGAGCAGGAGGACATTCAGGTTATTTCTACTTCTAATCAGTTTATCACGCTGGTGTGCAATATTGACAACGGTAAATTCTACATCACTATTGTGTATGCGGACTGTAATCAAGGGGAGAGAAGAAATTTGTTTGCTGATTTAATCAATTTTGCTCATAATAACCCTGATGTTCCGTGGTTAGTTAGCGGAGACTTTAACTGTATTTCACAGCATTCTGAGAAGCTTGGTGGGAATCCTGCTAGTAATTCTTCTATGTCTGACTTTAATGATTTTATTATGGCGGTTGGGCTGATTGATGCAGGGTATATCGGGTCGGCCTTTACTTGGTCGAATAAACGTATTGGTAGTGCGTCAGTGAGGGCTCGTTTAGATAGAGCTATGTTTAATAATGTGTGGCAGGATGTTTTGCCGGATACAGTGGTTCGGCATCTCCCGAGGGGGTTTCTGATCATGCGCCTTTACTAATTGAGCAGAAAGCTATATCCAAGTTGCCTAGCCGTTTCATTTTTCAGGAGGTCTGGGCATCTCATGAGGGGTTTATGTCTGTGGTTTCTACTGCCTGGAAAAGTGTTCATCCTAAAGTTTATGCTTTTGAGACCCTCACTTGTAGACTTCGGGCGGTCAAGCTGGCTTTACGTGATTGGAATAAAAATGTGTTCGGGAACATTCAGGAAACCATTAATGCAGCTGAGCGTGATGTCTCTACTGTCGAACAGAATTTTGACCTTCTTCCTACTGAAGCTAATAGAATGCATATGTCTGCAGCACATGCTAGACTTCGGCAAGCGCTTGTGAATGATGAAAAAATGTGGTGTCAAAAAGCTAGAATGTCATGGCTGCAGAATGGGGATAGAAACACCACCTTTTACCAGGCAGTTGTCAAGGCTAATCGTAGAAAGAATTACATTCACAGGCTCAAGATTGAAGGTTCAGATGATTGGTGTGATAATCAGGAACTTCTCAAAGGTGCTGCAAGTTCATTCTTTGAAGGTTTGCTTAAATCGGAAAATACGGTGGTGAACGATGATCTCCTGCAGGTAATCCCTTCTATTATTTCAGAAGACCAGAATTTATTTCTTTGTGAAGTTCCCAGTAGGGATGAGGTCAGGGCGGCTGTTATGATCATGAACGGGAAAGGTTCTCCGGGACCGGATGGTTTTACTGGAGCTTTCTATTCTATCTGTTGGGATGTAGTTGGTGATGATGTGGTCCAGGCTGTTCAGGATTTTTTAAGGGTCTTCCTTTACCCCGTGGGGCGGCCTCATCTATTATTGCTTTGATCCCAAAAGTGAAGGATCTGACTACCTTCGGTGATTTTCGCCCTATCAGCCTGTGCAATTTCTGTTACAAGATAATCTCCAGGATTATTTCTGATCGCCTCTCTCCTTTTCTGCCTATTATAATTTATGAAGAGCAAGGGGCCTTTGTTCGGGGTCGTTCTATCATTGAGAATGTATCAATCTCCAGGCATATGTTGAAGGATATTGGTAGGAAGGTTCGGGGGGGAAATGTTATCTTCAAATTGGACATGATGAAAGCCTATGACAGAGTGGAGTGGAACTTTTTGTTTGCGGTGCTTCGGAGTTTCGGGTTCTCCTCTTGGTTTGTTTCCCTTGTGGGTATGATGGTTAGTAATTGCTGGTTCTTTGTACTCTTTAATGGTCAACAGGTGGGCTTCTTTAAGTCTTCAAGGGGTCTCCGCCAGGGTGACCCTTTGGCGCCTGCTTTATTTATCATCATGGAGGAGGCTTTAAGCCGAGGACTGCGAGCTATCCAGTCTTCAGGCGTCCTGCAACCTTACAGAGGACCTCGTGGTTGTATGCAGATATCCCACCTCTTGTATGCCGATGATACTCTTGTGTTTATGAATGGCCAGACCAGCAACATCAAAAAATTTCTTTCCTTCTTAAAGGCGTATGAGGTCTCTTCTGGTCAAAAGGTGAATGCTTCTAAAAGTAGTTTCCTTATTTCTCCTAAAGCTTCAGCTGGTTCAGGTGCCCGAATAAAAGCGCTAACTGGTTTTCGTAAGGAGGAGGGGGTGCTAAAGTACCTAGGGGTTCCGATCAGTCATGGGCGATCCTTAGTCTCCCACTACAGGCACATCATTGATAAGGTGAATACTTTGTTGGCTTCTTGGAAAGCTAAATTGCTTTCTCAGGCTGGTCGAATTGTTCTCATAAACTCGGTTTTGTGTTCAATCCCGATTTACGTTGCTTCAGCCCTTGCTTGCCGAAGTCCATTGTTCAGTAGATCGATCGCTTTTGTGCTTCTTTCTTCTGGAATGGTGGTGAGGAAAGTAGAAAACGTCACTGGATTTCTTGGGATCGAATATGCAAGCCTAAACATGAAGGAGGTCTGGGGGTTAGAAGTATGTGGCATATTCAAATCTCTCTCATGGCTAAGATCATCTGGAATGCAATTCATGGCAAAACTTTATGGTCTGCTTATGCTAAAAGTAGATTCTTGGACTCCAGGTCTAATGAAGTTGTCAAGGTCTTCCCTACAGGGATTCCCAAGGAAGTCTTTAATGCTGCTCATTCCATTATCTTACAAAATAGCCGTTGGATCCTGGGTGATGGCAAGAATATTGATATCCTGAAGCATGTTTGGACTGGCAACGTCCCGATTATCTCTTTAATCAATGCTCCTAATCAGTACCACTTCACTTCTGTCCAGGAGGTAGCGGCCAACATGAATCACCTTCTGAGGAATCATGCTGCGATTGAGATTTTAATGATCAATATTGACATTTCGAATGCTCCTGATAAGTGTGTTTGGATGAGTAGTGCTGATGGGTCTTTCTCCACCAAGTCCGCCTTCAGGGCCCTTAGGCCGCATGGTGTTCACCGACCTTCTCTTCTTAAAATTTGGAACCATACTTTCAATCCCAGGGCTGCTTTGTTTGGATGGCGTCTCTTATATCGTGCGGTGCCCACAGATGACAGAATATCGGATTGTGGTATCTATCTAGTCTCTTCTTGCTCCTGTTGTTCGTCCCCCTCGATTGAAGATTTAGATCATCTTTTCCTAAAGGGGGACCTGGCAGTTTCGCTTTGGGACTGGGCTCGCCCTCTCCTCCATGGTCAGGTTTTTGGATCGCACATAACATCCACCTTATGGAACATCATTTCTACTGTTAATTGTAATAGCGCCATGGGATTTATTTCGGTTTACGTTGTGCTTCTCGTTGTTTGGGAGATCTGGAAGTATAGATGTGCTAAGAGGTTTGATTCTGTTCATAAGCCTGTGGGGAAGATTATGGCGGATATCAGATATGCTGTGAGTGTGGCCATTCAGGGTGTCAAGTTTAAGCATGATTGTTCGGCTGAGTACATGGCGGTTTTGCTTTCCTTTGGTTTTAAACCTACTGTCAAACTCAAGACTCCACAGATTGTCAGGTGGATCCCTCCCAAACAGGGTGTTTCTCTCAATGTGGATGGTGCGTGCAAAGGGAACCCGGGGCCTTGTGGCGGGGGAGGCTGCTTGCGTAATCCAGCTGGCGAGGTCCTTCTGAGTTTCAGTTTTTTCTATGGCCAGGGAGATAGTTTGCTTGCTGAAGTTCGTGTGCTTACCGATGGCCTGAGATTGGCTGAGCTTCATGGTTTGCATGTTACAGTTGTGTACTCTGATTCTCTTGTTCTAGTCTAGTCCTTTACTTATGACAAGTGCCCGTCCTGGAGGTGTTCCTGGTGGTGGAACCTGGCTCGTTCTTTACTTCTGCAGATGCATGTTGGCGTGGATCATATCTTTAGGGAGGCTAACAGAGTGGCTGATGCCTTAGCGACTCATGCTTGCCACACTCAGCATAAATCAATTTTCTCCTCTTCCTCTTTTCCTACCAGCTGTAAAGGTCCAGTTGTTCTTGATAATCTGGACTCCCGTCTGTTAGATTGCTGTGATTTGTTTGATCAGGGGTATGCCCCGCTGGTATTTGTATGTTATTTCTGATATATATAAAATCTCAGGCGCAGGGCAGGGCTAGGGGAGTGAGAACGTTATCCCCTGTTGGGGATAGCGCACTTAGCTAGCTTTCGCTCCTGTGTCCTTTTCGTTGAAAAAAAAAAAAGTCAGAATATTAAATACAAATCATAGAGGGACTTCAAATAATATCTTCTAATGATCCATAAAGAAATTTGGGTCAATAAAAGTCATCTGGGTATGTTTAAGAGTTAGTGTGACTTCTTATCGTAATTAGGAAATAAGTTGGACAACCCATTATTAGGTGTATAAATGAGATCATAAACTAAATGATAAATTTATGGTGGACTCCAAACAATATGAGGGGATAGTCCATAAAAGAAATTGGATCAATGAACAACTTATGTCACATGAACAAATTCAAGTATGAAATTAGTAAATAAATAACTTCCGTATTATCAGAACGATAGAACTTACTACCACTATTGTACGTGAGAAACACATCGGAAAATTCCGTAAAATTATAAATCAACCCCAAATATTGTCCCTAAGTGTTCCACGAAGGAATTCGTGCAACGAAAAATCCGATTGGCCAAGTGTACGTCACACGTGACCAAGTTACCCGAATTACGAAACTAAGTCGGAAAATTGTTAACACGGAAAAATAACCGAACTATAAATTAATAAACATATTGGAGAGACTTCCAATATCATGTATTAATAACTCATTAACAGATTGGGCTAATGGAGCACATTTGGCCCAAGGATAAAAATTGGGACAAGAAATACCCAGAAATTCTTGTATGTAATTATGCAGTAATTAGGGAGGGCAATTTAGGGTTAAATAAGGTGAGTAGTCATGTATGGTGAGCAAAAATCGGACCCAACCCTAAGAGGAGGTTTCCTAAACCGTTGCTACCTCCTTTGGGTGAGAGAATCCCAGATTTCTTGGAAAGCAGGGAGCAGAATTCGCAGCCCCTTTTCTAGTCCCGTTAGGACTTGTAACTACACCCTAAAACTATAAGAACTCCTCAAAAAACATTTAGGGAAGGGTTAGCAACAAGTTTGGGTCGTGAGCAACAAGTTTGGAGCGCTAGAGGAGTGGAGAATGGCTGGGGAAAACGTGGTCTTCCTCAACCTCGCTCTGCATCAACCCAGAAATCTGCAGGGAGTTCTTGGCATTTAAAGGTAGGTGTTCTCGGGCCAATATTAAAGAAAACCAACACCATCATGTAGATATTTGAGTCTAGGTTCATTTTCATGAGGTTTGACTCAATTTCATGGAGTATACATTGTGTGTTCATAGTTTTCCCTAAGTCACGCACAGTTAGGGTTTTTTCCGTTCTTCTTATTATGCACATGATTCAAGACCGAATTAGACTAAACTTCCTTCATGAAAGTTCTTTTAATTGAAGTTACGATCATCTTTTATGTTGGACATTTTATCCAAAGTCTTTAGTTAGAGAGTTATAAGCATGGTAAGAGAGTCACTGCATGATACTACGATTTCGGGCTGCACTTAGCTTTATGTTCTTCATATGTTTTCTTGGGATTAGAGACCGAATTTGATCAAACCCCCAACATAAACGTTCTTCTACTAGTTGTCCTCGTCATCTTTTGTGTTGAATGTTTTTTCTAAATGTCATTAGTTAGAGAGTTATAAGAGGGGAACGTGAATCTCTGCATGAGACGTGTTTTCTGGTTACACCTGACTTATATGTTTTTTTTTGGGAGGGCCACTAGTGTCGACACTACTTGATCTAGTGTCGACACACTGTCCCAAAACAGCCCAAAAGGTGTTCTAGGAAGGCCTCTAGTGTCGACACTACTTGATCTAGTGTCGACACACTGTCCCGAATTGGCCCAGAAGTTTTCTGGGAGGGTCTCTAGTGTCGACACTACTTGATCTAGTGTCGACACACTGTCCCATATTGGCCAGAAGGTTTTCTGGAAGCTGTCTCTAGTGTCGACACTACTTGATCTAGTGTCGACACTACTTGACCAGTTCTGCATTATTTTGACTTGTGTTTGAGGCATTGTGTTGACACTACCCTTACAAAAAATTGCATATTTTGGGTCTGATCATTTCATTATGTCTACTAGCATGTGCATGATGTTATATAGTATGCATGGACCTAAAATAAATCAACCCATTGAAAAATAGTAATGATATGAATACGATTCTAATGTGTAATTGTGATTGATCTTATGTCCATTGGATTATCTTGTGATCTTGCTTATTGTCATTGATAAGATAAGAATATGATATGAATGTGGGATGAATACATGTTAGTATGGACTTGTTAGTGGTGTTAATGTCATGATTTGCATATGAGTTTCAATAGTTACATGCTTTCCGTGTTCAATTAATTATTTGTCATATGCATACATACTAGGAAAGATCCGTGACTCATCACTTACACCTTTGCACGAATAGGCACACCCTCCTTGGGAAAATTGAGAGCACATGTTCTGCATATGATCTGTCTTTAGAACATCCTCATGTAACGACATTATGAAGTATGAAACATAAGATACGTCGTTATCCTGCCCTGTTCTCTTGAGCTATTTGTCATACCTTGACTCTATGAATGATCATGTTCCTTTTACTACGAGCTTGTTATTGAAACTCTGTGGCCATAATATGAATCTGTTGTTCGGCACAACGTGGGACTCCGGTCCAAATTTGATCCAATGCCTGTGCAAAAAAGGGGCCTGGTCCGGTCCTGGGGAGGAGCGCCCCAACTACTTATTAACCGCAGGAGTATGGACTTCTGGTGCTTGGCATAGCACAAACAAATACTCAAGATTAGTGTGAATGTGCCTTTGTTTGAAGTGATAAGTTTGATTTGATGTGATATGATAAGATTTGATATGATACGTCTGATCATGTGAATGCATGATATATGTTTGAATATGGCCAATCTCTTTTGATACGATTCTACTCTTGAAATATCTGTTCATTGTATATGCAACTCAACATTTGATCTGATATGATATCCGTTCTATTCTGCTATTCAATCTATTAGTTTTGCATACATTGTCATCATATTCATGTGCATATCTGCCTATTTAAAATGTTAATCATGTATACTAGTGCCCGCATAATATTGAGATGTAAATCCTACTGAGCTAGTTCGCTCACCCTATCATCCTGCCCTTTTCAAGTAGTGATGAGGAACCAGTGGAGTCCGATGGGGCCGGGCAAGAGTGATGAGCACCTGCTATATGAGTAGTTGACAGTTTAGATATAGACAATTGAGTAGTCTATGTAATAGTGAACTTTTCTAGAAGTTTTATTGAATAAGGAACTCTTTTTAGTTGATTCTCTCCATGTAAGGTTGTAATTAGTTGACTGAAATGGAATAAAGTATATTTTTGGATGACCATCTTATAGTCTCAAATGTGTTCTTTTGTTCAATCGTGACTCTGTGCTATTCAACTGTGATACGTCTGTTTGTATCGTTCACGTCCCCCGGTATTTATTCCACTGCTAAATATCAGGGCGTGACATAATATCTCATATTTTAATGATAATATCTTGTACTAATGATTTATGTGTTAAATTTACAGGTGTATACAGATTTTGTCATGGTAGTGTCGACACACCCACTACTAGTGTCGACACAGGGTTTTAAACCCTAAGTCAAAATGATGAAGAAAAGGTCAAGTGTGTCGACACAGCCTCAAGTGGTGTTGACACTAGTCCCAGTTCCCAGAGAACCCAGTTGACAGGTCTGTACTATGTGTCGACACAGCCTCAAGTGGTGTCGACACTAGATCCAGTTCCCAGAAGACCTATTTGTCAGTTCTGGACAGTATGTCGACACAGCCTGAAGTAGTGTCGACACTAGTGACTCTTCCCAGAGAACCAATTCTTCCAGTTTGGGACAGTGTGTCGACACACTCCTTGGACAGGTCGACACACTCCGGCTGAAACTCAAAATCGGGAATTGATCTGGATACGTGGCTGCTTGGGGTTCAAGGGGATCTGCCTAGGTTTTTGTGCCCACGTACCTTAAGGCTCTTTATGGACTTATGGGGCTATAAATACCCATGTCTTTTGCACTCCAAAGCATCCCACGCAAGACAAGAGCCAAGAGTATTCTGCATGAAGGAAGAAGAGCGGAAAGAAGCATCTACATCTAGAGGAGAGAGCAGCGCCGCCAAGGGGAGAAGAAGGAGAAGAAGAGGAGGAGCTCGAGATTGTAGAAGTGCTGGTCCAGAAGGAGATCCAGCCGAGCTTGTATCTGGTTAGAGTGTCAATTTCTCTGGGGAATCTGTGTATGTGTTCTACACAGATCTCCTAATTCTATTTGTCTCTACCATTTCTATTGTATTGAGATAGATCGTGCTAGAGGATCTATTCTCCAAGTGTGCTTGTTCTAGCAGAACTTGGATCTATTGTGATCCAGAGGTTTGAGTACTTTGTACTCTGTTTTGGAGCCCCAGTGCTCCGGGTTAGAGTCATTGTGCTCTGGTGCTTGAGCTGTGGTGCTCAAGGGCTTGTGAATTTGCTGAATTCACAAGTGGTCTTTGGAGTAGGTCGCTGTGCCTATCTCTTGGGTTTCTTTGAGTTGTTGAACTCAAAGAGGTTAGAGTCTTCGTGCTCTAGGTTGTACTGCACTTGTGATAGTGGTTCCTCCGTGGTGAGGAGGTGGACGTAGGAGACACAAGTTGTGTTCTCCGAACCACCTTAAAATTCTCAGTGCACTGTGGTTTGTTGTGTGGTTTGCTGTTCTTATTCACTATTATCACACACCACACTTGAGTTTGATCGAATTGTGTGTTTTACTCATTTTAATTCCGCTGCTATTCACACAATTTCTTAGTTCATTTACCAAAGTCACATATCCGATCCCTAACAGATTAGACTAGTAGTTGAGAGTCGTTCTTATTTTGACATTGGAGATTGTAATAATCGTTTATGAATAAAAGAGTTTGATTATTGAATGATGGACCCTATTATATTAGTCATTTGTCTCTGACTTCTGAATGCTTGTTTATTCGTCGCGTTGCCGATTAATTTCGCTGCTAAAATCGGGGGCGTGACACTGATGTGTTTCAAACACTTCTAATATCGATTGATTCTTTCCAATTCAATAAATGGAAATGTTGAATTGCGACGACATGAGTGGTCGCGTATTTAAAAGAATCAGTCTTCTGATGGGAATCGATCTTCATGCAATGGAAGGTTAGAAACGTGACTGACCATGTGGACACGATTCTAATTAGCAAGAAAATATTTCCAAAAACAATTTTGGAATTTGCTATAATTAGAAATTGGAAACTCTTAAACGCGCTTGGGCAGACGTGATTTAAAACATGGCAAGAGCCAGAAAAAGTAAGTGTAATACGCGACAATTTGTCCCGTCGCGGATCAAACTCCTGAAACCGTGACCACTGTATTCGTTGTGAATCAGTTGTGCACAGAGGACCCCTTTAAAGCCCTAGAAAAATTCCTAAATATCCTTGAAAAATCTATAAAAATAGGAAAATCACTCAAGAGGTTAATTGAAGAGAGCCACTTTGAGGCATTGCGGTATAACATGAAATGTACTCAGTATGTTGTCGAAAATGGTGTGTCTATAGATGCCTCGCCTTAGCGTCTGCTTTGCAAGGAATGGATCGTAAAGACGCGAGATGAAGGCAATGGAATGAAGTGATTGAGTGGAATGAAGCGTAATGACTGAAAAGTAGACGCCAAGGTGTGATGAGGCATGCCTTCTGCAACATATGTCGAGAGTTGTTCTTCAAATCACCATGAAGCGGCTCGTACAAAATCTCAAGGGATAACTCGATGTTTGGACGAAGGGAAAGGGTGTGCATGTGGGCACGAAGGGGAGAAAAATCAACTTCTAGTGTCAGGGAAGTACCTACGGACACAATCCGGTAGGTTTCACCATCGGGGAGCGTTTACCACCTTGTGGACGTACTGCAGGCAAGGTGGATCTATAGGGAAAAACATATGAATTGATATAGGAATCCAAAACAAGGAGTTTCTCAAAAGACAATCTTCAAACATCAACAAGGAAACTGAGTACTTGACTCGGAATAGAATATTTCATGTCAATTGGAATTGAGAATAAGTGGTTCTTTTCAGTTAAGCACGAGAGTAATCTTCCAGAAATGAGCTCAAAGTCCTACATGATGCATGCTGGGCTAAAAAAAAAGATTAAAATAAAAGAAAATATAAACTAATCAAGGATAATATTGTCACGATGCAAAAGTCAAGATACCAGGTGGAACCCGTCCTCCTTCATGCAAAGCGTAAAGGCCTAACCTCAAGTCGTAAGAATTCTCTGAAATTATCACTGTTTTTGGCGGTGGAGGGGAACTCAAATTTCATATTCATCAGAGCCTCGAGATCCTTGATATGCTTTAATAAGGTATACCACATAGTAAAAATGCAAAGGTACTAGCAATTGTTGAGGATAAACATGAAGCTTTCGGCAAGAGATGCGTGTCAATCCTACGCTCAAAGAATAATTAGTACTGGCAAGCAACGAATATATAACATAAATCTTGAACTAATGCTGCTTGTGAATCGCGATAGGGTATGTGGACGCGTTTCACTTACCTGAATTGCGACGACTTGGATGGTCGCGATTTACCTTCTCTAGTCGCAATGGAAGTCAGAGTGAAGCGCTTGAATCGCAACGTATGTGTCGGTCACAATTTTGAAACTTCCACCCGAGGCCAAATTTCCTTGCCTATTTTGCATTTGTTGCTGTGTTTTGGACTTGCCTCCGGGCTTGTGCGGCCATGGGGGTTTAGAAACACCCTCCCCCTGCTCTCTTCATACTTTCTAACCTCCCCAAATTGCAGAATTCATCCCATCAAGCTAGAAGAAGAAGAAGAGGAGGAGAGAAGCAATGGAGCATAGTGGAGCCCCCCCTTCCAAGAGACAAAGAGTTGAGGGATTCCAAAGGTTAAGCAAGGTGGATCGACACATATGCAACTCGATTCAAGCGAAATTGGTATGTTTAAGTGATTTTTGCATTAGATTCATCTTCTTCTTGATGTGCTCATCATTGTTCTTATATGTTCTTGCTTTATTGTTCTTTCCCTCTATTTTTTCTTTTCTTTTCTCTTTCTTCTTCTTCCAATACCCACTATGGCCGAACCATCTATTCATGACCATGTGTCATAACCCATCCAAAATCATAATTTCCTCCCATGCACCACCCTCATCTTACCATACTCACCCATAATCATGTCATCCATGTGCATGCATGCACCACCTCCCTCCTGGCCAAATCTTGTCCATACATCTCTTCACAATTCTAGGACTATCCCCTCTTCCCGGGCACTAGAAGATATATGCGTCTCCCATGGCTTCAAAAATTAACTTCTTTCATTAGCCTAGACATGAAGGCCATCCTCTGTAGGTAGGGAATCCAAAATCTTACCGTTCACGCCAAACGCTACCATGAAATTCATCTTGATTGGGCGGCGATGGGGGCACTCGTAGAGCTATGGCATCCTCAAACCCACACCTTTCTCTTCAAGACCTTCAAAGCCACCATCCTATTGGAAGAAGTTGAGTTACTATTAGGCTTGAAGCGGATGAGAAGAGGTGACGAAGACGAGATGGCGATCATGTCGAGGAGCATTTCAAGCAAAGAGGTGCTCGAGAGTTTCATGAGCGAAAGGGCGCCCGGGACATCCAAGTCGGAAAAGGTGTGAATCTGCAAAAGCTAGCGGCTTGGACTACGAGAGAGATACCCAAGGCGGAGGATGATGTGAAGCTGGAGAGAGTAATGAAGGGATTCGCCATATGCCTGGTGGGTGCACTCCTCTTTCCATCTGTGGACAATATACTTGAAGAGGAGCAACTAAGTGCGGTATGCG
Source organism: Colocasia esculenta (assembly GCA_014218235.1). NCBI lineage: Eukaryota > Viridiplantae > Streptophyta > Magnoliopsida > Alismatales > Araceae > Colocasia > Colocasia esculenta. Next base: position 795,647 of record CM024756.1, read on the forward strand.
GCATATGGGAAGGATGTAGGATCGAATAGAGAGGATGAATAGATCTAGAAGGGGGGGTTAAATAGATCTATCCCAATTAATGCAGAAGCTTAATTAATTTAAAATTACTTGGAATTAGAGATCCATTCAAACAAACAATCTAACTGATATGATGTGTGAACATGTGAATGTGTGTATACAATGTGTGAAGCAATTAGACAGGTAGAGTGAAAACGAAATCCTATGCAAGCATCTAGCGTAGAAGAACATATCAAACCATTGCACAGAGGATTTTTAGGTGGTTCGAAAATCACACCAGTGATTCCTACATCCACCCCTCACACAGTGAGGCCACACTACTCAAACCAAAGTACAGCACACACTAGAGCACGACGACTCCAAAACACCCTTGAGCACAACAGCTCAACACACAACCGAGAGTGCGACGACTCACAAACTGAGCATGATGGCTCAAACCACACACATATGAGCACCACAGCTCAAAAACACACAAGCTATATCAAATCCACAAGAAAGCAGATCCTCTAGCACTGATCTGATTCATAGCCTCAAACGCACACAGAAATCTGCACAGAACTTCATGTACCGATCTCAGAAAACTCACATATAAAAACGAGATGAACACTCTAAGAAATAGGCGAGAGAGATGTGAATTGGATGTTCCCCGATGATGAAGACTTGCTGAAGCTTGAATTGAAGACAGTTGAAGGAATTTGATGGAGATCTTCTTCAATTCACGATGCTATGCTTCAGTGGCATCCGAATTGCCAGTTCTTCTTCTTCATCTGCTGCTCCTCTTCTCAATCTGCTCCTCTTTCAGCACTTCACTGCTTGGCCTTGATCCCCACGTCCTCTTGGATGAAATGGTGGGAAGGCTGGAGGCTTGGGTGCTTCTAATTAGATAGGACCTTATATAGCCTCTGTGTAGTCCCTTTTACGTGAAAGAGATGTGCACAGAAACCTAGGATGCACCCCAAGCTGCCACATGTCCAAAAGTTTCTTTTCTCATTGCCACTTGGATGAAATGACATTTTGGTATTTATAGAATCTCCTAAAAAGATCTCAAAACGAAATCACAATGATTAGATATCATCCTCTGCATGATTCTGGGTTTCCACGAAATGTGAGTCGACTCATATTTCCATGAGAGTCGACACTACTGGCCAAACATCAGTTCAGGCTTACTGGCGAAACACTAGTGTTGACCTAACAGGCAACTAGTGTCGACATGAACAATAGGTAGAGTCGACTTGATCAACAGATAGAGTCAACCTCTTGTGTATTCCACCAAATTAGGTTCACTGGATGGATACTGGTGTCGATCTCACTTTCAGCTATAGTCGACACTACTGATATTTGCTCTTTAGAAACTTGTTGGGCAGCCTTTAAGAATCGACCTGTCTGTCAACTGGAGTCGACACTACTGTGACTTTTTCTTCAGGAGCTTGCTGGGCAAACTGTTAGAGTCGACCTGTCCGTCAACTAGAGTCAACTCTACTTTGACAAAAAACTTTGTAAGCCTGTATGAGTGGAGAGTAGACCATCAAAACATGTTATTAACCGTAAGATATGAGATATTAAATATCAAGAACATGTTGTTTGAACATTATTGGAATATGTACAATATGTCATCATCAAAATCGAAGTATGAGTGTTTGGACATCATCCACAACCAAATGTTGTAGTCATCATTAAAATCAAAATATGAGTGTGTAGACATCATCAATTTGAAGGTTTGTAGTCATCATCCAAATGAATACACAATTCAACAATCAACTCAACAATCTCCCACATATATACAATATGACATCAGATTGTGTAAAATATGTCATCATCAAAACACACAACTCAACAAAGGAGAGAGACTGGGATCGGCAGTGCTAGCCTTCCTCTATAGCGGGCTTACGGCGGCGAGCTTAGGTAGGCCTCCTTATGGATCCATGTTATTATTCACTTGTTAGACTGACTTGCACTTTAAGTTTGATGTGAATAACGAAGCTACTAGCTCGTCCCGGATCTTTTCCAAGAGCCTGCTCTAGCACATGGATGGCTTTGTTGGCTTAGAAGGGTGCATGGCAAACCGTGTGCCACAACTCAAGACGCGGGCAGATTGGCATGATCACCTCCGAAGCATGCCCATGAATGCGTTCACTTGTACTCCGGTGCCACTTCTAGCCAAGGACCTACGGACGCGGCTAGCACCCGGTGTGGAGCTCTGACTGATTGAGGCGACCAAATTTGTGCTATACAATATACACCGCTGCCTGTCTCAACTTGGGCTCCCACGGCATGACTTCGAGGGGTCGTCTCATCTATCGCCAATCAAGAGAAGGGAGATTGGTACCAACAATGACGGAGAAGAGGCGAACACCATCAAGGCGCTGTGGAATGTCTGCTCTTTCAGGCGGTTGGTCCCACATATAAAGGAGGTGGAGGAAGAGTGGATGAAATATGTAAAAGAACTCATGAAATTATGGCCCAAGGTGGTCGTTTGTAAACGGAAAATTAAATCCATAATGAGAATAAATAGCATCCTTTATGTGGCCAAAATGCACTGCCTTACATGATTGTATCATCTAAAGCACTTAGATTTTTCCTCAAAATTGGCCCTCAAGTGAGCCTCTTGAATCGCGACGGACACAGGCATCACGCTTAACATCATGATATGCGACCAACATGACCGTCGCTCTTAACGTTAAATCGCGACCACGTACACCGTCGCGTTTCAGTTGTATTTAAAAATTCAATAACTACGCGCCTTAAACTCAGCGTCGGGGCAATGATGGTTCTCTGAATCGCGATGATGGCCTCCGTCGCGTATTACTTAGCCGCCTCAAATCGTGACGCCTGTGTCCGTCGTGTTTCTAAATGCTTCCAAAGACTATTAAGCACCTGAGAGCCCCTCCAGCTCTCCCTTTCGCTTACCTCTTCTCTGAGCTCTCTCATCTCTCTCTAACGAACTCTCTCAACTCTCTCTCTCTCTCTCTCTCTCTCTCTCGATTTGCAATGACCAAGATGTCGGCATCCAAGTGCCGGCAGGGTGAAGGTACATCGGAGGAGGAAGGAACGTCGCCGACGCCGGAGGTGATGATGGAGGCGGAGGTAGAAATGTCGGGCACGGCGGCCCGGTTGATGGTGGAGGAGCTCCTCGCCGCGGGAAGGAGCTAGCGGCGGTGATGGAGGAGGGGCAGGCCGATGCGCCGTGGCGGCCATGGAGGAGGAGGTGCCGGTGGAAGAGGAGGATGATACACCGGCGGGGAGGCTTCGTCGAGGATGTCGTGGTCGGGAAGCTCCCCCACGAGGAGATATGGTGAGTGCTCTTGCTCTCTTCTCTCCCTCTTTTTTTTTTTTTTTTTTGTTTTGTGAGAAGGAGGAAGGGGCGGCCATCGGCGCCGGAGACGGGGTCAGGAGAATCGCGATGACACCAGTCGTCGCGGTTCAAGGAGTTGAATCGTGACGGCTTGTGCCGTCGTGTTTCAAAATGAAACGCGACTGACACAACACTCGTGATTCAAATAGAAGCGCGACCACTGTGTTGGTCGCGATTCAAAGGGCTACCCGAGAGTCTGATTTTGGGCTTGTTTTGCTCAGTTTTGATTGTTTAAGTGTGTTTTGACTTGTTCTAACTTGTTTCTTGGAATTTTATGTGCAGGGGATTATGAGGCCTCAGATCCATTGGCCGCTGGTGATAGCGGCATACCAAGGGATCTCGAATTTCCAGAGAGAGAGGATCCGGGAGATGGGGTTTGGGCCGATCATAAAGATCGAGCCCTTCTACGTAGACAGCCCCCGGTACAGGCACTGAGGGAACGATGGGACCGGGGCATTCCTCTTGCTCTGGGGGCACATGGTGCCGACCTTAGAGGATGTGGCGCGGATTACTGGCCTCCGGGTGGTCGGGGAGGCAGTGACGGGTGTCACATACAGTGACTACAAAGAGCACACTTGGGATTTGCTGGGGCTGGAGCCGGCAGGGGAGAACCAGCTCGGCGATCGGAGGATGGTCAACCGAGTGGTGTGGTTGGAGAGCCTCGGTCTGTGTGGGGTGAGGTAGACCGGGGAGGAGTCGCTGCATGAGTTCGTGCAGCGAGCGGCAGGGCTGGCGAGGGTAGTGTATTGCCAAGACCTTGAGGACGTGGAGAGAGCGGACAGGGACCTGAGGAGGTTCCTTGTCCTATTTTTGGGCAAGATGTTGTTGGGGACGAAGGGCGAAGGCATCCATTGCCGGTTCCTAGAGATTCTTGAGGACTTGGAGAGGGTCGGGCAGTATGCTTGGGGTGCTGCCTTCCTGGTCCACACCTTTTCCAACCTTTCCAGCGGCACTGGCCGCGAGACGACTGTGGTCGAATTCGCCCCCTTCCTCTAGGTACGTGATCTGCTTTAAAATTCTTCAATTTTTCTGCATTTAAAATTGTTAGTAAAACTAATCAATGTATTCATACATGCAGGTTTGGAGTTATTACTACATTCCCCTAGGGAGGGCCACGGAGGTACGACCTGACACACTCCCTCTAGCTAGGCGGTGGTGACGGTGGCATCCTTCTCCCTGCAGCTTGACACTCTCCGCCGCGACATCCGGGACTTCACAGCACTCTTGGTATGTATCTACCTCATCTTTCTCTCTTATGCATTTCTTTATGATATATGACATGTGATATGACTTATGCATGTGTGCAGGTGGTGTGGCAGCCTTATGCAGGCATGACGGATGATGGCCAGCCATGGGTAGAGGGTGGTCGACCTCGTTTCGGGTGGGACCTTTGGGTCCACTGCCTGAACGAGATTGAGCCTCTCCGCCTATGACTCGCCATGAGGACTCTAGGGCTGCACCAGGTGTGGTCAAACGAGGTGGAGCAGAAGGGGATCGTTGGAGGATTCGGGGGAAGGCAAAGAGGGTCGACTGTCACCTCCACTTCCCCAACCAGTACGTTGACTGGCAGAGAGGAGGATACTTGGTGGAGTCTGACGCTACCGACAGCTTCGCCTACCTCTAGCGGTACCAGGAGGTGTACGGTGAGCAGGATTACATGAGGCCAGGCAGGGTATGCACTTCTAAACCTTTGCTTGTTCATTATGATGTGTATGATGTTGGCGATATCCCGATCGACAGCCCTCTCGCACATGACTCACACGTAGAGATCGGAGGAGATATTGAAGAAAGGAGAAGAATAACACAAGAACACCATATTTTATGTGGTTCGGAGGCAACACCTTCCTACGTCCACGACCACAGCAGTGATTCCAATACTATACGTCAGAATCATCATCATACAAGGAGAATCCGCCCCACTTTATATACTGGAGGTTCGAGCACCATAATCGAGAATTACAAGGACAAAATGCCCTTAACTCAGAAATGCAAAGCCGTCTGTCCTAAGGTGTGAGAAGTCGACTGCCTTGAGGACTTCGACTGCCTTGGGTCTTGGAGTCAACTGCTGAAGTCGACTGCCGAAGTCGACTACTGAAGTCGACTGCCTTGAAGACTCCGAATCATTCTCTTCTGTAAGCCAACATATGATTTGCTAATGAATGTGTGCATATGTAGGATGCTCAGGATGGCCTGATTGACACCCTCCGTGCTCGGTTGGTGAGCACCGAGGCTCAGCTGGCGGAGGCTCGTGAGGCCCTGGCGACTTTGGTAAGTTCATATAATTTACCTTTGCTTTCTTACCTTACCATGTGCTAACCAGATTTTCAATGTGTAGCGTGCGGCGCAGGACACCGTGGAGTGTACCGACACTGTGGGTGCCCTACGAGTAGGAGTGCTTCAGACCCGGAGGTAGCCTCTCTTCGGGAGTAGCTGGCGTCGGCGGTGGCTCGGGCGGAGGTGGCAGAGCGCGACCTCGTTGCACGGGTAAGTAAATCAATTACGTACATGAAAGTGAATTGCTTTATACTTACACGTGTCTTCTTGATGTGCAGTCTGACGAGCTCCGGAGCGCCATCACCCAGGCGGCGCTCGCGAGTGCAGAGGTGACGGAGTTGATGCAGCAACTGTCCGAGATGCGCACTCAGGTCTCCCAACATGACGCGGACCTCCCTCGTGAGGCTGCAGAGCTGCGGGTTATGCTCTTCGTGGAGCGGAGGGAGTGAGAGTGCGAGTGCAGCCGGTGGGAGCAGGAGCACAACTGGTGGGCCGAGGAGCGGGTGCGTCTCTCTCAGGAGGTTCTCGACGCACGCACGAGCTTGGGCATCTCTGAGCGCCTACTGCGCGAGGCAGAGGACCGATACCGGTGCGGCCGTGAGCGCGCCATGAGAGAGGGGCGGGCTAGTGCATACTCTGCGAGCTTTCTAGTGACTTCCTCTGAGTACCAGAGGAATGTCCATAAGGGACGAGGCGCCCAGAGGTCCACTGACTCCCGTACGTCCATGAGGCCACCGCCTCCTCTCTCGACAATGGGCCCCGGCGAGGCGGTGAGCAGTCGACACCCCCGGCCAGCTGAGAGTGGTGGCGAGAGTTAGGTCACCTTTATGACTTGTACTTTTTTCTTTTTCTATGATGATGTGTACCCGATGGGGTACCTTTATATGTTGTACTTTGGGGCTGGCCCCCTTTTTGGCCATGATATATATAGCATGTGTGTCTTTGCCTTTTTTCATATCTCACCTGAAAAGCACTTAAGCCAACAAGTTAAATAACTGCTCTGACTCAGCCCCTTGCACATTAGGCGAACTAGGCTTCATGATCTTGTCAAGGGGTTGAGCCTTTATTTAAATAAGGCGTAGATAAAGAAATAACAAAATAAAAAATGCAACAAGTAAGTAGATAAATGCTAACATGAAATTAAAAAATGAACATGCATTCAATGCATTCATACAAATGGGTGCGATTTTTTGTCTTTTCAACATATTCAAATTTTTTATTTTGGGATATGCAACTTTTGGCATTTTGAGAATATTTGATTTTTTTGGAGATTTTGAAATATTCAAAAAAAAATTGTTTTGAAATATTCTATATTTTTTTATTTTGAAATATTTTTTTGGATTATGAAATATTCATTTTTTTTAATTTAAAATATTCTATTTTTTATTTTGAAATATCTTATTTTTTACATTTTGATATATTCATTTTTTTATTTTAAAATATTCTATTTTTTATTTTGAAATATCTTATTTTTTAGATTTTGAAATATTCTTTTTTTTTTTTTGAAACAAGGGCCGCAATCCGGCATAGTCCCTTCTAAAAAAGCGTACGGAACAAAGGGGATCCGCTCTAATTGGAAAATTGTGGTACTTGGACCATTCAGTTACTCAGTCATCATTTAAAACTTATTAATGATTCTTAAGTGTGCCAAACAAAGGTTAGACGTGCTTAAGTAATGTCTTCACCCAAGGTGGCTTTCGGAGACGTCCTCTTTAGTTGATCGTTGCCTTGCCTTGAGCCTAGGACATACCCGTAAAGGAGAAGGGAAGATGATATTTAGGAAGTCTGCCAACAGTTTGGGTGACCGGGGAGATGCTTATTCCTCTACCCTACACTTAACGAGGTTCAGTCTTTTGGCTTGTGGGAGTTTTTTTTTTTTTTCAATTAACACGCTTACGACCAGATCCATTTGGATCTCTGGGGAGACTTTGCCGCTCTTGATGTGCTTTTTATTTAGGATTTTCCTTGTTTTGGCTCTTTTCACTTTGGCTTTCTTTTTGTCCCCTTATTGGGCTTCGACCTCTACCCATTTTTCCTTGGACAGATTCAAAGGTCGATCCCTCAGGTTCCCATTTCTATTGGTGGACCGAATGGAAAGAAAGGGTAATGTCCTAAACTCTTGGTTAGACATTGATTTTCCTTAGATTTCGTGCTTCTAGCTTCCAAGGGTGAGCGTGTAAGTGTGTGTGATTGTCGACACCTCTGGTTAACTCATCAAGAATAAATAATGAACTATAAATGAGGAATTTTCATTTTAGGGTCCATGTACCACGTAAATCCACACTCCTATCTAGGGGTAGTACTTCTTAAGGTAAAGCCCATTCCAAGGGTGGGACAGTTCCTCGCCCTCCGCATTCACTAGCCTGTACGCATTGCCTGGATATGCTTCTTTGATTACGTACAGCCCTTCCCAATTTGGTTGGAGTTTAGATCGAGGACCACCAGTTTTTATAAAGATCCATTTAATTACCATTTCACCGACTTTAAATTTTCCCTCAGTGACTTTCTTTTGGTAAAAACATGTGACCTATTCTGATATGCCTTTGTGTGTACTGCGGCGACCAGACGCTTCTCGTCTAAGAGTTCCAGTTGTGCAAGGAGCGATTCACGTCACTCATCGATTGACAAGTCCTTGTCAAGCTGGACTCTTAGTGAGAGAATAAGAATTTCATATGGTACAACAACATCCATTCCATAAGTGAGGGCGAATGGTGTATGCTTTGTGGGGGTACAAATTGACGTGCGATAGGCCCATAGAGCTTTTACAAGCTTATCTGGCCAATCCGAGAACTTATCAGCCTCACACGTTTTCTTTATAATTTTGATTAAGGTTTTGTTTGTGGCCTCTGCTTGGCCATTGCCTTGCGGATAGTATGGAGATGAATGATGCAATGCAATTTTGTACATGTTGCAGAGGTCACGAAGCTCCTGAGAGATAAACTGTGGTCCGTTGTCGGTGATGATGGTATTTAGGATGCCGAATCTGGTGATGATGTTCTTCATGATGAACTTGCATAAAGTTGTTGCCTTGACCTCCGCGTATGCTTTAGCTTCCGCCCACTTGGTGAAGTACTCCGTTGCAGTGAGGATGAATGATTTGGACTTATTTTGGGAGTTCGGATCACCAAGGGGACCAATAATGTCAAAATCCCACATAGCAAAAGGCCATGAGAGGATATTGGGTGGAGTGTAGAGGATGGAGAATGAATCTTGTCAGCGTGCAGTTGACACTTGACACACCGACGGACATAGATGGAATAGTCCTCCTCTAAAGTGGGCAAGTAAAAGCCTTGCCTAAGGATTTTCTTGGCAAGCATTTGGCTATTCACATGGCCACCACACACACCTGAATGAGCCTCCTCAACAACTTTAAACACTTCATCATCATCCAGACATCTTAGTAAAACTCTAGTGAGACCTCTTCTGTAAAGAGTGTTACCAACCAATGTGTATTTCTGGGACATTCTCCTTATGTCTCTTTTATCATCAGCTGTGGCTTTCTCAGGGTACGTTTGATCTCTACAATACTTAGCTATCTCATAATACCATGGCTTCTCCTCATCATCCAATTCTTCTTTCAGTTCCATTAACATGATTTCTGTTTTGCTCTTCCTCTCTGCCTTCTTCAACATCTTTTCTTTGATCCACAAGAAAAATGGGTCTTGAACAGCTGGGGTATGACTTCGTGCAATAAGGATGCTGTCAAAATCCCCAAGGTAACACATGTTGAGAGTTGAAGCAATAGTAGCAAGAGCATCTGCTAGAAGATTTTGGTGACGAGGCACATGGACAAAAACAAGTTTGGAGAATAGCTTGGCATAGGCTGAGGTGAGTTCTTGATATGGCTTGAGCTTGGGATCACGAGTGTGGTATTTGGTGAGCACTTGGCGTAGAACTAGTTGACTATCACCTACAATCCGCAGATGGGTAACACCATAGAAGTGTGCGAGTTCCAGTCCGGCCAGCAAGGCTTCATATTCAGCTATATTGTTGGGGACCGGGAATGTCAGGTGAAAAGCCTGTGGAATGGTGACCCCTTTAGGTGATAGTAGAGCGATCCTGATACCCTTTCCATGAGAATTCAGAGCTCCATCAAAATATAACGTCCACATAGGATCAGATAGGCTAAGGGACATTAATTCTTCATCTGGAAACTCCAAACGAACAGGATCAAACTGGGGAATAGGGTGATGAGCGAGATGTTCTGTTATGGCATAGCCTTTGGCAGATTTCTGCTGAATGTAGATGATGTCAAACTGAGAAAGGAAGCTTTGCCAACGTGCTAGCCTATCAGTGAGGACATATTTTTCAAGAAGGAATTTGATAGGATTCATACGGGCGATAAGGTGGACCTCATGAGCAAGAAAGTAGTGCTTCAATTTCTGCACTACCCAAACAAGAGCGACACATGTCTTCTCCATTGTCATGTACCTTTGCTCGCAGGGGTTGAAAAGTTTAGACAAGTAGAATGCAGCCCTCTCCTTCCCTTCTTCATCCACTTGTGCAAGGACAGCTCCTACAGAGTCTTCCAGGACTGATACATAGAGAATGAGTGGTTTGACTGGAGTCGGCGGCCTTAAGACAGAAGGATTAGCCAAATATTCCTTCAATCCATCAAAAGTAGCTTGACACTTCTCATCCCAATGGAATTTGACTCCTGGCTTGGTGAGGTCGTAGAAGGGTCTATACCTCTGTGAATATTGGGAGACAAACCGGCGAATAAATTGCAACCTCCCGATTAATCCTCGAACTTCCTTCAAATTCATGGGAGGGGGCATCTCTCTTATCGCCTTCGCCTTATTGGGATCAATCTCAATACCCCTCTTGCTCACGATGAACCCTAGGAGTTTACCCGATGACACACCAAATACACACTTCTTGGGGTTCATTTTCAAATGGTATTATCTTGATCTTTGTAGAACCTTAGTTAGAACCCCAGGATGCTCAACCAATGTTCTAGATTTCACTACCAGGTCGTTCATATAAATATGAATCATGTCATGAAAGATGGCCATCTGTGATGACCCAACCAGCAAACTGGCCCAACAACGTGCTAGTTGGTAGACTTCCCAGGAAGGTCACCCATCCTGAGACTACTCCCAACTGAGCATGCTTAAGTTCAGAGTTCTTTTCCTGCTCGAGCTCTGAAAATGACTAGTCTGAGTTGTTGGTAGTCTGTTGATTTAGTCCATTTTTACATATTCTTATATGGGACGTTACAATCTACCAATCTTATATAAGCGAGGTCCTCGTCGCTATTCACATATAGCACACAATCAAACCCCAGGCGGGAGGGACTCTAGAGGTGGCCCCCATAGGCTCAAGAGGTGGCTCCCACTATGTAGCACTTCATGCCATTATGGCCTCAGGAGGTGGCTCCCATAGCGTAGAACTTTGCCCTATGTGGCACTTAATTCCTGCACTTCTGGCTGGGCAAGGCTCTGATACCATTTGTGACGACCCAACCAGCAAACTGGCCCAACAACCGTGCTAGTTGGTAGACTTCCCAGGAAGGTCACCCATCCTGAGACTACTCCCAACTGAGCATGCTTAAGTTCAGAGTTCTTTTCCTGCTCGAGCTCTGAAAATGACTAGTCTGAGTTGTTGGTAGTCTATTGATTTAGTCCATTTTTACATATTCTTATATGGGACGTTACAATCTACCCCTCTTATATAAGCGATGTCCTCGTCGCTATTCACATATAGCACACAATCAAACCCCAGGCGGGAAGGACTCTAGAGGTGGCCCCCATAGGCTCAAGAGGTGGCTCCCACTATGTAGCACTTCGTGCCATTATGGCCTCAGGAGGTGGCTCCCATAGCGTAGCACTTTGCCCTATGTGGCACTTAATTTTTGCACTTCTGGCTGGGCAAGGCTCTGATACCATTTGTGACGACCCAACCAGCAAACTGGCCCAACAACCGTGCTAGTTGGTAGACTTCCTAGGAAGGTCACCCATCCTGAGACTACTCCCAACTGAGCACGCTTAACTTCAGAGTTCTTTTTCTGCTCGAGCTCTGAAAATGACTAGTTCGAGTTGTTGGTAGTCTGCTGATTTAGTCCATTTAACATATTCTTATATGGGGCGTTACACCATCATTGCTCTTTAGTAAGTACCTCCAGCGTTCTTAAGTCCAAATGGCATGACCACATAACAATATGTACCCCACGGTGTAGTGAACGATGTCTTCTCCTGGTCTTCCTCAGCCAGCTTGATTTGGTTGTACCTTGAGAAGCCATCCATGAAGGAGAGGGTTTCATACCCGGTCATATTGTCTATGAGCACATCGAGGTGAGGCAAGGGAAAATCATCTTTAGGACACACGCGGTTGAGGTCCCGGAAGTCAATACAGATTCTGACTCTTCCATCCTTTTTCATGACTGGGACGATGTTTGCCACCCAATTGGGATAAAGTACGACTCTAATAAATTTGACTTTGTGGAGCTTATCGACCTCATCTTTCATTTTCAAAGCCATCTGAGGGTGAAAACGTCTCAACCGCTGCTTAATGTTCAACAAGCGCAGTGTCCAATCTTGGCATATCTTCATAGCTCCAAGCGAACGTGTCCTTGTATTCTCTGAGAACCTTAATGATTGCCTCCTCTTCAACTGGCGATAAGTTACTGCTTATGAGGACGGTCTTAGTGTTTTCCTCAGTTCTCACATTGATTTCCTTGGTGATTTCTTCTACGGCAGCTGACGGTTCATCGAATCTTCTGACTCCATTTGCAAACGCGTTAGCCTGGTCCTCAAATTCTTCATCACCTTCTTCAATTGGGTCGTCGTCATCCATGATCTCGTAGACTCCGAACCCATCATCAATGAAGCACAGTGACTGCTCATATTCTATATCCGGCAACTGCAAAGGCTCTTCAACAAATTCCAGAATTGCTAGACATGCCTTGCACCTACGGGCTAGATCAGCTAAGAAACAGTGTGGAACCCTCTTATCCTTGGACTTCTTCTTGGATACTACCTCTAGATTATTACTAACCTTGCCTAGACTCTTACTACAACTACTGGAATCTACAGCAAGAGATGAAGGAGTAGGAAAAGCAGTATGCGTGGGGGAAGGTGGAGAAGGAGGGAAAGTAGTAAATGTCCCCTGCATGGAGGGGGATGGGAGTCCCTGTGTGGAGGGAAAGAAAAGGTCGGTCATTGGACAGAGGAGGAGTGGCCCATAGGTTGGGGCAGACTCGGAGGAGAGATAAGAAGTTTCCTCAACGGAGATGATGGAATCGACCATTTGAAAATTGGTGTTTTTTTATGTTTTCAGAGTTATTTGAAATTTTATGGTTTTTATTGATCATAAAGAGGGGGCGAGGTGAGATCTCCAATCTAGAGAGTTGAGAAATGAGCGTATGCTCGAGTGGAGGGAGATTGTCGGGAAGAGAAAGTTGGAGGGTGAGCGTTTGCTCGGAGGAGTGGAGGGAGATTATAAAGTGGGGCGTTGGTGCTCGAGGAATGCTTAAAGAAATAAAGAATGGCCACGTGGTGGCTTGGAGGAAAGTGGATGCGATGCTCAGAAAGGAGAGGCCCGCCCCGAGCCTGGTTGTAGTGAGAGCTTCTTCAGATTGAATACTCTGCTCAGCTTCAAATGCCTGTTCATCTATTAGCCGCCTCCTGCTTGTAGTTGCTGCCAACTGCTCGGTATTCGCTGGTGTGAAGAGTTGACTTAAAGAAATGGCAAGATCATTCACATCGAATTAGTAGTACCATTCTGATTCTGGATCGCCCCTTTTCCTTTGCTTCTGGGGCCTGAGGTTCTCAACAGCTTTATATGTACCCAGGGGTGAAATATGAGAAGGTTCCGACCTGATAACTGAGGTCTATTCATCCCTTGGCTGCAACGGCCCCCTCTTAAAGTGTTGGTAGAGGGACCAAGTGAGCGGCTGCCTCTGTCTGCAATCTGCCCTGCCTGGCTTGTACCTCAGTCCTGCCCTGGGTCTTGTCTTGCTGTCTTGTACCGCCTCGGTTCTTCCCTGCAAATATACCCCCAGCCCTTTGCCTGGCTGATACCCCATTTTCAGCATAATATGCCACCCTTTTTCAGTTATGATCTTGCTTCTCTTCGCTGTACTTACTAATGGTGAACATACTGGGCCCTGCTACATGCCGTACATGTCTAGCACCGACATGAGTGGTTGATTACTTGGTCATATGGAAGGGACTGAATTGTCAGTCATAGCGTTCACTTCCAAGACGGTTGGTTTACTGGCGACCTTGACGACCTGCCCCTTGTATGGAAACTTCAAGCACTGATGTATGGTGGAAGTGACGACACCAAGTGCCTGAATAAATGGTCTGCCCAGGATCATGCGGAAGCTCGGGTCCATGTCTAGAATATGGAAATCCATCTCAGTAATGGATGGACCCAGCCCTACCTTCTAGGCGACCACTCCTTTTGGCGGCCTACTGGTGTTGTTGTAGGCCGTGACAGTGATGGAGAATGGTCGAACTGACTGCAACGTAACCCCAAAAAGTTTAACGCATCTAGAGACATGACGTTGATAGAAGCTCTGGTGTCCACCAAGCATTGGGACACGCGGATCTTGTTGATCTTCACGGTCAAGCATAATGCATATATTTGATATTCCACGGGTGCTAGCTCATCTTCGTGGAACTCTATAGTTGGATGTTGACTCGTGGGGGTCAATACTGAACTGATTTGATGCACCGGAAGGTCTTCATTCACCATAACCTTCTGCAAATACTGTAAGAGAGCTTCTTTGATGTACCGGCGATCTCTTGATCAATTATAGGATAGAAATTCTGGCCGGTGTTTTGTCTAGATGTTTTAGCAGATCATATTGGGTCCCAGGGATGGACACTTCTGCTGGGACTTCTCCTCTTGGTGTTGCTGGGGTTCCTGGTCTTGCTGTGGAAATATGCGATTGAAAATCTTCCCACTCCAAAGCACCATAGTGTGCTGGTTGTTGAACATTTGGTGCGGCAGTTGAATAGCTACCGTGTTTGGGGGTGGAATGGGGGTATGTAGGAAGGGAGCTCGAGGGTTAGGGGTAGTAATGGGGGTTGTTGGTGGTGTGCGGAGAAGAGGTAGGTTGGATGATGATGGTTGTGGGGTGGTGTTGATGGTAGGAGGTTGGCGTATGAGTGGGCGGTTAGACTGTAGTGGTATGGTGGCAGTGTTGCGTAGAAATGGAGCTTGAGGGTTTGGTGGCGGTGGTGTGGAAGTTACGGTAGATTGGCGGATGAGTGGTTGGTTGGATGGAAGTTGGATAGATGGTGGTAGACGTTTCGCGTGGGTTGTGGGGATGCGGAGAAAGGACGGGAGTGGGTTGGAGGGTGTGGGTGTACAGATGAAAGGAGGTAGTATGAAGGAGTATTAGGAGGTAGAAGTGGAGGGTGCTTCCATCTACCCGCTGGACATTCTTTCATCGCGCAGAGACGTCCTGAGGGCGTTAACTTGTTGATTCGGAGCCTAGTGCTCCGGGAGTGGGTTCTGGACAATGCCCATATTGGGCTACTGCAAAGGTGCCTGGGGCTACTGTGTTGTTTGCTGGCGCTGTTGTTGTAGTTGCTGTTGCTGGTCCTGCCTAGGTGGCCTTCTCCCCTTCATTTCTTCTATGTACTTCCGCATCTCCTCCCAATCAATGCCTCCATTGTCATTCAAATCATAAATGTAGTCTTTAAAATGAAAGCATGTCTCCAGTGTATGGCCCAGTCCCCTGTGGAATGCACAGTAGCGTGAGGTATCAACATTGGGTGGCCATTGTAGTCATTCCCTTGGCAAAGTGAGTGCATTGGCAGCTATAAGAGCATTAAAAATGTCAGGGAGAGTCTTCGGCAGAGGAGGGTATTGAGCTCTTCTTAGGCCAGGGGGCGTCTAGGCTATTGGGGATCATAGGTTCGTGGGGGAGGTACCTGATTGTACTGTGGAGGGTGTTGGGGAGGTGGTGGCGCTTGTTGATATTGGGTAGGAGGCTGATGATACTGAGGCTGGGGAGCTTGACGGTATTGAGTAGGTGGTGGGGCTTGACGGTATTGAGGTGGGGGCTTTTGTGGCTGTTGAGGCTGTTGGGGTGCTGGGGTCCTGAGCACGGGAGGGTTGCTAGGCCTGAATGTTGGTTGTTGAGGTGGTTGGTATTGTGGTTGTTGAGGCCTGGGGTTAGGGTTCGGGCGGTAGGTGGAGGAGTTTGGGTTGTCCACGGCACTCACCTTCTCATGTTGCATAACCCCTTCAGTCATAGGACCACCAGTTGGGAGAGTACCATTGCTTTTCTTGAACGTCCTGGCCTTTGGCTCAAACATAGCCATGATAGGAGAGTCCTTCAACTGCGTCTGAATGTAACGGGCTCTCTCGTAATGCTCCTCCATAGTATTTAATTTGTTCATGGCTAGGATATGCCTGAACTGAGGTGTGGCATTTGCAATAATCATCTTTACTTGTTCAGGTTCAGACAGAGGATCCCTCAACCTCTCCGCCATTGCTCTCCATCTATCGGCATAGTGCAGAAAATCTTCATCCACCTTCATTTTCTCAGCCATAAGGTCAGTGATGGACAAAGAGGGACCGACCCAATCTCTGTACCTTTGCAGGAACTTTCTCTCTACTGCCTCAAAGTCTTCAGCATCAGCTGGTTCTAAAGAGTAGAACAACTCGAGGGCGGGACCATCTAAAGATCTCTAGAATAGAAAAGCAAGGGCACGATTGTCATTTTTACAAAAGGAGGACTCATACATGAACTCCTTGATGTGGACAAAAGGATTGCCACTACCATTGTAGCAGCGGTAGACTAGCAGCTCAGAGGGTGGATGTAATATCTTGAATGTTCGGATCGTGGTTTACCGAGTTTGGGGGCTAATGTGTGGCCCATTGGTAGACCATGTGGGTCTACATGTGTTTATACAGGTTTGGTATAGCAGGTGGAAGGCTGGAGGGTTGGAATTCCCAGCCCAAATAGGCCTCTGTCGGGCTCATTAAGAACGCGACGTAACCAGATGTCGCGATTCTTACATGAACGCGACCACCTGCCTCGTCGCGATTTGGAACCGCTTGTACGTGGGCGCCGCTGCATGCGCGCCGCGTGGCACATGCAGGACGTCGGGGTTTAAACGCGTCGGTGAGGTACGTCGCGTTTCTAAACGCGACGGCCCGATACGTCGGGATTTAGTCTCTGTGTATTTTGGGTCTTTGCCCTAGCCGAACAGTGATGTTGCACTGTTTAGCAAAGGGGAAAGGCTGTGAGAGTTTTTTGTGGATTCTTGAGGCGATTTGGGGGTTTTGGCTGTCCGTTTGGCGTGGTTCCGGCGTGAGGAGGTACTTCGGAGCGCGAGGAACACCGAGACGGCGTTGGTTTTGCGTTTCACCTGTTGGTAGGGGAATTCTACCCTATTTTCCCTTGTATGGATTGTGTCGGTTAGTTTGAGGTTTTTGTTGTGGAAATTGTATAAGCATGGTAGAAAGCATGCCTAGGTTTTCCTTTAAACTGTTATATCCTGTTGTATCAGCATGTATGGCTCTGTGGTGTGAATTCCAGAATGGTAATTTAGGGTGTGTTTCTGCTGTCTGAAAGGTGACAGAACCAGTCGTTGCGTTTTGAGAACGCGACGACATGGACCGTTGTGATTCATACCTTAAGGCGACGGGTTGGTCCGTCGCGATTAGAGTCGATTGGCGACCTCTGTGTTGGTGGCAGATTAGAATGTGGCCACCCGAGCTCTGGGGTTCTATGGCCAGTTTACCCAATTTCTGTCCTACATTGCTTGGACAGTGTTGGCCATGCAATGTAGGGATCGTATGGGTCATGTCGACTTATACCATGGTTGTTAACAAGAGGTTTACGTGGAAATGTGTGCATAGCAAGTTGGGTTATAACGCCTTTCATGGTTACCTCTCCAGTCGGTTACCCTAGTACTGAGTGCTTAGGGCTTGTCCCATGACGGTGTGTACCATCAAGGTTGTGTCGTCTTCTTGGACACCCTCACTCCTGAGTTTGAGTTGTACATCCGACTAAGGGAAATACGACAAGGAGCAACGACTCGTGTTTGTGGGTGTGCGGTCGCTTGTAGCGTGCTCGTGGTTGGGGGACGGACACCAGTAGATGTACTGGTCCCCAGCTAGTCCTATTTCCAGTGCCACACTTTAGGGTTCTCGGCCGGAGTCCCTAAAGGTGTCATGCTTGGGCCTGCAGCAGTGTGGTCTACAGGTGTGGTGCTAGTTTGTCTCCACAGTTCTTGACCTTGCTAAGGTGAAGCGGCAGCTGGACCTTTCGTCCATGGCTGCAAGGCTGAGAGGTAGACTTGTGTTGTTTGTCCGGGTCTATGGCTGGTGTCGCGAACCAGTTCTCGTGACTCGTATGTGGAGTTAGGGCTGTGCAAAATATGGTCCAAACCGAAAAACCGAACCGAACCGGCCGGTACGGTTCGGTTCGGTTCGGTTTCATGGGCTCGGTGGTTCGGTTCGGTTTCATGGGCTGGGTGGTTCGGTTCGGTTTTTGGCTGGGAAACCGAAATGAACCGAATACCTATATATAATTATATAAATAATAGAATTAAAAAAAAAAGAAGGTAGCGTAGTGGAGGGCGGCTTCGCGCGCCCTCCACGCGCCTGGCGGTCGCGAGTTCGAAACTCGCGACCGCCAAAAAAAGCCCCTTTTTAACAGGTTTTTGACAAAATGCCATAAAAATGCCATAAGAATATTAAAAAATGCCAGAAATGTCATATTTCGGTTTGATCCGAACCGAATCGGTTCAGTTCGGTTCGGTTCAAACAGTAGGTTCGGTTCGGTTCGGTTTCTCTCAAAAATGGAGAAAACCGAACCGAACCGAACCGTGAACACTCCTATGCGGCGTGCCCTTCTTTAGCTTGTACACGTATACGTGGTTTGCTGTTTACTTATTTACAGCTGAAGCAGCATGCGTAGGTGGTTATATATTTAAATGTTTTATAGCTTTGCTTATTATAACTGTTGTACATTGTGTTTCTCAGCTTTGGGGGAATTGCCCTACTAAGCCAGTGACTTGTGAGGCTCACCCCTTTCTTCTTCCAGGTGAAGGAGAGTAGGAGGGTTCCCATCCCTCTTCTAGTTCTGGTCAACATCGTAGTGGAGTCGGGCCTTCGCCACCAGTAGAGTAATACTTTTACTTGTGGAGCCTTGGGGGTTGCCCCGGGCTGTTGTATTTGTTTAATGACTATGATATGGAACTGAATATGTACATTTCATGTGAATATATGTGAGCAATGGAATCTTATATGTGTTCAGCGTGTTTCTTTATATTTTCACGGACATGTGTAATTGATATCCCTTGCGAGGCTTCGGCCTGATCGCGGGAGGCGAAGTCATGTCGGGCATGTTATTGGGTTAACAGGCCTGAACGGTGAGGACCGTCACAGTGGAAGATGAAAGACTGGCATAGAAGGGAGGTCCAGTTCAAAAGAAACTTTGGGTGCGGACACCCTTTTCAAATCCTGCTCCAATCGACTTACCTTTACCAAGAGGGCTTGGGTGAGTTGATCGGATGATGGTTTATGAGGCACCCTGAAAGAATGTGGTTCAGGTGCGCTCACTTGAACGGAGTGGTAGTGGGGAGGTGCGCTAGTAGGCACAGAAGCATGGGCCAGAGCCCGGAGGGGGTAAGTGGGCCTTGCCACGGAGGGGCTTGGCCAGACAAGGGAAGGCCTCCTAACATAGCTGTGGGGGCGAGAATGTGTAATAGAATTAGCCCGCGATGGGGCAGGGGTGGCTCGAACTGTCGGGTCGCGAGTGGGTTCAACATAGAAGGCACCCATGTTTGGGTGGAGGGATTGAATCGGTTCGGGGATGGATTTCCCCTTTAGGGCAGCCTGAACCTCCTGGAGTTGGGAGGGTTGGAGATTTTGAAGAAGGTCCATGAGTTGGGACAGATCGATGGAAGCAGAGGCATTTCCAGTGACATGCCTCGGGCAATGGTGAGGAGACTGTGAATCCACCGCATGGACTTGCAAAGTGGTGTTAGGTTTCGTAAAGAGCGCAGCGGAAACGCGAATCCCACAGGTAGATATCGTTGCCGGCCGTCGGAATCGAACTAAACGAGAACCCGCGCACAGGCAGATCTCATCTTTACCTTTGCGGGGTTGCGAAACTCCCGAATCCGGGGAGGAGGTGGCGCAGGAGGCGCCGGTGCTTCAAGCCGTTCAAGTGTCCGGCCTCTAGACGTATCCACGCGAGCTCCGGACGCAGACGGGATCTCCACGCGTCTCCCGGATCTCAGCTCCACCATGTGCCGAAGAGAGGAGAGAGAGAGTGGGGGCGCCCTGGAGAGAGAGAGAGGAGGGGGGCGGCCAGGGTTAAGCCTGGAGCTTGGCCCAGGGTTTAACTCTCAACGTATATTTATAGACACCGCGGTTTTTCACAAAAACCCAGTCATTGTCTATAAAGAACACCTTGCCCAGTCTGCTCGGAACTCTTATGCGTGTGACCCTCTAGGCCCAACTGCTAGTCCAGTTTTCAGCCCATTAAGCTCAATAACTCTTTATTGACTTATGGTAATTAATTAACATCTCATATTAATTAATTACACAATCAATTATCGTCTCACGATAATTGACCGGGCTTCCAATCAAGTTGGGTGCCAAGCAACACCACTTGATCCTGGAAAGCATTGGGGTTCAGCAACCCATTCAAGGAACCTTTTGTATCATCAGTTACCACGTGACTATAATCCTTCGCTCGTACAATGCTCCCGAGTGCACTTAGGGTATGGTCAACTGTCAAACCCTAATGTGTGTACTCACTTGGTTTAGATGCCGCATAACAATATCAGAAAACTCCTTTTCTGATAAGTAGTCTTGCCCTGGCCAGGGACTATCAGGCATCCTTCCGTAGAGCATTCACTCTCCTATTACCGAGAGCGAGCGATCCCATATTGACCACACAATCACCTTCGAAGGTATTCCGCTAGATCCGAACACTTAACTGATTAAGACCTCATGGCTAGAGATCTATAAGTCAAGGTCAAAACCCAGAAGTCCACCAACAAGGTGTCCTTGGTGTCTCAGGTCTAAGGACCAATCACGCCACTGTGACAATGAATCTAGCTGGTTGACAGTTAGGTAACATTACCATCCAGCGATTCATAACGGATCAGTTCAGTGAACTCATTCTCCAATGAGCACCTACAGATTCACCTTAGTGTCTCCACACAAGTGACTATGAGACCAGTCACCCTCATCATATGAGCAGGTGCAACCTGTACTAGTCTAACCGGATATCATGTCCTTCTCGAATATCCTCCGACTAGGAACAATTAAGAATATACGTTTAAAGGATATTAATCTCATTGTTATGATCTCATCATAATTAATATCCATTGCGCATATTCATGGACTTCATAATGAAACGATAAACGAATTACACATAATGAATATAAAAGCCTTATTATTATTATCAAAGAACAAGATTGTACAAGTTATGATTGGCTTGAGGACATCCATAACTAACAATCTCCCACTTGGACTAAAGCCAATCACCTTTATGTCTTAAACCCATAGACTCTAGGTGGCGCTCAAACACAATTTGAGACAGAGGCTTGTCAATGGATCTGCAATGTTGTCGACTGAAGGAACTCTTTCCACCAGTACATCTCCTCTAGTGATAATCTCCCTGATCAAGTGAAATCGCCTCAGAATGTGCTTCGACTTCTGATGAGACCGCGGCTCTTTCGCTTGCGCAATGGCCCCATTGTTGTCACACAGCAATGGGATGGATCAGAGTCACCTGGCACCACACCAAGGTCGGTGATGAACTTCTTCATCCACACTGCCTCCTTGGCGGCTTCAGCTGCAGCAATGTACTCAGCTTCTGTCGTCGAGTCTGCAGTGGTTTCCTGCTTGGAACTCTTCCAGCTCACTGCACCCCCGTTCAAAGTGAACACAAATCCAGATGTAGACTTGCTATCATCTGGATCCGACTGGAAACTCGAGTCAGTATATGCCCGGAGTTTCAAGTCCCCTCCTCCATAGACCAGAAATATATCCTTAGTCCTTCTCAAGTACTTAAGGATACATTTCACAGCCATCCAGTGTGTTTCACCTGGATTTGCCTGATATCTGCTCGTAACACTTAGAGCAAATGCCACATCAGGCCTTGTACATATCATGGCATACATGATAGACCCTATAGCCGAGGCATAGGGGACTCTATCCATGGCTGCCCTCTCTTCAGGAGTCTTAGGAGACTGCTCCTTAGAGAGAATAATCCCATGTCTCATAGGTATGAGACCTCTCTTGGAATTTTCCATGCCAAACCTTTTGACAATGGTATCTATGTACATGGATTGGGTCAAGCCAAGCATCCTCTTAGATCTATCTCTATAGATACGTATTCCCAATACGTAGGATGCTTCTCCCAAATCCTTCATGGAGAAGTTCTTTGACAGCCAAACCTTTACTGATGATAACATCCCTACATCATTCCCAATGAGTAAGATGTCATCAACGTAAAGTACGAGAAAAGTGATAGCACTCCCACTGACTTTCTTATACACACATGGTTCATCTTCATTCTTAATGAAGTCATAAGATTTGATAGCCTCATCAAACCTTATGTTCCAACTACGAGAAGCTTGCTTCAATCCATAGATGGATCTTTGAAGCTTGCATACTTTATCTGGACACTCTTTGGATGTAAAACCCTCAGGTTGTATCATATACACTTCCTCCTCAATGTTTCCATTAAGGAAAGCGGTTTACATCCATCTGCCAGATCTCGTAATCAAAGTATGCAGCTATGGCAAGAAGAATTCTGATCGACTTTATCATGGCAACTGGTGAGAAAGTTTCGTCATAGTCAATTCCTTGCCTTTGACGATACCCCTTTGCCACCAACCTTGCCTTATAAGTGTCGATCTGTCCATCTGCACCGATCTTTCTCTTAAAGATCCACTTGCACCCAATAGGTACAATACCTTCGGGCAAGTCTACCAAGTTCCAAACTTGGTTGGTGTACATGGACTGCATCTCAGAATTCATGGCATCTCGCCATTTCCCTGACTGAGGACAATCAACAGCCTCTTGGTAGGTCTTTGGATCACATCCTCATCAAAAGACATGCCTTCACTGATATGTCCAACATATCTTTCAGGCTGTCTAGGTACTCTACCAGACCTACGCTGAATGTGTGTATAATCCTGAACAGGTTCCGGAACCGATGTCTCACCCAGTGGACTTTGCACAATTTGTGGATCTAGAACCTCTTCTAGATCTATTTTACTCCCACTGTCCTCTTGGGAAAGGTACTCCTCTTCCAAGAAGACAGCTCTCCTGGCAACAAACACTCTTTGTTCACCAGGATGGTAAAAGTAGTACCCAAACGTTTCTTTTGGGTATCCAACAAATCTGCACTTATCGGTTCTAGATTCCAGTTTATCTGGGTCATGTCTCCTCACGTGGGCAGGACAGCCCCAGATTTTAACATGTTTAAAATCAGGCTTTCTACCCTTCCATATCTCATATGGAGTGGAAGACACAGATTTACTTGGAACCCTGTTCAGCAGATATGCCGCTGACTCTAGCGCATATCCCCATAAGGAAACTGGTAACTGTGAACGGCTCATCATGGATCGCACCATGTCCAACAAGGTACGATTTCTCCTTTCCGATACACCATTCATCTGTGGTGTATAGGGAGGAGTCCATTGAGAAAGGATACCATTATCCTTTAAGAATTGTGTGAACTCTGTACTTAAGTATTCACCTCCTCGGTCTGACCGTAGGATTTTAATACTCTTTCCAGTTTGCTTCTCAACTTCATTCTTAAATTCTTGGAATTTCCCAAAGGCTTCAGATTTGTACTTCATTAAGTAAACAAATCCGTACCTTGAGTGATCATCCGTGAATGTAATGAAGTATGAGTAGCCACCCTTGGCTTGGGTAGACATTGGACCACATACATCCGAATGTATTAGTTCCAATATGTCCTTGGCCCTATCTCCATGTCCACTAAATGGAGATTTGGTCAACTTACCCATTAAACAGGATTCGCAAGTTGCATATGATTCATAATCAAATGGATCCAAGTATCCATTCTTATGCAACTTTTGAAGCCTATTCTCACCAATGTGACCAAGCCTACAATGCCACAAGTAGGCAGTGTTCACACTATTCTTACTTCTCTTAGGAGAAACATCAACGTGGAGATTATCATAAGAAACATCAAGTAGATACAAACCATTCACCAAATTTGCTAAAGCAACTAGTTTATTTCTCAAATAAACTGAACAACTATTGTTCTCAATGGTAAACTTGTATCCAACTCTGTCTAAACAAGAAACAGAAATAATGTTCTTAATGATGCTAGGCACAAAATAGCAATCATCTAATAAAAGTAAATCTCCTGAGGGTAACTTGAGCTTCACTGTCCCCACAGTGTGTGCACCAACACTTGTGCCGTTTCCAAGCCTCAAGTTCACCTCGCCCTTGCTCAGCTTCCTTCTACTTGTCAGCACCTGCACATCATTGCAGATATGAGAAGCACATCCAGTGTCCAAAACCCAAGATGTAGAATCTCTAATAGACAAGTGAAGATCTATCATATAGATACCTGAAGCTTCGCCAAGCTTCTGCTTCTCCTGAGCCTTCATTGCAAGGTAATCCTTGCAATTTCTTTTCCAGTGCCCTTTTTCTTGCAGTGGAAGCACTCGCCCTTTTCTTCTCCTTTGCCTGTGTCCTTCTTTTGTTTCTGCTTAGACTGCTTTTAGCATTGCCTTTCTTAAAGGCTTGCCCTGCTCTCCTCTTCTTGTTGGACTTTCCAACCATGAGAACAGTGGGCTTTTCCTTCTTAAGGTTGCCCTCAGCAGTCTTCAGCATGTTGAGCATCTCAGCTAAACTCACCTCAATCTTGTTCATTGTGAAGTTCACAATGAACTGGGAATATGAATCTGGAAGTGACTGGAGAATGAGGTCCGTGCTTAGTTCCTTGTCAAGAGGAAAACCAAGCCCTTCGAGCCTCTCAATCCACTCTATCATCTTCAGCACATGAGTCTGTACTGAAGACCCCTCTGCCATGCGAGCTCTGAACAGGGCCTTGGATATCTCATATCTCTCCACCCTGCTCTGCTCTTCAAAGAGCTCCTGCAAGTGCTGCATGATGGATCTAGCATCCATGTTCTCATGCTGCCTTTGCAACTCATTGCTCATTGAGGCAAGCATGTAGCATTGGGCCAGAGTGGAATCCTCCTTCCACTTCGCAAACTCAAGCGTTTCCCCTTCAGGTGCATCAAGGGGTGGTTCAGCTGGGATCTCCCCTTCCAGGACATAGGCAATGCGCTCAGACCTGAGGACAATCTTCAGGTTTCTGAGCCAATCCGAGTAGTTCGGGCCTGTCAATCTGTTGGCATCCAGTATGCCACGGAGTGGGTTACCTGACGACATTTTTGCCTATAAAGGAAATGTAAAGACAATTAGCAGATGTTCATAATAATAATTAAATCTAGATTAGGACTTTAATCAAGATTAGCTCCCACTATTTTCCGGCAGACTGTATAACCCTCAGATATACAGAATGGGAGACACCGACGGTCTCCTAGTGGGGATCGGAATCTCACAGACTCATAGCATGATCTTGTGGATAGCACAACAAACCATACTATGATCTGAAAGCGGTCAACCCTTGACACTTGCAACTCTTGCAATATCCGATCTTATTTTGGCCCCTGAATTTTAATGACCTTGTGGATAGCACAACAAGTCATTAAATCCAGTCTAAGCAATACCATCATTACGTAACGAGCATAGATTTGGATGTAGCCCTTGTGGATAGCACAACAAAGCTACACCGGTCCTCTACCCCGTTTAAGGCATCATCATGCCATAGTTTTAGTCTGTCATTAGACTTGACAAGCCTTGTGGATAGCACAACAAACTTGCCCGATCTAATGGCAATCCTAAAACTATAATGATGGAGGGCCACGTAATTCATTCTAAATGATTACGCTACGGCTTAAAGTTTGAACGAGGAGGGATTTTGACATATTTTATCTTGGTCTCTATATCTGCGTGCTATTGATATATAGAATTTGGAATATCATATATTTAATTATATATACCACAGCACATTCCACACATATCATATACATGAAGAAAAATGATGGATGATCATGGACTTTAACCTAGAGTGGCATTACCAGAGCCAGTTGGTAATCCACAAATATGGTGAACAAATGGCAGCCCCGCATCTGATGCTTTAGCTTGATGTAACTTTATCTCCATGAAGGTCCTGCATGGTACTCTCCTCCATCTCCGCCAATCCGCTTCTTATAATTACAAGTAATATTTAAATTGGGCTCGCAGGCCCATAAATGTACATCAGATAATAATAAGAAACCTTGAACAAGTCAAGGGGAGTACATAACAGGAGGGAGATAGAATGTACAACCCGGATTTAATAGAGGGAGAGAGGGAGGCACGCAGTCCTCATAAATTACATCATTTGCCATTAACCATAACATTCATCACATGATATCTAAGTCCATGACCATCCATCCACACACATCACATGCATCAACAAGCAATTATCACATAATTACTTCTGAAATATTTTACTTCAAAAATATAATAACTATATTTGAAAACCATTTAACTAAACAATTTAGCTAACATGGATTACATCTAATCAACATTAGATAATGTCATTCATCGTTACTGCATGAAGTCGCCAAGATGTACAGTTAATTAATTTAAAAATCACATTTCTAAATCAATTAACATGTCTTAATTAGATTAGAGGAAATAACTAAAACGGTTTCAGATTTCCTTAAACTAATTAAGTAATGGGTCATATATATGAAAAATAATTTACAGAGAGTTAAAACATTTTTAAAACTCTTAAAACTAATTTTCATAATTTTCTGGGATTTTAAAACATTTTTTCTAAATTTTTAAACAATTTAAAAACATTAAAAAATGGAAAAATGGGGGGAAAGGAGGGCCGGACCGGTCCGGATCCGGCGCGGGCCGGATCCGGCCGCCCGGGACCCGCGGGGGTCCGCCCGCGACTTACTCGCGGGCGGACCCGCGCGCGGCCCGCGGGGGACCCGCGCGGGGTCACCCCCGCGCCCGACAGGGCCCGCGGCGGCTAGGGAAAACCCTAGCCGCCGCCCCCACCGGTGCAGCGCCGGTGGGGCGCGGCCCTGCCGCCCTCCGCGCGCCTCCGGCGGCCGCGGACGGCGCCGGCGGTGCCGGAGGCCGCCGCCCTCCGCCCCTAAGCACCCAGAAAACCCCGGAAAAGCCCTAAAAATCTGCAAAAACGCCCCATCTTGGACTGTCCAATCTGCACGACGGCGGCATCTTGCAGAGGGTCGTGTGGCCTCCACAGTGGGCCAAACGACGCCACAAAGGGTTCTCCGTGAAGCCCTTGGTACCAGGAACATCTTCCATGTGCCAAGCGGCAAGTGCACATCTCATGTGCGACCCACGAACACGTCAAACATGGCGACTTATGCATAACGTGAATCGACAAAAACGCATGAAATATCATACACAAAATGCCGATTCCGAACGTACCAGCAACCTGGCTCTGATACCACTGTTAGGTTTCGTAAAGAGCGCAGCGGAAACGCGAATCCCACAGGTAGATATCGTTGCCGGCCGTCGGAATCGAACTAAACGAGAACCCGCGCATAGGGAGATCTCATCTTTACCTTTGCGGGGTTGCGAAACTCCCGAATCCGGGGAGGAGGTGGCGCAGGAGGCGCCGGTGCTTCAAGCCGTTCAAGTGTCCGGCCTCTAGACGTATCCACGCGAGCTCCGGACGCAGACGGGATCTCCTCGTTCTCCACGCGTCTCCCGGATCTCAGCTCCACCATGTGCCGAAGAGAGGAGAGAGAGAGTTGGGGGGCGCCCTGGGAGAGAGAGAGAGGAGGGGGGCGGCCAGGGTTAAGCCTGGAGCTTGGCCCAGGGTTTAACTCTCAACGTATATTTATAGACACTGCGGTTTTTCACAAAAACCCAGTCATTGTCTATAAAGAACACCTTGCCCAGTCTGCTCGGAACTCTTATGCGTGTGACCCTCTAGGCCCAACTGCTAGTCCAGTTTTCAGCCCATTAAGCTCAATAACTCTTTATTGACTTATGGTAATTAATTAACATCTCATATTAATTAATTACACAATCAATTATCGTCTCACGATAATTGACCGGGCTTCCAATCAAGTTGGGTGCCAAGCAACACCACTTGATCCTGGAAAGCATTGGGGTTCAGCAACCCATTCAAGGAACCTTTTGTATCATCAGTTACCACGTGACTATAATCCTTCGCTCGTACAATGCTCCCGAGTGCACTTAGGGTATGGTCAACTGTCAAACCCTAATGTGTGTACTCACTTGGTTTAGATGCCGCATAACAATATCAGAAAACTCCTTTTCTGATAAGTAGTCTTGCCCTGGCCAGGGACTATCAGGCATCCTTCCGTAGAGCATTCACTCTCCTATTACCGAGAGCGAGCGATCCCATATTGACCACACAATCACCTTCGAAGGTATTCCCCTAGATCCGAACACTTAACTGATTAAGACCTCATGGCTAGAGATCTATAAGTCAAGGTCAAAACCCAGAAGTCCACCAACAAGGTGTCCTTGGTGTCTCAGGTCTAAGGACCAATCACGCCACTGTGACAATGAATCTAGCTGGTTGACAGTAAGGTAATATTACCATCCAGCGATTCATAACGGATCAGTTCAGTGAACTCATTCTCCAATGAGCACCTACAGATTCACCTTAGTGTCTCCACACAAGTGACTATGAGACCAGTCACCCTCATCATATGAGCAGGTGCAATCTATACTAGTCTAACCGGATATTCAATGTCCTTCTTGAATATCCTCCGACTAGGAACAATTAAGAATATACGTTTAAAGGATATTAATCTCATTGTTATGATCTCATCATAATTAATATCTATTGCGTATATTCATGGACTTCATAATGAAACAATAAACGAATTACACATAATGAATATAAAAGTCTTATTATTATTATCAAAGAACAAGATTGCACAAGTTATGATTGGCTTGAGGACATCCATAACTAACAAGTGGATGGATCAATGTGGGGTTCATTGGGGAGTTGTGCAAGTGGTTCAATAGAGTCATACACCTCATCATAGACATCCTCATGATAACCCATATTCTCGTACTCAGCCATTCCGAGGGATTTGCCTGAACGAAGCAACATGGAATTCTAAGCACAAAAGTTTATTAACAAACTACTCAAACAAGTTTGAGAGAAAAAGTTAACGGATTTTAATCAAACACTTGGGCATGTTTATGTCCAATTGATTATTTCAATATGATTCAATGTGGATTTTATTGCAATGTTTCACTCTGATACGGGCATGAACCTAGATGGGTATGATGAGAACTTCGGGTTCACGAAGCACACTCCTCCTCAAGATGGGACATTCTATCACGGGTCTCCGAGGTGGTACAACCTACTCGGTCCACCGTGAGGGAATCCATGGGGTATGGAGACTTACAGAGGTCCCGATGAGGATTCTCTGGTCCAATGAGATGGAATGCCAAATGGAAAGATAGCCCTCACCGAGAAAGGTGTTTGGATCCTAGTGTAAGGAGGGAATGAGGTCCCTCAGCCGAAGTATGCCCTATAATGCAAGAGAATGCAAGAGATGACAGAAACCCAACTCTCTGTGAAAAGATAGAAACACGACGAGTTCAGTTGCCACGCTTCAAGCTAAATCGCAATCGTTTAGTTGGTCACAGATCTGACAGCTCATAGAAGTTGTAAGAGCTGCGACAACTCCCTCTGACGTCTGTCACAAATCGCGACGAGGTAAACCATCGTACAATAACCAAAAACACGACGTCTGAACACGTCGCGATTCAAAAGGCAATCGAGAGTTTTAATGAAAACACTAAATCAAAGAGCATGCTATTGAACGAACCAATTGGAACAAAGTAGGAGTCAAATCAAGATGCTTTCTTCAGGTAAAGGTGACTAAATGGAAGGGGAGCAAGATGATGATTTTTTTTAAAAATTAAGCTTTATGGAGAGAGAAAAAGAAACACTAACACAACTTGGTAATGACGGGGGATCTTAAAGGAGTGCGTGGGGTACGAGGGAAGGGGAGTTGTACTACGTGGGGTA
The DNA here is from genome assembly GCA_014218235.1 of Colocasia esculenta. Lineage (NCBI taxonomy): Eukaryota > Viridiplantae > Streptophyta > Magnoliopsida > Alismatales > Araceae > Colocasia > Colocasia esculenta. The sequence goes on from CM024756.1 coordinate 825,394, forward strand.
CGAAGGGAGGGACACACGTGGGTGTTGAAAGGAGGGGCACGCGTGGGTGCCGAAGGAGAGGCAACCACAACTAAAATAAAAAGAAGTCCCACCGTGATCGCCAATTTGTGAATGTGCTTTTCGTTCAAACACTCCACAAAGAGTAATTAAAAAAAAGAAAATTTTAAAAGAAATAAAAGATAAGAAGCGTGGAAGAGAAGGGAGAAAGTGCGTGCGTGCATGAGAATGGAGGGTGTGATCGCCAGGTGCATGAGGGTACCGAAGGAGTGAGTGAGAGGCGGAGCGTTACTTACCTTCACCCAAAGATCGCGGGAGATGAAGAAGGTGGGTTGACTCTTACTCCTCCAACCGGCCGGCCGGCAGAGAAGACTTTAGTTCGCGGTTACCTTGCAAAAATAAGAAACAAGCAAACAAGTAAAGAAGAAATTAGTCTAAGTTGAGTAGTATCAAATTCAAAGAGAAATATAAAAAATGCACTTGCATGGACTTGAACACACCTTGTGGAGGTGGTGTTAAACCCCTGAAAGATTGGGTGTGAAAGAGATGGAGTGTGTGTGTGTGAATTCATAATGTGAAATGAATAAACTAAATGAAATGGAATAAAGAACTAGAGGTGGGAACGAAGAATTCGGCAGAATGAGCCCGCTGCCGTGGATGGACGAAGTGGAAGAAGCTTCCTCCTTGCTCTAATGCACTTAAAATGAAGAAGAACCAATGCTCCAAGGGATGAGGGCTTGACATTGGTGCTTGGGGAAGTGGCTCTTCTCTTCAAGCTCGAAGTTTGACTCTTCAGTGCGGAAGAGCTTCACCGTCGTACTTGGGATGTGTCTAAAACCATGGCCTTGGGGTTTTTTTTTATAAGGATAAATTTGGTAAATCGCGATGGACACAGTGGTCGCCTATTGAGCTGAATCACGACCAACCAAAGCGTCGCGTTTAACAAGATCCACTTACTTCGATTAAGCCTTTCCAAACATCGATTATAGTAGGTTTTAGAATCACGACGACACAGACTGACACATTTCAAACACTTCCAATATCGATTGATTCTTTCTAAATTCAATAAATGGAAATGTTGAATCACGACGACATGAGTGGTCGCGTATTTAAAAGAATCGATCTTCTGATGGGAATTGATCTTCATGCAAGGGAAGGTTAGAAACGTGACGGACCATGTGGACGCGATTCTAATTAGCAAGAAAATCTTTTGAAAACAATTTTGGGATTTGCTATAATTCGAAATTGGAAACTCTTAAATGCGATGGCTTGGGCAGACGTGATTTAAAATGTGGCAAGAGCAAGAAAAAGGAAGTGTAATACGCGACGGTTTGTCCCATCGCGGATTAAACTCCTAAAACCATGACCACTGTGTCCTTTGCAAATTTGCGAATCAGTTGTGCACAGAGGACCCCTTTAAAGCGCTAGAAAATTCCTAAAAATCCTATTTTTTTTAAAAAAAAAATAGGAAAATCACTCAAGAGGTTAATTGAAGAGAGCCACTTTGAGGCATTGCAGTATAACATGAAACGTACTCAATATGTGGTCGAAAATGGCATGTCTACAATTGTGTCGACCTGTTTGAGTCCATCTGGACATTTTCTGTGGTCTGGTGAATGAAGGTGTCGACCTGCCATAGGGATAGTGTCGACCTACCCCGTCACGTGGTTGCCAAGATTTGTTCCATTGAGATATGTTTGTTGATTTGAATCCAGCACTTGCCTTGCTCTTTTTATTGAATTTTCCAATTTTAGAATTTTTAACATTTTCTCCTTTCTCATTTCTTAGAGTTTTCCTCCCATTGAGTTGATTTCTAGATGAAGAGGTTTCTAAATTTGTTGAAGAAATAAATGTTATTGTCTTCAAACCTATTTCTTTCTTCTTTGAGGGATTGAAGTCCAACCCTTCTTTGTTGAAGTTCACTTTTGTTCCCAACAAGGCTTCTAAATTAGTTTTACCACTCACAAATCTTTCCAGAGCCTCTTGTCTCTTGGTTACTTCATTCTGAAGATTTTCAATTTCTTTCTTCATTTCAGTATTCACACTTTTTATGGCATCATATTTTTCAGCAACCAGTTTTATTTCTTTGACATACTCAATCTCCTTAACTTTCAGTTCACAAACATTTTCTTTTAACACAGTAATTTCTTGAACAAACTGTTTTTTTCTCTTCCATTAAGATACCATGAACAATATGATTCATTTTTCTTTTGAGCACTTTGTTTTCCTTTTTGATACTTCTTCTTCTTCATCTCCTTCTTCTCCTCTAGCCATCAGACAAATTTTGGTATTTGATTCATCAACTTCTGAGCTCTCTTCTTCATCATCATCTTCCTCTTCACTCCAAGTTCCAACCATAGCCTTTTGCTTATTTTTTGTCCATTTGGGTTGAGTCTTCTTCAAGGGCTCAGGACATTCTGATTTCGCATGCCCTGGTTTCCTACAATTATAACATACAACCCTATCAGATCTTTTATTTACATACTGTTTAGGCTTTGAAAAATTGTTCACCTGTGATTTCTTTTTTAGAAATCCCTTACCTTCTTTTCTCAAAAATTTTCTGAATTTCCTTGTGATAAGAGCAAACTCACCTGACTCATTTTCAGAAGTGGATGACTCACTTTCATCAGTAGCTTCCTTGATGCTGGGACTTGCCTTGAGAGCGAGTGGCTTCTTTTTCTTGACATCTTCTTCTGTTCTCTTTAAGCCCAACTCATAAGTCATTAAAGAACCAATTAGTTCATCAACAGATGTAGTAGATAAATTTCTTGATTCTTCCACTACAGTGGCCTTTGTGTGCCAAACAGAGGTTAAAGATCTAAGAATCTTTCTAACAAGTTCCTGTTCTGTATAGGTCTTTCCTAGGTTCTTTAAGCCATTGGTCAACAAGGTCAATCTACCATACATCTCTGAAATGGTTTCATCATGCTTTATTTTAAATGCTTCATACTTAGAGACTAGCATACTAGGTTTTGTTTCTTTCACTTTAGACGTACCTTCATAGATGACTATTAAACGATTCCATATCTCTTTTGCACTAGCACATGAGGAGACCCTCGAAAATTCTGTAGGATGAAGTGAACATTGCATAATGTTCATAGCAGTCCAATTGCATTTGACTTCTTGATTTCTTCTGGAGTCCACTGTTCTTCATCTTCTGGTAACTCATAGGGTCCAGTACTGACTACCCTCCAGATTTGATGATCTTGTGCTCGCAAGAACACCTGCATGCGAGTTTTCCAATAAGCATAGTTAGTTCCATCAAAATAAGGGGGTCTATTTATAGAATGACCTTCTGCAATATATCCTCTAGAATCCATTCCACACAGATCTCTCCTGGTTGTTAAACCAAGAATTCGAGAGCCTATCTCTGATACCACGTGTTGGGTATGGAATGAATATCTAGAGGGGGGGTGAATAGATATTAACCTCTTAAAAATATTTCAGAACTCGAAACAGATCTTAAGATATGGAAAAGCTACCTGTTTTAACAAAACTGATCAGTTAAGCAAATGAACGACAAACCACACAATGCATACATGATTTTTAAGGTGGTTCGGCTCCAGTGTGGAGAACTACATCCACCCCTCATTAAAGTAAGTGAGGCTTCCTCAACAATCCAAGAGTGTGAAACTCTCACACAACTATTGATTCAAAGCTTCATACAACCTGATGATTCACAGCTTCAATACATCTGATTCACAACTTCGAGATTGTATCAATCTCACAATCCTCACACACACCGTGTGGAATCAGTCCTTCTACTCCAACTTGAGAAGACAACCAAGCAGTTTGATATTCAGAAGAAATAAGAAAAATCACACAATAGAAATTGCTAAAGGCATGTAGAAATTCAGCAAACACTCTTTGTGATGCTTCGCTGGAATTGAGATCTGATCATATTTTTGCCAAAATTCCAAATTAAGTCTTTTCCAGGCTTGAATTGATTAGGCTCTTCTTCTGGCCGGAGCTTAAGAATCTATCGCCTCTAAATTGTATGGAATTCCGATGCTCTGCTTCAATTGATCAGCAACAATGCTTCACACGGAAAGAAGAAAACGATCCAGCATATTTTCTTCTCGATGATCAAGTTGTACCGAAGCCTGTTCTTCTCAGCTCTCGAACTCTCTGCTCTATTTCTCTTCTCCGCTCTCAATCTATTTCTCTTCTCCGCTCTTAGACTCTATGCTCTGTCTCTCTGTATATTCCCCGAAGAGGACGCCGCTCCCCTTTTTGATCGGCATATCAGAATCTTCTAGGTGGGTCCCCACATAATTCCCAATTTGTTGGGAGGTACTTTTGCCGCCAAAAAGAGTATCTTCCAGGACCTTGTAGAGTGTGCTTGGAATCCCAAACATTTGGCCTCGGGTAACGTGCCTAGAACAATCACGTTGGCACTCTCTTTTCCTCGCTGGAATAAGAAGGTTTGAGTGTTGACACACCTTGTGCATAGTGTTGACACACACAGAACTTGACTTAGATCAGTGCAGATGTTTCAGTAGAGTTGACCCCATGCCCCCATGAGTCGACCATATCTATTAGACTACTGAGTGTCGACCTCTTAGAATGGTAGAGTCGACTTGATCTTCATTTGGAGTCGATCTCATGGACTGGTAGAGTCGACCAGAACTTCATCTGGAGTCGACCTCATGGACCCATAGAGTCGACCTGATCTGCATCTGGTGTCGACCTCATGGACCAATAGAGTCGACCTGATCTTCATCTGATGTCGATCTCATGGATTGGTAGAGTCGACCTGATCTACATCTGGAGTCGACCTCATGCATTTCTTTCCTTTCAACGCTAACAGGAAACCCAACTGGAGTCGACCTTATGCGATTCTTTTGACTTCTACGCTTACTGAAAAACTATCAAGTGTTGACCTATCCTTTAGGTAGAGTCAACTCACGTGGTTTATTGAACTCTAGTAAGTCATCCACTGAGACATGTGTGTCGACCTATGTGGCAACATGTGTCGACACATATGAGATCTTTTGACTTTGTAAAATTTCCTGTCATACAAAAATTTGTGTTAGAAGAATTCTTAGATGTTTATGACACTTTTGTTTGACTCATGAAATCATCAAAATCAGGTACACAACATATAATACATGTATGCCTTTGCTTTTAACACATTAATTTCCATACAAAATAAAGTGTGGTATAATTAAATAATTTTGTTTAACTAAAAGGATTTTGTTATAAGCAAAAACATTAATCAATCATTTGAAAAGATAATTGCACAACAAGTCCACCCAGGCAACTATAAAATGTATAGGGATCTGAAGAAGCAATTTTGGTGGCATGGAATGAAGAAAGATATAGCAAACTTTGTACGTAAATGTTTAGTATGCCAACAAATTAATGTTGAACACCAGAAACCAGCTAGACTTATGAAACAAATTGAGATCCCTATATGGAAGTGGGAGGAGTTCACTATGGATTTTATGCTGGGTTTGCCAAAGACAAGAAAGAAACATGATGCTATTTAGGTAATTCTAGAAAAATTAACTAAATCACCTCATTTTCTAGCAATTTCCAAGACTCAATCATTTGGAAAAACCTGCAAGCAGCCATAGGAACACAATTAAAATTTAGTTCAACATATCATCTTTATACTGATGGCCATTCAAAATGAACTATCAGAACACAAGAAGACAAGCTGAGAGAATGTAGTTTAGATTGGCATAGCAACTGGGACGACTACCTACCATTAATTGAGTTTGCATAACAATGGCTATCATAAAAGCATTAAAATGGCACCTTATGAAGCATTATATGGTAGACCGTGTAGATCACCCTTTTGTTGGACAGAAGTAGGAGCGAAAAGTCTCATTGGGCCATATTTAATTCAAGACTTCTTAGAGAAAATGAAAATTATTAGAACGAGATTGCTAATAGCTCAAGATAGACATAAAAGTTATGTCGATAAGAGAAGAAGGCCACTGGAGTTTAATGTGGGTGATCATGCATTTCTAAAAGTCTCCCCAACTAAAGGCATCATGAAATTTAGTAAGAAAGGAAAGTGAACGCGGCATTTTTGACTGTACACTTTCGTTGTCTAGAGTTCCTTGCACACGCCAAAATGCTCATCTTCTCTAAACTGTCTCACAAATTTAAAATAGCAAGGATGAACTAGTAAAGTGGTGAGAACATGTCATTTCCACAGGGAGACTAGATAAAGTTCGACTTAAGAAACTATTTTTGAAACAACTCTAACAAACACCTTTTCACCAAAATAACATTGCATTAAAATCAATTCTATAAACAACTCCAATCAGATCCCTCACAACTCCGACAGATCAAACATAATGAAAGAACAAGCTGAATTGAAATTAAAAGAGAATTAGCATCACTGTACCCTCTCAATTGAGGGATTGAACAGGTAAAACAACAATCTGAACTAGAATCTCATGGATGCACTTCTATTTCTGAAATGAGTTGGAAAGATGATAGAACACGAATTCTCAAAAGAACATTATCAACTCAATGTACCCCTATAGCTCAGGGGATCGAACAGAAAATAAGAATAGGAATCTACGATACTACTCAAATAAGCACCATCAAGACTGAAATTCTCAATGCATTAAACTAAACTACAACTCTTGATGACAGATCAAATTAAGCATCCTTTATACTGAGAACAAAATGAGCTATAAGCAATTCAGATCACTATACCCTCACAGCTCGAGGGATGAAGAACAAAAGAGAAATAAAATACACTAAGCTTCAGGACAGCAATGAGAAACACAGTAGATTTCTGTACCCTCTCAACTCGAGGGATGAAGAACAAATCAATTTAAGAAATATAACTTGCACATCAAATTTTTGATCTGTGCAGAGGGAAGAAGAAGGATAACAACGAAATAGAATTCTCAAAAAGAAACAAAAAGAGGAGCCAAGCTCTCTAATCTCTCAAATCCTCTGCTGTCTCCGAAAGCTTTACAACACATCGACCTCTGATCTGTCTCCTCCCAGACGCTGGCCAATCTCTCACAATCTCCACGGAAGAAAGGAAGCATAACGTCGATCTCTCACAGCCCCCGAAATTCCAGACAGAGGAAAAGAAAAATAAAACGTCGACTCCCAACAGAAAGGAAGAAGAAAAAAAACTTCAATCCCAGCAACCTTTGGAATCCTCACAGCAGTATAGAAGAACAGAAGAATAAACCTTCAAATCCTCATAGAACAGCAGAAAACCCTCAAATCGTCATAGAATATAGGAAGCAGAAGAAATCGCCCCCCAATTCCTCACAACCTAACCAATCTATCTCACCAAAGAACGAAGAAAACGAAGCCCTTCCCAGATGTTTACAGAAGAAAGAAACTCTCACAGAAAAGAAAAGAAAAATAAATGTCTACCTCTCCCCATCTCAACAGCCGAAACCCCTCAAAATGCTGAACTCAGCCACCCCCTGCTCTGAGGACCTTGGGGTCCTTATATAGGCTCCTTGAACCTTCCAGGCGCCTCTGCACACGCTGCTCTGCTTCATTGCCAGCTTCACACGAGTCGTCGCTAGCTTTTTCCAGCAGCTTCTGCACACGCTACTCTGCTTCACACGAGCTCTGCACGAACCGCCAGAGCTCGCGCACTAGGTCCAGCTTCCATCCTCATGCGCACAACTTTGCGCACCACCCGCATGCACCGCACGCCTACCATCTCCATCGGCCAGCCAGAAACTTCACACGGCCAGCCTCCTTCTGCCCAGCCGCATACAGTGCCCGACTGCTCCACTGCATCGCACCGCGCACAGCGCCCAGCCACCTCACCCCAACTCTGCACTCCCCCTCATAGAAGCACCGCACCGCCCAAACTCTTCCACCGCCTCCAAAAAGAAAGGGGTAAAGAAAAGGGTAAAGAATGGGTGTGTGTGGCCCATTTAGGTTAGATGAGAGGGGTTTATGACATGAGGGTTATTAAAATTTATTTAAGATTTGATTTATTTAGAAAATAATATTTACAAGAATTAGAAGATCAAATATTATTTATGTACAATGTACCTGTAAAAAGAGAAAATATTTTTATTAGTCAAACTATTCAAAAGATATTGAATTTATTAAATGAGAATCTAACTATGTGCTCTACCAAAAATTTAACTAATACACTCAAAAATCTATTTATGGATGAAATAAAAATTAAAATAAAAATATACATTATTTATAGACAAAAGATGTCTAAACTCAACTACATGTATGAAATTTAATGCTAAAAATTTTGTAGTTATCAGAAAGCTCAGCCCAAAATATGTAGGACCTTTTGAAATATTGCAAAGGATAGGAGAAGTAACATACTATCTAGCTCTACCACACTCTTGGTCACACATTCATAATCTGTTTCACATATCCATGTTGAGAAAATACATATCTTATCCTTCACATATAATCCATCATAAAGATGTGGAAATACAGTCAGATTTAACCTTGGAAGAAAGTCCAGTAAAAATTTTGGATAGAAAGGAACGAATCCTCAGAAACAAAGCAATTTCTATGATAAAGATCTTATGGAGAAACACACTCATGGAAGAAGAAACATGGGAATTGGAACAAGACATGAAAGAGAAGTATCCACAACTATTTGGTAAGTAAATTTTGTCAATTTCGAGGACGAATTTTATTTTAACAGGGGGAGGAATATAATATCCCAAATTGCAGTCATTATGATTTACTTAGTAAATTTTGTTTATGCATAATAATTATTTTTAAATTTAGATATTTAGACCCAAGGGTGTATGTGTCATACACTATCATATGTCGGTACCATTTTCAGTCGTGCGTATCCTGACAGGGTGACACCGAACTTTGGTAACAAAATTAGGATCTGAAACCATCATAATTCTCAAAAAAATGTGTTGATCCCAAAGACATGAATATTGAGAATTAATGGTTCACGGATATTGAGACTTAGTCGATTTATTAATTTTTGGAGTAATTTTCACCCAACGAAATTTTAATTTGAAATTTTCAACTAAAATCACCATGATTTGTAGCACCTTCCAATTAGCTTATGTTTGAAATTTCATTTTAGTTGGACGTCCTTTGGATACTAAATTAGGACCCAAAAGGTCTAAAAGAATTAAAATCTATTTACGTAACAATTTTACCTTATGTAATCACAGTCACGTAAGTTTCTTAAACCCCAAGAAAATCTACCCTACGTGTTAGGCTACGTGCCTAATGTCAAGGAAGAGCTTGAGCTCCAAGCTAAAGAATCATAAACCCACCCGACGTGTTAAGCCATGAAAGAAGGGTTATCTGTAACTTGAGCTTTACGCTCAAGAATCCTAAAACCCCTACATGCATTGGAAGGACCCTTAGATACCTAGTTAAACCCCTTTAACACACCAACCCAATACTTTAGCCACCCTTTCATGTTGTTGTCGTGTTGCTGCTGCTGCTGCTTGAAGAGGTGGAAGGGGGGGGTGCACCTAGGAGGAGGTTAGATGAAGGAAAGAAGACTTCTTCTCATCGTCTGGTAGGTTTTTTCTTCACTCTCTTCTCTTGTTCCTCTCCTTGCTACGAATGATATTTGATTGATTGAACGTGTGTTCATGTTGAACACCCACTTTATGTCTTCTAAATAGTCAATCCTAAGTACAAAACCGCATTAGAATTAGAAACCATCGAGTTATACCCCTTATAGATAGCAAGAATCCCTCCAAAAGTGTTTGTGTTGCTGGAATCAGTCGACCAAACTCTGAGAATCAGTCAACAGACTCCCTCTCCCATCTGATATTGAGCCCACTGGGATGAACAGATGATCGATTTTTGATTTCTAGTCGACCAAATACATCTTGTCGGTCGACTGAGTTTCCCCCTTCTGTCGATCAATATTCATGTTTGGTCGACAAATCCCTTGTTCTGATCGACCGAATGCATATTGTCGGTCGACCGAGTTTCCAATTTTGGTCAACTGATACCTCTGTTTGGTCAATAGATCCCTTGTTCTGGTCGACCAATTATATCTTGAATACTAAGACAAGTGGCATTCAACCCATGCTACGAACCGAGGCACCTTCTAAATGACCCCATGTATTTGATTCTCCCAATATGAGCCACATTATGACCTTATTCAAAATGTTCTGTGTAAACTCCAACACCTAAACTTAGTGTGATTCTTCTTGGATTCATATGACTCTTATAAGTCTTCCTTTAAGAATTGAATTAAGTTTATTTCTGACTTGAAACCTTGCATTTAGTTCACTTCACAAATATGAGATTCTAAGCTTGTCACGGATTTTATTTGTTGGATTTTGTATTTCTATTATGCTCATGAAATATGACTTATGATCATAAGACAGTGCGCTCTTCAAAAAAGGAATTAAGATCGCTTGTGATAGCACCAGTCACCTGTGATCAACTGTGGGTGAAAGTTTGTAGGTAAATCCAAATCAATTTGTCTGATGATGGTGGTTACTTAACCCCTTTCTTACGCAATGAACAAGATCTGAGGTGCTGGAATCGCCTAGGCACTAAGAATGTATTATGTTTATGTTATTTAATAATCTCTTGAGAGCAGTATGATGCATGTCGAACTCAATTTCTGAATTAAGTCATGTTCTGAATTTTCAAAGATATATAAATGATTTTGTAGGATCGAATATTCGGTGATGGCAAATCTACAAGGGGGGTTGAATAGATTTGCAGCGGAAACTTAAGCAATTTAAAAAACCAATCTAGATTAAGAGATCTATTCAATTAAAACTCCATAGATCTGATACACTTTAGTGTTTGAAATGTGTAAGCCATTTTGTCGAACAGTGTGTGCAAACTGAAGCTTCAAAGACTTATCAACTTTGAATAGAATTTAACTTGTAAAAGCTTAGTGTGTGATTACTAAGTGTGTAAATGAATCCCTATGCATGCATCTAACAATGTAACAATCAAACCACAAGGCACAAGGGATGTTTAGGTGGTTCGAAAATCATATCCAGTGACTCCTACATCCACCCCTCACATAGTGAGGCACACACTACCCCATCAACTTGAGTACAACACACACACAACAGCACTATGGCTCAGACACACAAGCACAATGGCTTAGAGACACACACATGCTAGAACAGATTCACAGAAGATCAGATCCTCTAGCTTCGATCTGATTCATATACACACAACACTTGATATGTACATAACTCTTGTACGATCACACCACACACGTTCAAATCAATTCTGAATGAAGAATCCAATAGAGATGAGAGATAGGAGTATGAATTGGGTTTTCTTCGACTGAAACATTTGTTAGGAGCTTGAACTTGATGATCTTGAGAATATCTTATGGCGTTCTCTTCAGTTTGTACTTCTCTGGTTAAGATCTAGATCTTCTAGAAGACGCTGATCAAATGAACACCTCCTAGGATCCTCCCGCAGTAGCTCTGCAGCTTCTTCTCTTCGCGTCTATTGTTCCTTCTTGTTCTGCAAGTTGGACCTTGAGCAGAGCAGTGGAGAGACCTCCTCTCTGGCCACCGCAGCCTTCTCTTGAAGTTCTATGGGCTTACTCCCAGTAATGAACTGATAGGAGGTATTATAGCCTCTGGTACCCACATCATACCTTGGAGTGTGTGGGCATAGAATTCTAGGTCAATTCAATCATCCAATGAGTTGACATGTGTTTTAGGTGTTCTCTATTTTTGAACTTCTAGTCGAAGTGTGTCGACACATGAAGCATGTGTGTCGACACAGTGGCTTAACCTGATTTCTGTGGTAGCTTTGCTGGAACTCAACATGTGTCGACACATGATCAAGATGTGTTGACACACCTGACTTGAATGCGTGTAATAGTTCATTGGAAGAGCTTGTGTGTCAACACCATGACAAGGATGTGTTGACATCATAGACTATTTTCTTTAGTTTTCTACTCACTGGAAAGTCATGATGTGTCGACACCCTGACAAGACAGTGTCGACACCACAAACCATTTTCTTCAGAAACTGCTCACTGGAAAGTATAGTGTGTTGACACCCTAACAAGACTGTGTCAGCACACTCAACATGTATCAAGTGAATTTTGACTTTCTTTTTCAGAGCTCCTTTAGTACCCACTATATAATTAAAAATAGAAGTGTTAGGTACTATTTGCACCATTCATTTCTCATAATGTATCATAGTTATACATCATCTTAGATATCATCTTAGACATCATCAAAACAAGGGACACAATAATCTCTCATTTTTTGATGATTTTGATGATGGCAACTATGATAGTTAAACATTCAAGAATTAGTTACCATAAGAATTTCACCGAATAGCTTAGCTTGAGAACCATGTGCAAGACATTTCATTTCATTTCACATGAGAATACACATGCATATGATATGACATGACTCTCAAAATTTCTCTCCCCTGAATATGTCTCTCTCCCCTTTGAGACACACACTATACATGTCTAGTTTTCCTCCCCTTTGACATCATCAAAGTAAACTACTTGGGTGGAACTGGGGGTCGTGAAGAAATGGCAAAGAGTCTTCTTCAATTTGAGTCATCTTGTCTTCTAGAGATTCCAAGTTGTTTCTCATTAGAAAATGAACTGTATATAATATAGAATGCAAGGTTTCTTCTTCTTAAGATTTTCATATATGTTTATTGTCATTTGATCAATGTCATGTGGCATAGGAGGTGCAGATGTAGCATATCTACTTTCTCTTGTACTTGTGTCATCATGCACCTTCCACACACGATTGAAATCTTCTTTAAGTTGTTCAAGTTGTGGAGCAATGTTCTCATTGTTCTCTCTTAACTGTTCCATGTCATGTTCAAGATGAGCAAATGACAATCTTAATTTGGATATCTGAGTAACAGCTTCTTAACCAATCAGATTTTCTTGAGTTGTTTGATTAACAATTCTTGTCAAGATATCATGAAGTATGGTCTGCAAGAGAGACATCTGAGTAGAAGCATTACCAAGGGTGCAAGAGAGACATCTGAGTAGAAGCATTACCAAGGGTGCCAACCAATCTATTAAATCTTCTTGAAGCATGATCTGCAAGTTCTTGTTGCTTCATGTGACGACCCAACCAACAAACTGCCCCAACAACCATACTAGTGGTAGACTTCCCAGGAAGGTCACCCATCCTGGGACTACTCCCAACTGAGCACGCTTAACTTCAGAGTTCTTTTCCTACTCGAGCTTTGAAAATGACTAGTCCGAGTTATTGGTAGTTTGCTGATTTAGTCTATTTAACATATTCTTATATGGGTGTTACACTTCAAGAAGTGACTATTTACAGTGTTTTCTAACCTTTGTATTCTCAGCTCAAAATTGTTGGACATTTCTCTCATAATAGAGTTTAAATTGTCAAACTGAACATGAAGGAAATTGTACAATTGAGGTGGCACTGCAAATCCACCTGTGGAAGTAGAAGTTGTGCTCTCATGCTGAAAAGTAGGATTGTGCACCATTATGACTTCATTTGGGACATTATTAGTTGGGCTTGGAGGATGTGGAGCTTCATGAGGAGGTGATTGCTCATGCATTTCTAGAGCTTGCTCTTGCTCCACTGGTGGCTGATCCACCTGAGGTTCTGCAACTAGAGGTGGCTGGTCCACCTGTGATTCTGGCTCTTGATGAAGTTATGCAGTGACTGACCTCTTGTGACTTGTTCTCCTTATATTTTGAATTTCATGTACCTCACGACATTGTTCAGACAATATACATTGCATTGAGGGATTCTCTAAGCTTTTTCTTGAGAGAATGAAACTCCCACCTTCTCAAAAATTGCAGTCAAGTGTGTTGCATAAGGAAGTGATCGTTTGACCTCTTTCCTTGTAGTTTTAGACATGATTTGACACATAATTTCAGTAAAATCCACTTTGATTTTTTCAATATGCAGTACAAATTTTTTTTTTGAATATTTGTCACTCTATTCCTTCCGCCACCTTGAGGTGTGAGAATTGTAGTGAACATGTGATGTAATAGCCTATGAAGTGGTGGAAAGGTATTGGCATTAAAGATAGTGACATGGGTTTGTTTTGTGTTCTTCTTATCACAAGGTAATCCAGTAATCAAGGAAAATCCATCATGAAGATCAAATTGATAAGTGTAAAAGTCTTCACTAGTATGGGGAATATCAAGAATCTGATGAATTGACTCATTAGTTACTTGAACTTTCACACCTTTTACCTCTTATTTCAAACCTTCTGGTGTGTCAATGAGGTTCTTGTAGAATTCATGTACCAATCTTGGATAGAAGTTTCGATGTGCACTGATAAATTCCAGCCATCCTGGGAATTCAAACAAGGGTAGTAAGTCTGGAAAAGCATTCTTTAAATCCTCATCAGTCACATTAACTGACATGGGCTTCAAAATTTGTCTAATTTCTTTTACGGCTGTTTCTTGGGTGCCCTCTAAAGAAGATGTAGATCCATCAGATGAGGTTTAAATCTGTGGTTCTGTGTTAGGGCTTTGACTCTCAGTACTCTCTTCTGTAGAGAAGCTGGTCTCCTCTGAGGAACTGGAATCCTCAACCACTTTGCATCTAGGGCGCTTGGGTGGCATGACAGATTTGCCTTTACTGGGTTGTGGTGCAACCTTAGCACTTTTGGTAGATGTGTCAAAAGAGGCAGCAATACCTTTTCGCTTGGTAGAATCGTGCGTCTGCTTGGATCTTCTTTCCATTGGCTCATCGCTAATGACAATCCCCTTGGCCATCTGTATCTTTCCTCCTTGTCGAGGAGCTTGCTTAGGAGCCATGATAGCTGGAGGAGGAAGAAGATGAAAAAAGGGGAAGGAGATGCGGAGACGGGAGGCTGGAGGGATCATTTTCGTCGGAAGTTCAAAAAGAGGAGTTGGTAAGGCACGACGTCGACCTAGGTTTGGAGTTGTATGAGAGACCGTCGAGCGCACATAAGAACGGTAAGATGAGTCGACGGTTCAGCCAATTTTAAGTAAAATAGTGCACTGGTGCGTCGACCTGAGATACAATGCGCGTTAACACAGAATGAATGCGTGTTGACCTGAGATTCAATATGAGTCGACTTGAGATTGATTTTGAAGCAAGGTGCATCGACACAAGATGAAGGTGTGTCGACCTGTTTAAAGCATGAAACCAATATTCTATTAGAAAGATAGAGAGAGAGAATCTATAACATGATGAATATGACTTTATTATGAAATTTTTCAGGGATTTTATGTGTTAAAGAGATCATTTTCAACTTCTAATTATCTGCCTTTGTTTACATTTAACGGTTTGAAAATTATAAGCCAAAGTTTAACCATTAAAAAGACCAAAAAACCTGAGACACATTTAATAGAGTTAAATACCCTTATAAAAGTTTGTAGCATTACATTCTCTTAATTCGTACTCATCAATTTCATAATAATTCCTCTAGGAAAGACTTTAACTAGTATTGAAAATAAACATACTAGAGGTTCTTAGTTAGGCAAAGCGTCAACCATTTTTATTTATTGCATTTCTCTTCATAATAATTTTAATGAGCATTCAGATATAGCACAACCTTTTCACACAAAGGCACATGCTTTTTATACACTTGAGTCTTTGGTTACTTGAGATTACTAATCATTCTGCCTCAAGGGTTTTAAGTAAATCTTTTGACGTGAGAATATATGTTTATCAGACGCCAATATTCCTAATTACTCAGTTAACATACAATTTTCACATATTTTGAATTAACCCATTTTTGAAGAGAGATAGCAAGACACTTCATGACATACATTGCTCATCACTTTTTTGAAGATCTGTAGTTTCTCAATATTCAAGCCATTGCTCTTCCAAGAGAAATAAAAAATCATGGGTTACACTCTTAGCCTGCTTCAGATTATGAAAGATGTTTAAGAACAATACTTATTTTGAAGTTTTTTAACCAAAGAAACCATATTACTTTTGAATTTCATAGTATAAAAGAATGTGAGTTTTTAGAATATTTTAAAGCTATTAAATATCCACTCTTTGGTTGTTTTCATAAGATTTAATGACTAAGATTTAAAGTTTATAAGTCCCAAACCACCAATTTACTTTGGGCTGATGTAAGAAAGAGCAGTGAATTCTTTAACTCCCCATGAGTTATTGACTTGGTCAAATTTATCATTTTAAAGACATTTTCCTCTTGACATGTAAGGAAACCAAGTGAATACATTTGCCAATAGTTCGAGAGAAAGATATGAAACTTTAGATAACAATTAAAAGATAGTGTGTCGACACATGATCCTTCGTGTGTCGACACAGGATGTTGAAATTCCAAACTGAGTCCATTAGCTAGGAACTCGTGTCAACACAAGACCAATTATGTGTCGACCTGTCTCTGATCAAACTCAGCTTCAGTTCTTTTCAAATTCTTTTCAAATAAATCAACTACATTTCTCATCAGATCTGACAAAATGAGTACTTACCATCAAGATTTACTTTTTGACAAATTTCTGCAATGACTCTTCTGCCCCTTTTCAAAACAAAATCACTCCCCCTTAACATGTGCATGAATGAAATGTATGATGTGCAAATAATACAAACATGATTATGCACACACTTAGCATTCAGTATAGGGTGACTTTTGGTACGTGGTGGAGAATTTTTCTCACGCATAATGATAGTTTTCAGACAGCTTAACTTGTCCTTCCACATTTCACTATTTGATATACCAAGAAGTCAATGCAGAATGAGGTGAACGACAAATATGATTGAGAAGAATATCTAAGCATGTTTCAAATAAAATGAATCAATCGTTGGGCATGATTACCTAAATCCACAGCAGTCTGTCGACAACAAATCACTATGTGTCGACACAGATTGAGAAACCAAAGGCAGTTTCACCATCATTCAAACATCACAAGACATTTAGAATTTCAAAAGATAAAGTGTCAAAGTGTGATCAAGAGTCCACTTTCAAGAAGATACCACTTGTTATAAAAACTTTGAAAGATCTGAATGATATGAAATAAGACAATCAAGCATGCCATTTTATTTTTCAGATCAATTTCTAAACTTCAAACATAATAGCAATCACTCTAAAATACCAAGAGATTTTACCTGAGTAGTCTTCATTTCTTTTTCAAAAAATTACATGTGTTCTCTAATTTCTTGTCTTGCATTGTCTTTAATCCATTTACAATATATGGTTGTAAGGCTCAATAGCTTGTTGATCAAGTTGGCTTTAGGACCCATACCTGTTTGGGTCCTATAGTGTAGACAATATTCATATGCAACAATGATTTTTGCATCCAAAATGATTTCTTTTTGGTGTTGATGCATTTTTATCATTAATGGAATTATGAGCAACATGAGTTCCAAATCGCAATTAGTCTTGTTTAATGTACCTATGTTTTCATGAAATGTTCAATTCATGTCATGTTCACATGGAGTTTCTGAGATTTTTCAACATAATCATGATCCTTGGTTACATGTGCATGATGTGAAAACTTTTGCAAGTAATTCAAGCATGATTATGCACACAGTTAACTTTAAGCAAGGAGTGACTCTTGGTTCTCGGTGGAGAAGTTTTCTCACGCATAGTGATAGTTTCCAAACAAACATGACTTGTCTTTCCACATTTCACCATTTTATATACAAAGAGATCTAGATATATAACTTATCATGATTTCACTTTAGCATTCAATTTCAATCATCAAGTAGTTATTCAAGAGGTTTTTTTATCCACAAGAAGTTCTTATTTAGCAGGGAAGAAGTATTACCTAGTTGGATTTTCATTTTCTTCACTTACTTTCCTTATAGCCTTAGTCATGAAGCCTTCATCTTGAAATTGACTACAAGGATCCTGTATCCAATATTCAAGCAGCACATCTTGGAACCCAAACTTGTTTGGGTCCTAAAGATCTCCCATTAATCTGCAGTAAAGATTTTTGAATCCAAAATGATTTCATATTGGGTGCATTTTCTTAAGATTAGAAACATTAGCATCTTGGTTTCTAATCTTTGAACTATGAGAATAGAATGCACCACTGACACACTGAACATTTTATTTTCTATTTTTTAGGTTTCTATCATTAAAAGCAAAAAACTTCTTTTGTGCAATAATTTTATTTCTACTCATCTACACATGGAATTTTTATGATCTTTTTCAGCATGAACATGATGTTTATTTCAATGTGTATAAGCACAAAACTTTGAAGCATGCACAAAATGATCAACTCTATGCCAACAGTCTCTAGAAATATGACCAATTTTATGACAATCAAAATATTGGAATGATTTAACATGTTTTTGAATCTTTTGATTTTTATTCCAGCAATACTTGGCAATATGACCAGATTTATTGCAATTGAAGCAAATTGGAATTTGACATACCTGGTTCTTACCTTTGCGTGGGTGCATTTGCTTGAAATTTCTTTTTCTTTGAGGAGTGACACTTGTTGAAGATGGAGTTGGAGCTTACCTTGGAGCTTTCCTTATTTGTGGAGGAGATGTGGAAATTTTGTTGTAACATGTTTTCTTTTCTTTCTTTTTTTTTGGTTTTTAGTAGAAACATGGTTCTTTCTATTGGCAGCATTTTTATCTACTTTCTCATTTTATTTTTGAACATTTTTTTAAACAAGAATCTGAACAGATTTTTCTTAGGTGTAGCAGATTCTTGTTTATAGCAACATTAACAAATGAAGTCTTGATTTTGTCTTCAAATTTCTTTTGTTCACAGGATTATATCTTAAACCTTCTTTTTAAAAGTTAACTTTATATCAAAAAGATTATCCAAATTCTGAGTTTCTTGAACAAAATTTAATAAATCATATTTTAGACTTTCAATAGTTTTACTCAATTCAGAATTTTTCTTCTCAGCATTTTGACATTTTGTGACATCAATATCCAATTCATGTTTCAATCTTTGTTTTTCAACTTTCAGTTCAGCAACTTGTATCTCCAGTGTGTTACATTTATCATTCACATTTCCATCATGCAATATGCATTTAATTTTCTTTTCAAATGAATGTTCTCATCAATCAGTTTGTAACGATACGGTCATTCGGATCCGGGTTTACCGGGTCTATGTGTAGTGCTCTTGACCAAGAGATGGTCAATGGGCTGTTTTCGTGGTTTGTGTGCACAGGGTGAGCAGTGTGGGCCGGTTATCCCAGCCCATTTGCACTGCTAGTTCACTGTTTGGAATCGCGGCGGAGGAAGGCGATGTGATATGAACGCGGCGGCCTTGCTGGACGCGATTCGAGGAACCGCCTCTGCGACACGTGGCTTGGGTTTCCGTTTGGCGTCGGACAGGGAGGACGCGTTTAAAGGGTTTAAACGCGGCTTCTTCCCTGGATGTGATTTCAATCAGAGTGTTAAAAGCTTCGTTTTGGCTAGACAGAGCAGAGGAGGCTCTGTCCGGCGCAGGGGAGGGCTGCTGTGGCTTCTCGGTGGATTTCTGGCGATTTCGGCTTCCTACGGTCCGTGCGACGCGGGAACCACGCGAGGACGATGCTCGGAACATGGGTGTGCCGTCAGCGAGGAGGTTTTGGCGTCTTCCAGTTGGTAGGGAGACTTCCTACCTTGTGTTACTGTTTTTAAAGCATGAATGATTGTGGTTAAGGGATGGATCATGTATGGGTGGTTTGCCATGTTAGGTTTAACCTGTTTATAGTTTTAGGAGGTTGAATGATGTGTATTGTTGTGAGTTTCCCGTGGGGGAAGGGGGTTTGGTCTGTGAGTTGAGCTCACAGACGAACTGGAGTCGCGTAGGGTGTCCCCGTTGTAATTTAGTGAATGCGTCGCATCGCGATGATGCGTTCTGCTTCCCGTTATACCGTGCCTTGTGTGCTTACCAAGTCTGGTGGTCCGGTGCCTATTCCGGAATACCTCTCTAGTCGGTTACCCTAGCACCGGGTGCTTAAGGCTTGTCCCGGTACGTGTGTACTGTAGAGGTCTGTGTCGTCTTCCTGGACACCCTCCTCTTGTGCTTGAGTAGTACGTCCAGCTGAGGGGAAAGACGACAGGGGACAGGGCTTGTGTTTGTGAGTGTACGGCCGTTTGTAGCGCGCGCGTGGTTGGGGGACGGACACCAGTAATCGACACTAGTCCCTAGCTAGTCCTGTTTCAGTGCCTCACTTTAGGGTTCTCGGCTGGAGTCCCTAAAGGTGTCAGGCTTGGGCCTACGGGGTGTGTGACCTGCAGGTTGTGGTGGTAGTTAGTCTCACTATTCTTGGCTTGTTGTTGTGGAGCGGAAGTTGGACATTTCGTCTGTGACTGCGAGACTAAGAGGTAGTTCTTGTACTTTGTTGTCCGGGTTGGATACTGGCGTCATGAACCAGTAGTCTGTTCCCGTGTGGTGGCGTCGTCTCCGTACCGACTCGTGTTTGACCACTGGTTGTGGTTTGTGTGTGAACCGCTAGTTAAGGTTATAACCGTGAAACCGTTAACCGTTGTGGTGTTCCCTGGAGGTGGCACAATTCTGTAGTTCAATGTTGTACCTCATGGTAGTAGTACATGTACCCCTTGTGGGTAGAGTTGTGTTGTGGTACGTGAGTCCGACCTCAGCTGGTGTTGAGGCGAGACCGTGCGTACTATGGAGGTCTTGTGGTGTGACGCTCCACATGTTAAGAAGATCGGTGTCCGTTTACGATATGGATTACGGGTGTTGGTTGGTGTCGCCAATCCTGATGCTTCGTGTGTGTGGTCAGCCTATGAGACTGTAGCCTAGGCAGTGTTTTATCGGTGAGGCTTATGGTTGAGGTGTTTGGGTTGAAGGGTGGACTAGAAGTGTTAAGCTAGTCTGGTGTTCCGGCTTTACTTTCTGAGAACTGGGTTTAGCTGGTGTGTTTGAGATTGCATGTTATGTTTCGGCTACCGGTGTTGCCAGTGAGACCCTTTGGGGTTGAGGTCTCTCGTGTGGTTGTTGTTTCTTTGTGGGAGGCCCCTACTGAGCCAGTGACTTGTAGAGGCTCACTCCCTTACAGTTTGTTTCAGGTATTGGCCGACTTAGCAGGCATTGGCTGACTTCGGCGTGGTTTACGCAGAGTAGTGCAGACTTGTACCACCAGCAGTAGAGTAGTAGAGTCGTTTGAGTTTGTGCTCCCTCGGGGTATACCCCAGGTAGTTGTACTCTTTAATTGGACATGTAATAATGTAATTGTGGACTATTGTACATTGTGGTTTACAGTTATATACACTTGTACTTTCCTGTGTTATATAGTGTAATTGTGATCTTTTATATTCATACTGGACACGTGTTTGAGATATCCCTTGCGAGACTTCGGTCCGTTCGCGGGAGACGGATCTGGATATGGACCCTTATTGGTATGGATATCCAGGGCCGTTACACAGTTGTTCACAATTTTCTTTTATCTTATGATCACGAGCCATGTTGAAAATTTTTTGTTTAATTGATCATTGTCAAATTTGACGTTCTCATTTAGATCAATCAATGTTTCATTCTCATTTTTCAAATCAATAAGTTCAGATTCCAATAGCTCATAATTTTCTTTAATCTATGAAACTTGTTTTCACAATTTTTAATTTCTTCTCTCAAATATTTTTTTTTCAGTATTTAACTTTTGATCTTCGTTTTCAAATCTTCATCTCTATTTTCAGTTTTCCATTTTCTTCATTTAATGCTTGAACATTATCAATTCTCATTTCATTCTTCTCCAATTTTTCTTTCTGCTTCTTGTTTTAAGATTTAACCTTCTTAAACTATTTGCACAAGTGCTCATAACATTCTATCAGTTCATCATAAGATATATCATTCTCTGAATCAGAATTAGACATTAATCTATCAAATGGGTCTGAACTAGATTTACCATACCCTTGAGAGTTTCTTGACTTTTCTGACAAATATGAGCCTTCAGATTTGTCTGAACTAGGAAGACCTTTTGGGCTTCCATGAGTCATGAGGCCTTTATCCTTGGTTTTCTTTCAATTCTTGCATGTCTTCATAGAAGAGTCTTGTAATTTATTAAACTTGATGTTATCATCATTGTTATCAAACCCAACAAACATGGTTCTATTTATGATGCTTGAGTATTCAGCCATTCTATGATATCACTGAAGACTATCAAACAAAAAAAACACAGATTCGGAGATCAAAGAACTAAGAAAATCTGAATATCAAACACCTGCTCTGATACCAATTGTAGGATCGAATATTCAGTGATGGCAAATCTAGAAGGGGTGTTGAATAGATTTGTAGTGGAAACTTAAGCAATTTAAAAATTCACTCTAGATTAAGAGGTCTATTCAATTAAAACTCCATAGATCTGATACACTTGAGTGTTTGAAATATGTAACGCAATTTGTCGAATAGTGTGTGTAAACTGAAGCTTCAAAGACTTATCAAATATGAATGCAATTTAACTTGTGAAAGCTTAGTGCGTGATTACTAAGTGTGTAAACGAATCCCTATGCATGCATCTAACAATGAAACAATCAAACCACAAGACATAAGGGATTTTTAGGTGGTTCAGAAATCACATCTAGTGACTCCTATATCCACCGCTCACACAGTAAGGCACACACTACTCAATCAACTTGAGTACAACACATACACAAGAGCACTAAGGCTCATACACACAAGCACAACGACTTAGACACACACACACACTAGAACAGATTCACAAGAGATCATATCCTCTAGCTTCGATTTAATCCACATACACACAAACACTTGATATGTACATAAGTCTTGTACTGATCACACCGCACACATTCAAATCAATTCTGAATGAACAATCAAATAGAGATGAGAGATAGGAGTATGAATTGGATGTTCTTCGACTGAAACATTTGTTGGGAGCTTGAACTTGATGATCTTGAGGAGATCTGATGGCATTCTCTTCAGTTTGTGCTTCTCTGGTTCAGATCCAGATCTTCTAGAAGATTTCGATCAAATAAACACCTCATAGGATGCTCCCGCAGTAGCTCTACTGCTTCTTATCTTCACGTCTACTGTTCCACCTTGTTCTGCAAGTTGGACCTTGAGCAGAGCAGTGGAGAGACCTCCTCTCTGGCTGTCGCAGCCTTCTCTTGGAGTTGTATGGGCTCACTCCTAGTAATGAATTGATAGGAGGTATTTATAGCCTCTTGTACCCACATCGTACCTTGGAGTGCGTGGGCACAAAATTCTAGGTCAATTCTATCATCCCAGGAGATGACACGTGTCTCAGGTGTTTTCCGTTTTTGAACTTCCAGTCGAAGTGTGTCAACGCATGAAGCATGTGTGTCGACACAGTGGCTTGACCTGATTTATGTGGCAGCTTTGCTGGAACTCAACATGTGTCAACACATGATCAAGATATGTCGACACACCTGACTTGAATGCGTGTGATAGTTCACTGGAAGAGCTTGTGTATCAACACCCTGACAAGGATGTGTCGACACCATAGACTATTTTCTTTAATTTTCTACTCACTAGAAAGTCATGATGTGTCAACACCCTGACAAGACTATGATGACACCATAGATCATTTTCTTCAAAAACTACTCACTGGAAAGTATAGTGTGTCGATAACCTGACAAGGCTGTGTCGACACACTCAACATGTATCAAGTGAATATTGACTTTCTTTTTTAGAGCTTTTTTAGTACCTGCTATATAATTAAAAATAGAAGTGTTAGGTACTATTTTCACCATCATTTCTCATAATGTATCATTGTTAGACATCATCAAAATAAGGGACACAACAGACTTTTGTTCTGAAATTCGTTTGGGTCCGATATGAAACTAAGTTGGGCTATTTGTTTAAGTTGAATCTGGATGTTCATGAGCAAGTACATCATTGATCCATAAGCACATATTTTAAATATTCATTTAGTTCTGAGTAGTTTGAATTCTTGTTCTTAACTGCTCGAGTTTTATCAGATTAAGTTCCAAAATTTGACTTATGACTTCTATTCTGAAATTGGATCTAAGCCCATGTTTTGTAATGCTTTTGTACACTCAATTCTAAACATTTGAAAATGAAATTATCATGTCCCTCATAAGCTACTATTCATGGCTTCATTGAAGAACTTATGATTACTTCTATCTATTGAGTCTCTCGACTCATGCCTTCATTTTTTCCCCAAACCCATTCAGATTGAAGGTGAATGAAATTTCAACGAAAAGCTATTTTCACTTCTGTTGTGGATCTAGGACAAGAGCATAGTCTTAGTAACTCTCTAGAGATTTTGTTGTAGTATTTAATGCCAGAGAGAGTATTCATGTGTATGTAAATTATGGATGATAGAACAAATGAACATTATTGATGTATAATACTTTTAATGATTACTTTGTGGAATGGTTTGTCAGCTTTGTGCATGACACAAATTTGTCTGCCCATAACAAATTTTTGTTAGTGTAACCCCTCTTCCATGTGGGAGTTATAAGTTATGTGTGTGTCATGGGAGAGGGTGTTACATTAAATATGAATATACAACCACAAGTATGAACATACAACCATAAGCACACAAATACAATCATAAACTCAAATGTATAACCATAACGACAATCATAAGCATCAATATGCAACTATAAATATCAATATACAACAATAAGCACATAAACAACCAGAATCACCAAAATCTAACCGTAAGTGGATAAGTATATACATGTGACTTAATCAAGTTTATGTGCAACTATAAGTGCCAATAAATGACCATAAATATGTATATACAATCATAAGTACTAATATATAGTCATGTACACATATGCAACCATAAGTATATAAATATAACCATAGACATATAATTAAATACAATAATAATCATGAATATTCAACTATAAGAATATATATACAATTATAAGAAGATACATAAGTACATACATAAGCACAAATATTTCCAAGATCACAAATATATAATCATAATATATATAGAGAGAGAGGGATAGTGCTGACTCAAGCCATTAAGGCCTACTTGCCTGACCCACCAAGTCGAGAGAATGGAGGTTATGCCTAGCCATCAACCAGATTCTCAACAACTCCCCAAGTTGGAGGAAAGGTGTAGGCCTGAGCAACTAAGGCCCAATGTCTTCGGTCTCTTAGGGTCTATACTGCCCCCAGGCCCATTAGTGATGGACAAATATGTAAGATATCAATAGATGCGATAGCAAAAGTAAAATATCTTAAAATCACATCGTTGTTAATGTTTTGAAATCAAACATTAAACCAAAAACTTGTGGAGAGAATGGTTCTTCACCTTTGAGGGATTGAGAAACTCCCATATAGTCGGAGAGGGATGAGGATCGTTCCCGAGGTCATGAGCTATTGAAGTGTCCTACCTCTAGATGTATCCACACGAGTTTTGGTCGTAGATGGGTTCTCTTCCATGACCTCCAGGTGGTATCCCAATCTCAGCTCCACCATCTAGAGAGAGAGAGAGAGAGAGAGAGAGAGAGAGAGAGAGAAAGGTATAGGCTAGAGAGAAAAGAGGGGCAATGATTGTACTATGAATTGAAGCTTGGCCTAAGTCTAGGCCAACAAGTTATATTTATAGTCTCTAACATTTTCACAAAAACTCAATAACTGTCTATAATTGCTAACCTACCTAATCTGACCAAAAGTTTGTTATATGTGACCCTCTAGGCATGTATGTCAATTTGATTTTGAGCCTGTTAAGTTAAGAACTCCTTCTTAACTTAATTATCATAGTCCATTATCTCATAATGGATTTAATAGGATTTTCGTTCACGAGAAGAACTAAGCAATGCTTCATGATCCCAAAAGACAAAGGATATGCAACCCATCATGTGACCTTTCCATCCATAGATTTCACATGGCTATAGATTCTCATTCATACAATGTCCCAAGCTGGATTAGGGTATGGTCGTACTATCAAACCCTAATACACCTGACTTAATGGAATCCTATACTCGCAATTAGGTTCACCAGAAAACCCCTTTTCATGATGTACTCTCATACCTTGACCAAGGATTTCTGAGTACAAATCTATATTGTATTCTCTCTCTAGATTCATACTGAGAGTGAATGATCCCATATTGTCTACACAATTGCCCTCATAAGATTTTCATTGAGTCCGAATGACTAATTGTACAAAACCTCATATTAAGGTTCATAGTCCTCAAGTAGGACATTTTTAGTGACTCAGGTCAAGAATCTAACTATGCTAATGTAACTAAAGAATATCTTTATTGGCAGCTAGTATGATCAACATTCAGGAATTTTGAGTTGGGTCAATTTAGTGAACTCATCCATATAATGAGCACCTACACATGTACCTTCATGTCACCACATTGATGACTAATGAGATCAGTCATCCTCATCCAGTGAGTAGGTATCAAGTGCACTAGTCTATATGGTTCTTCAATGTCCCATCTTAAAGATCTCAAGACTAGGAACATTTAGAACACACATGTTTGGATGACTGATCTTATTATGATTCAGTCATCATTACATGTGCTCAGAGAATTCATCACATCATGCGATAAATACACATAAAATAATAAGATGAAATGAAAAATTGTGATTATTATTATTATTTATAAGAATGAGGTAACATACAAAATGATGTCATCACATCTCATGTGATTGTCTTGTAGGGCATATATCTATTTCAGACTTTCCACCCTCCAATGCCAAGTCTTCGGCCCTCCAAGTCACAGTATAGCTTGTCACTCCAGCATAAACGACACATCCACGCCCGCAACTAGGCACACCTCTATGATGCTAAGGGTAGGGTCTCACCAGCTATCGGGTGAGTCACTACGCTATTAAGGCCTAGCCTCTCCACCCACATAGAGCACCCTCTCCCTTCGAGGGCTGGAAATAATATGGTTAGACCCACAAGAGGAGGAAATAACACTCCATCCCTTGTTTGAGACTAGGACGGCAACATGTGCCCCTAGTAGTCCCCCTACAACTAGATAGCATGGTCTAAGTAGGGGCAGTAGGCAAAGAGGATGTAACGACCCTCTTTATATCGGTACAGTTCTACCAACCCACGTCGATATAGAAAGCATCGCCACAGTGGGACATTTACCCAACAATAGTACGATAGGCTGAAATATACACAAATATAAATATCACATGACAGCGGAAAAGAAAGAACTAAATGAGATATCTTATTCCATCATCCACGTTTTATCCATAGTCCATATAGAGGAAAAGAAACTAGACATTTCATAACTAAAACAAATGAATTAAGTACATTGTCCACATAAGACTACACAGAGTCCTTTATTACATACTTATGAAAATGAAATACAATGCTAAATCCACAATGTCTCCTACTCCCGCTCCGAGTCTCTCCTAACGACTTCCTCGGAAGAAGTAGAAACGTCTGCACCTGTATGCCGAAGCAAGAATGAGTCCAAAAGAACTCAACAAGTAACTCTAAACACATTAAACTTACATGCATCACCTGACATTCACATTCTCATACCACACGATCACATATAAGCATGGATTTAGCTATTTATGCAAATAGAACCTAAACATGATTTCTACACATGTTACACATGGAAATTGTTTAGTACAAAATGTTCAATAACTTAAAGCCTATCACATGCTCTCTACACATTTATCAATATGTTAAACTAAATTTCCTTTAACTACATTTATATCTTCACATGTTAACATTTGTCATCTTAAACATGGAGTTTATACACATAAAGAAAGAGACAATTCTAGCATGGATTCTATAATCATATTCACATGAATAACACATTTATACGCATGAAAAGCTTGCTGTTTTGCTATGTACATAACATATTCATTTAAGAAGTTATCATTTCACATGCTATCACAAGAGTTCATATTAACATATAATCATTTACACAATTTCACAGTTTTCACATGCATATTCCCTTAAACACAATTTCACATTATTTAAATGCTGTGACACATAGCTCAAACCACCATTAGAAGGACACACACTAATCACAACACATATCTATCACCTAGGCATTCCAGTGATAAATCTTAGTTACTGCACAGAACCGGGAGAAGCACTCTCCACCCTAACCAGCGATACTTGTTTGCCTCCAGGATTTAATCTCAATGCCCGTGGGACATCACACAGTATGAACCTTCCTGTGGGGACTTTACCACAGTACAGTTCCACAGCCCTCTAAGGTACCAGTGTCACCCACTAGCACATTTACACATTTTCCATTTAAACACACACACAATTTCACACCATTTTAACCCGTTATTCTCATTTTCACATTCATGCACATGGTTCAGTTTCCCTATCATAGTACTACTGTTAATAGAACTAAATCAGTCACAACTACTAATTGATTCTTATCATGCTGTAATTACATTAATCATTTTTAATTACACTAATCCATACCCTTTTCATGATGAAAATATTGTAATCAGTACCTACTGTTATCCAATGAACGTGAAAATTTAACCACAAGTCGTTTACTGTTCACATATCACATATACGAAGTCTCATAATTTTTTGAAATATTCACTAGTTAATAATGTTCAAACAGTGATATTATCTCAGGTTAAAATAACTCAATTTACATAATTGTTATAATTCAGATCTATAGTTCATGCTACACCTGCATGCTGACCGTACTAAACATATGCTAATTTCTGGGATTTTAATTATTATCACACTATTTATAAAATTTCTACACTAAATAGGCATGCTCACTATTTTTCAATTCAGAAAATTGTAATAATTTATACAGCTATCATAAATTTATCAAATTATAACAGTACATTTTGATGATGATTTAACCACCATAGAAAATTTATGACATCAAACTTTATCACAAAATCATGTAACAGTAATTTAACATGCTCACAACAATGTTTCAAAATTTTCCAATAATTATTGCAGTAAACGAAAATTCATCAAAATTTCATAACATACTCCATGGTATATATATATATATACTTTATAACATACAAGATTTACCATATATCCTCATGCACAGAAATCCTAGAAAATAGGTTATAAAGGGCAGACAGGCCAACTGTTTCTGCCTGAAGAACTAAACGGCAAGGGGTGGCCGTTTACCAGGTTAACTGTAACACCCCGAAAATTTAGTGATTTAAAATTTTGGAAATAAAGGAGAATAAATTAAATAAACATACTGGAGAGACTTCCAACACCAAGTGTTAATGACCCATTAACAAGATTGGGCGAGTGGAGCACATTTGGCCCAAGGATATAAATAAATTGGGACAGGGAATTACCCAGAAATTCATGTATGTAATTATGCCATAATTAGAGAGGGCAAGTTAGGGTTGAAATTAAGGTAATTAGTCATGCAAGGTAAGCCAAAACCGAACCCAACCCCAATTGGTGGTTTCCTAAACCGTTGCTACCTCCTTTGGGTGAGAATCCCAGTTTTTTTTTGGAAAGAAGGAAGCAGAATTCGCAGCCTCCTTTCCTAGTCCCGTTAGGACTCTTAACTACACCCTAAATCTATAAGAACTCGTCCCTAAACTCTTGGGGAAGGTTTAGCAACAAGTTGGGGTCGAGAGTATCAAGTTTGGAGCGCTGGGAAAGTGGAGAACGGCTGGGGAAAACGTGGTCTTCCTCAACCTCGCTCTGCATCAACCCAGAAATCTGCAGAGAGTTCTTAGCATTTAAAGGTAGGTGTTCTCGGGCCAAGATTAAATAAAACCAACACCATCATGTAGATCTTTGAGTCTAGGTTCATTTTCACTTGGTTTGACTAGTTTTCATGGAGTATACATTGTGTATTCGTAGTTTTCCCGAAGTCTCGCACAGTTAGGGCTTTTCCCGTTCCTCTGATTTTGCATGTGATTTTATACCGAATTAGCCCAAACTTCCTTCATGAAAGTTCTTCTACTTGTAGTCATGATCATCTTTAATGATGGACGTTTTGTCCAAAAGGCTTTCGTTAGAGAGGTATAGGCATGGTAAGAGAGTCTCTGCATGATACTGCGATTTCGGGCTGCACTTAGCTTGGTGTTCTTTACATGTTTTCTCAAGATTTGAGACCGAATTTGATCAAAACCACAACATCAAAGTTCTTCTACTAGTTGTCCTCGTCATCTTTAATGTTGAACGTTTTATCTAAATGTCATTCGTTAGAAAGTTATAAGAAGGGAAAGTGAATCGCTGCATGTGACGTGTTTTCTAGTTACGCTTGATTTATATGTTTTTGTCTGTGAGGGCCACTAGTGTCGACACTACTTGATCTAGTGTCGACACACTATCCCAAAACAGCCCAGAAAGTGTTCTGGGAAGGTCTCTAGTGTCGACACTAGCTGATCTAGTGTCAACACACTGTCCCAGTTTGACCCAGAAAGTTTCTGGGAGCTGATCTAGTGTCGACACTACCTGATCTAGTGTCGACACACTGTCCCATATTGGCCAGAAGATTTTCTGGAAGCTGTCTTTAGTGTCGACACTACTTGATCTAGTGTCGACACTACTTGACCTTTTTGCCTTGGATTTGAAGCACTGTGTCGACACTACTTGATTTAGTGTCGACACTACTTAATCATTTTGCCTTGTTTTTGAAGCATTGTGTCGACACCATTTGATCTAGTGTCGACACTACCCTTTCAAAAATTGCATATTTTGGTTCTGACCATTTCACGATGTCTACTAGCATGTGCATGATGTTATATGGTATGCATGGACTTAAAATAAATCAACCCATTGAAAAATAGTAATGATATGAATACGATTCTAATGTGTAATTGTGATTGATCTTATGTCCATTGAATTATCTTGTGATCTTGCTTATTGTCAATTGATAAGATAAGAATATGATATAAATGTGGGGATGAATACATGTTAGTATGGACTTGCTAGTGGAGTTAATGTCATAATTTGCATATGAGTTTCAATAGTTTTATGTTTTCCGGTGTTCAAATAATCATTTGTCAATTGCATACATGATAGAAAAGATCCGTAACTCGTCACTTACATATTTGCACGAATAGGCACACCCTTCTTGGGAAATTGAGAGCAAATGTTCCGCATACGATCTGTCTTTAGAAACATCCTCATGTCAAGACATTAATGAATTATGAAATGTAAGATACGTCGTATCCTGCCTTTTGTTCTCTTGAGCTATTTGTCATACCTTGACTCTATGAATGATCATGTTCCTTTTACTATGAGCTTGTCATTGAAACTCTGTGGCCATAATATGAATCTGTTTGTTCGGCACAACGTGGGACTCCGGTCCAAATTTGATCTAATGCCTGTGCAATAGGGGCCATGTCCGATCCTGGGGAGGAGCACCCCAACGTACTTATTAACCGCGGGAGTATGGACTCTTGGTGCTTGGCATAGCACAAACAAACACGCAAGATTGTGAAAATGTGCCTTTGTTTGATATGATAAGTTTGACTTGATATGATATGATACGTCTGTTCATGTGAACACATGAGATCTGTTTGAATATGGCCAATCTCTTTTGATACGATTCTACTCTTGAAATATCTGTTCATTGTAAATGCAACTCGACATTTTGATGTGATATGATATCCGTTCTATTATGCTACTCAATCTGTTAGTATTGTATACATTGTCATCATATTCATGTGCATATCTGTCTATTTAAAATGCTAATCATGTATACTAGTGCCCGCACAATATTGAGATGTAAATCCTACTGAGCTAGTTCGCTCACCCCTATCATCCTGCCCTTTTCAGGAAGTGATGAAGAACCAGTGGAGTCTGATGGGGCAGGGCAAGAGTGATGAGCACCCGCCATATGAGTAGATGACAGTTTAGAAATAGACAATTGAGTAGTTGATGTATTAGAGAAACATTGTTATTTGAATAATGAACCCTTTTCAGTGAGTTCTTCTTATGTAAGGTTGCAACTAGTTGAATAGAATGGAATAAAGTATACTTTTGGTGACCATATTATAGTCTCGAATGTGTTATTATATTCAATTGTGACTCTACGTTATTCAACTGTGATACGTTTGTTTGTATCGTTCACGTCCCCCGGTATTTATTCTGCTGCTAAATATCGGGGCTTGACATTAACGGCAACAAAGATCGCCGCCAACTTAAGATCTTAACGGCAAGATATCCTGCCGTTAAGTTCCTGTCTGTGCAGAACACAGACTGAACGTCAAAAGATCACTTGAATGGGGGTTCCAGAACACGAGAAAAATTCGTAAAATTTCTGGGACATACTAGACACATGTAGGGATGATGTGGTTGGGTTACTTGCCTTGGATAAAATCCCCAATCGATGTTTTGAGTTGAAGAAGCTCTCCTCGGCCAGAGCCAAAGAGCCTTCAAATCCTTCTTTATCCGGGTTCCCTGTTGATTTTCACTGCACACCAGCGTGGGGAAGTCGTTCCTGGATGTTTAGAGTCCTCTCCAGTCGATGCCGATCGCTAGATGAAGCCTCCAGTAGCCGGATCGAAGAGTTCCAAAACAAGTTTTCGCACAGAAAGTCTAGGTTTTTGACCCAAGAGTCAAAAGGACAGACTTGGCCGAAAACTGGACAATATAAAGGGTTGGGGGTCGGATACGCATAAGGGTTAGGTTAGGTTACCGTTGGGGAATGGTTTCCAAATCAGAGGGCGACATTTTCGGGGGCGTTTCCGGATCTGAAATCGCAATAGATCTGGGAGGTAAACGTCAACATCAATAGCCGCCCATTTCTGAGTAGGCGTCCATCGATGTGGCCGCTGATTTATGGTCAACGTCAACTGATGTTGACGCCAACAAGTCGTCTGCACATAACTTAAAACTGCATAACTATATACATCACACATATGTATATATATAAACAATGCATACATCACAATATTATTTACTCATGCAATATATATATAAATACTATGCACAATACTCTATACATCAATAACATGTACTCATATACGCATATATACATAAGCAAACACTCAAGATGAAAATCAAGGGCCTTACACCCTCTCCCCCTTAAAGAAACTTCGTCCTCGAAGTTAGACCGACACTACTCAAACAACTGAGGATACTTCTTCCTCATTGCATCCTCAAGCTCCCAAGTAGCCTCCTCTCGCGAGAAGTTGCGTCATAAAACTTTCACCAACGCAATGCTCTTGTTCTGGAGATGTTGAACCTTCCGGTCAAGAATAGCTACTGGTTGCTCCACATAAGAAAGATCTGGCTAGATCTCTACTGGATCGTGACTAATAATATGAGATGGATCTCTAACATACCTCTTGAGCATAGAAACATGGAAAACAGGATGAACACTAGCTAACGCTGGGGGTAAAGCTAGCTCATATGCCACGTTGCCCAATCGTCTGAGAATCTCATACGGGCCAATGAATCTAGGACTTAACTTACCATGCCTGCCAAATCTAACTACACCACGAGTAGGCGAAATCTTTAAAAAGACTTGCTCACCTACTGCAAACTCTAAATCCTTCCTCTTGTTGTCAGCATAACTCTTCTGCCTATCCTGTGCCGCAACAAGCCTCTTCCTAATCATCTGGACCTTATCCGAAGTCTCCTGAACTAACTCCGGACCAATCAGCTACCTATCGCCTGTCTCCTCCCAACATAAAGGAGATCTACAGGGCCTACCATACAACGCCTAAAATGGAGCCATACCAATACTCGCATGAAAACTGCTGTTATATGCGAACTCCACTAAAGGTAAATGGCGCTCCCAATCATCCTTCCAATCCAGCACACACGCCCTCAACATATCCTCGAGTGTCTGGATAGTCCTCTCGGACTATCCATCTGTCTGGGGATGAAACGCCGAACTGAGCTTTAGCTCCGAACCTAATGCATCCTGAAGACCCTTCCACAGCCTCGAAGTAAATCGTGGATCTTGATCCGAAATGATCGACTTCGGGACACCATGTAATCTAATAATACTACTAACATACAATCTAGCTAAACTCTCTACTAGCTGCTTCTTCTTCATAGGCAAGAAATGCGCAGTCTTCGAGAATCTATCTACCACTACCCAAATCGAGTCGTTACCCCATCTGGATCGAGGTAAACCCATAACAAAATCCATAGTGACAGCTTCCCACTTCCATACTGGGATCTCCATCTTCTGCATAAGACCAGATGGTCGCTGCCGCTCGGCCTTCACTTGCTGGCAAACTAGACATCTAGACACAAATTCTGCTACATCTCTCTTCATGCCAGACCACCAAAAAGATCTCTTCAAATCCTAGTACATCTTAGTGTTACCCGGATGAATAGAGAATCTAGACCTATGAGCTTCTGCTAATACATGCTCACGAACATCCACGATGTCAGAAACACAAACACGGTGATGGAATCTAATCACACCACCCTCATCACGAGCAATGCCCGTCTTGCCCACTAACTCTTGGAGTCTAGGGTCGGCTTTCTATTGCTCGATCACCTCATCCAACACCGAAGACCTAATGGACAACTGAGCTACAAAAGCCTGGCACAATGATGGCTCTAACTCAATCATCGCACACGCTGCATCCTCCAACATCTTCCAATCCTGCTGGAGAGACGATCTCTTCCTACTAAGAGCATCCGCTACGACATTCGCCTTTCCAGGATGATACTGGAGGTCGAAGTCATAGTCCTTCAGGAACTCTGTAACACCCCGGCCCCCTTGGGCCTTCTGGCCCCGTCCTCAGGGTCGCGGCGGGCGTCCTAGCTGCGACATGGTCGCGGCAGAGCGGACTGCCGTGACAGTATTGGCGGTTCGTGTCGCGGCGGGGGTGAGCGTCGCATCCTTGTCGCATCTCCCCTGGCTGTCGTGACTCTGTTCTGACACGACTTGACCGCTGTCCTGTCTGTCAGAACGGTCATGTCGGGTGGCAGGGTCGTCGGCGTTGACGCGACCTGTCAGGCCGTCGCGACTGCCTTTCCGGTCTTCGAGGTTTGACCGTGCTTTTGGTGTCGCGCCTTGGCGGGCGGCCGCGACATGGTCGCGGCGCTTGTGAGCGTCGCGACAGGGTCAGTGTCGCGGCGGGCCGCTGCGTCGCGTTCTGGTGGCCATCGGTTCAAAACCGAGGGCGCGCCCCATTTTCCCTCTCTCGCCCTTTTCACCCTTTCTCCCCTCTCTCGAGTTCCCTCTCGTTTCTCGGCGTTCCCTTTCGCTCGTGGTGCTCGTGCTGAGGCGTGGACATGCCGTTCGTGCAGGGCACGTGCTCGGGTTGTTCGGTGCGAGGAGGAGGAGGAGTTCTTTCCTACGAGAAGGCCTTAACGGGTCCGTTCTTCGTGTGGAGGTAGAGACTCTTAATCCTCTTGCCCTAAGCATGATCCCTTCCCCCTCTTGACCGTGGTTTCCTCGTGGTTTGGGGCTTGGGGAAGTGAGAACTCCACGCTCGAGTTGAGTGAGGCTTCCTTCGAGCGTAGATCCATGCTTTTGGGGAATCGTGGGTGGTTTGGTGGAATTATAGCTTTTAAAATAAGTTGTGCATGATCCCCTCCCCCCTTGTGAATGTATTTGGTGTTTTGGGGAGGGTTCCTGGAGGGACTGTTCCGGGATCCTGCTCAGCTGGTAACGCGGCGGCCACGGAGGCCTCGATCATGTCGCGACGGCGCGTCCAGTCGCGACATGGTCGCGACGCTCCTGGGCGTCGCGTTAGGGTCGCGACGGACGAGAGCGCCGCGACATGGTCGCGGTGGCCCGCCCTGTCGCGTCACTGACCGAGAGACAGGTTTGGTCTTTTCCGTTTCCGCTCTCCTTTTACTGTTCCCGTGACACTTGTGCTAGTCCCCTAGTACGGTCTCACGCTAGTCGTTCGCCCGGTGCGTGGCACTTGAGGGCTTGTCCCGTGCTAGAGGTTGTTACCGTTACCTGGAACCCCCGTCCTCGGGAGCCTGTTGAGGGAGTACTCGGGCTACGAGTGTGCTCGAGTTGGCAGCCGCGTAGGCGGACTCTGGAGCTGAGGGAAAAACGGTGGTTAGGACAGTGGCGTGTGAGTCGCTTGCAGAGCTCTCGTGGTTGGTCTGGGACGCCGAGGACAGTTTGGAGTTCTACCCGGCGCAGGCCAGCCAGTCCTTCTTCTCACTGCCTCGCTCCTTACGGCCCCGGAACCGTTTGGAGAGGTCAGGCGTGGGACCGTAGTCCGTCCAGACTACGGCGGTTACTGTTGTTGTACTTGTGTCCTACCTCGCTCTGACGAGACGCGAGGGCCAGGACCTAGGTCGAGGATAAGACATCTGTGGACGCACCTGACCGTCTGACTAGTGGTGTTGTTCCCGTAGCTAGTGTTCCTTGTCCAGGCGGAGTTCCCTCTGTCTGTGTTTTACTAGCCGTGTGGTGGTCACGACGAGCAGTCGTACGGGGTTTCCGACCGAGAGTACTTTCCGTACCGTGTTAGCTTTAGCTTTGCTTCCACACTTCCTTTCGTAGGTAGAAGATATAACTGTTGTCTTTCTTTTTATATATATATTTCTCCTGCCTGTTTAGAGCCAGTAGGAGATTGGTAGTCCCTACTGAGCTTCTGTTGTGAAGCTCATCCCTCCTCTTTCTAGGTGAGACTTCTCAGCAGCGGCAGGGCGCGCGCCGGGCGGAGGAGACGAGGCGGTAGTCTTGGTCCCCGTAGCTAGCAATGGTCCCCCTTCTTTCAGTGTACGTCACCCTCGGGTATGCCCCTAAGGGACTTGTCTCTCCCTTTTTCCTTACTTGTACTAGTGTGCGTGCGTTGGGACTGTACTTAGAGCGGTACGCAGCGGTCTTGCTTTACTTTCCTGTTTCCGCTTGTACGCTTCTAGCTTAGCAGTTGACGTTTACTTCCATTACATATCTTGTCAGACGCGTGTTATAGCCCTTCCGGGTCCCCCTGATCCGTGGGCGGCGACCGCGAAAATCGGGTCCTCGGCGTGGGCCGAGGGTCGGGTTCTCGGGTCGTTACAGTTGGTATCAGAGCTTGGTCTGACAGGACTTGTAGTGGATCTAAACTACAACAGTAAGTCCCAACAATAGTACAAGTACACTGCTAGCCGCCCGAGAGGTATTTATAACCTTTGTTAGTTGTGTTGCCGTGTAGGTCATGGCTCCGCGTAGGCACAGTCAGGCTAGGCAGCTGGTTGAGCAGCAGGATGAGTCTGACATGCCCGCTCAGGGGCAGGTTCAGGAGGAGGTGTCTGTGGAGGAGTCAGTGGCACAGCCTCAGGGTGCACAGGCAGCAGCAGCAGAGGCAGCGGTAGCAGGTGGGCAGCAGCAGCAGGAGTACCACCCTCAGCCTCAGCAGTATGCAGACTGGTTTCCCATGGCCGAGCAGTTCTTCAAAGCTATGTACCAGGGAGCGTGGCAGCCCGGGCAGGCAGCAGCAGGTGGTCAGTTTCCAGTACCTCCCCCAGCCATACCAGAGCAGCAGGAGGTGGAGCCAGAGGTGGAGCAGCCAGAGCATCAGCAGTGGTCGGGCACTGGGAGTACCCGGGCCGGGCGGCGGAGGACGGCGGTTACGGAGGACAGGACCGCTCTCCTTGAGAGGTTCATGCGTCTTCGCCCACCGATGTTCCACGGTGAGTATGATCCAGATAAGGCAGAGAGCTGGACCCATGAGTTGGAGCGCATCTTCGAGACTATGGAGTGCGCTGAGGAGGACCAGGTTCGTTTGGCAGTATACCAGCTGAAGAGAGCAGCCCATGAGTGGTGGAGAGTTCAGAGGCAGACTCACTTCCAGGGGCAGCGGTTGGACCAGATCCCTTGGCAACAGTTTTCGGAGGTCTTCCACGGCGAGTACTTCCCCGACTACACTCGACGTGAGAGACGGGACCAGTTCCACGAGTTGGTGCAGGGCGACCTCACAGTTTCTCTGTACCACCAGAGGTTTGTCCGGTTGTTGAGGCATGTGCCTCATGTAGCAGGCAGTGACCAGGCTTGTGCAGAGAGGTTTATAGCAGGGCTGAGACCAGACCTGAGGTGGGGTGTGACGGCACACATGTGTACCACCTTGGGAGAGGCCGTGGCGAAGGCCACCGCCTTGGATAGGGAGGCTTGGCAGCCTCAGCAGCAGCAGCAGCAGCAGGGAGGAGCCTCTTCCAGGTCCTCGCCGTACCAGCGTCCAGCAGGCAGCCGCGGTAGTGCCACTTCCTCTTCCTCAGGCTCGGGCAGTTCCGGTAGCTCTGGAATTCACTCGTAGTTTAGAAAGTTGTCTACTCGCGGGGGTGGACGGAGCCGTCAGCAGAGGCGTCAGTCCAGGTTTGCAGAGCAGTTAGTACAGCAGGGTGCTGAGCAGGGCAGTCAGGAGCCAGTGTGCTACACTTGTGGCTTGCCAGGCCACTTTAGGAGGGATTGCCCTAGGGGGCAAGCTCCGCAGTAGCAGCAGCTAGTGCAGTACGCGCAGCAGCCACCTCAGTACCAGTACCTGATACGCGCGCATTGTTGATTGTGCAATTCCGTTGTCTAGAGTTCCTTGCACATATCAACAAGCTCACCTCCTCTAAACTGTCTCACAGAATCAAAATCACAAAAAGGAACTAGCACAATGGTGAGAACAGGTCATATCCACGGAGAGGCAGAAAAAGCTTGAATTAAACTACTTTGACTTGAAGTCTCTACCGACAATGCATTAAATGTGAATGTGTAAACAACACCGATCAAATCCCGCACAATCTTGACAGATCAAACTTAATGAAAGAACACGTGGAATTGAAATAAAAAGAAACTTGGTATCACTGTACCCTCACAGCTCGAGGGATCAAATTGGTAGACAAAAATCTTTTAAAAGAAAACTTTCAAATTAATGTACCCCTATAGCTCAGGGGATGAATAGTAAACAAAAGCAGCTCTCTACAAATACTGAATCAATACTCTCGAGAGAGATGGAACTGTTGATCTCAGAAAGTTGCACAAAGTTGCACAGAAGAAAAAGAACTGCTAGCTATTCTCACAGAAGAAAGAAAATTCAGATGAACTGAACTAAATGCCTCTGAATTGAATTCTGAAACACACAAGAAATGGAAGATTTACGTATCTACCTCTCAACAGCCCTCGCAGCTCTCTCAGCTCACAGATCGGACAGAAAATACAAACAGAAATTAATTGCACCTAAATCAGAATCCTTGTATTATTACTGAAGATCAGGAATCAAACAACATTGAAGACTGAAAACTAACCATAAAAAAAAATCAGACATCTTCACATTATCAAATCTAACCTCAGCTATAACAAGAACATGGACTTCACAAACTTAACTGTGGATCTGAACTCGGTAGATGTCTGGAATCCTTCTGGAATTCTGAACTCTGATCACAATTGTCTGCAACTTACTAGACTGCAACACTGCTGCCTCCGCACAGAACCAGTCAAAAGCCTTCTGATGGACGGATCAGGAAAAGAAGGGAATCACAAAAAAAAATACTGCAGAGATCACGATGGAGATTCTCCCATTCCTCATGCGGATCTAAACATTGAACTGATCACACAGACGATCAAGAACTGCTATGTAAAGCGCATAATGGGATTGACAGGTGCAGCAGCATCAAATTAAATGCAAGAAGAGAATTCTAAACAGTAAGAGTATGATCGGTGAAAAATCACTACAACTATGCTAAACAATTGTTACCGTTCAAATAAACACTCAAGATAGAACAGATAGAAAAGATAAAGGGAATAAACGAAAAAAAAAACAATTAGAGCAAGTTATCCAACAGTAGATTCAAAGATTGGCTCTCCCTGGATCGATCTCACACTGAACCCTTCAAATGCTAAGGAAATCTTCCAACAACTTACATCGAACTAAAGACAAAAGAAAGACTCAAAAGGAAATCACATTTGCTTATCGAATCCCTCACTGCTCTGCTCTGTTGAGAAGAAAGTTACAGAATAACATGACAGAAAGAAAACCCCCAAATACCGAATTGGGGAATCCCCTGGAGTTCTGAACTCCTGAAGATCTCTCCACTGCTCTACTCTAAGAAGAGAAATACAGAAGAAAAATAAACTAAAAGTTCCCTCCAATTCGAACTGCTCTGCTAAACAGAAGAAAGAAAACCCCAAAAAAAAACGAACCAGCCGACCCCCCCTGGAGAAGAAAAGAGGAGCAATCTCTCACAGCTCTGCTCTCCGAAATGAAAATTATAGGAAAATGGGACACTGAAAATTCTAAAAAAAATTTCTAACCAGATCAACCCCGGGGAAGACCTTTGGGGTCCCTTTATATAGGCTTCCGGGTCTTCTTGCTTCCTCTCCAGTGTGCACCGAGATCGCCACGTCGGCAGGCCCTCAGATCCAGCCTCTGCTCGTCGCACACCTCGCCCAGCCATCAGCAGGTCCAGCGCGCCCAGCCAGCGCTCCTGCATCCGGATCTCATGGCCACCTCAGCCGCGCCACACCCTGGCCGCCTCATCTTCTGCAGCGCACCTGGGCCTCAGATCCGGTGCATCAGCTTCACGCACCTCCTGAATCACCAGCCCAGCACCAAATGCCCAAACCCCAGCCGTACAGCGCCATCGCCCTCCTGCATCACACAGCCGCTTGGCCCAGGCGCCCAGCCAGCGCTCCTGCCTCCGGATCTCATGGCCACACCTGCACACAGGTGCTCAGCAGTCAG
Organism: Colocasia esculenta; assembly: GCA_014218235.1. Classification (NCBI taxonomy): domain Eukaryota; kingdom Viridiplantae; phylum Streptophyta; class Magnoliopsida; order Alismatales; family Araceae; genus Colocasia; species Colocasia esculenta. Next base: position 865,680 of record CM024756.1, read on the forward strand.
CACAGCCCAAACCGCCATCCGCCATGCCCCCAGCACTGCCCAGCTCCTGCTCTGCACACCACCCAGTCGCTTCGCACAGGTGTTCCAGCAGCTTCTGCTGGGGAAGAGTAAAAGTTTTAACCGGATTAGATGGGGTTGGGTAGGGTAAAAAGGTAATTATAAAAATATTGAAATTGGGAGGGGTATGTGTCATTATGGTGTTGGGTGGAGAATTTAAAAAATTACTATTATTTATTTAATGGGATGAGGTGGGGTTAAAATTTTATTTATTTATTTATCCCTATTTATTTACCACTAAAGATATTTACAAGACTATTATTGTAACAATACTTATTTACAAATGACTTTTATTTTTCAAAGTGAATAAAAGAAATGAATTATTTAAATGAAAATCTAACATGTATATTCTAACCCATTAATAACTAATATGTTCAAAAAATTATTTACAGATGAAATGAAAATTAACATCAAAATGCTCATTATTTATAGACAATGACTGTCTAAATTTAACTAAATGTATGAAATTTAACATAAAAATTTTGTAATTATCACTCCCCCCTACTTAAACATTGCTAGTCCCTTAGCAATAAAAAGTACTCAAAATGTAAGACTAGAAGATATAACATCTCATGCTAAACAGTCATCATGTAAAAGATTAATGTAGAGATATGTCTTTCCTAATTGTACGGGATTATGGCAAGAAATTAGTGCACGAGTGATAGCACACTTAAGAGTTCACATCAGCCCTTCTGATGCTCCTTTGTTTCAACTAGTATTTGAGATTAGATCAATTCGAGGGAGAAGAAAAGAATTGTGAATAAGATCCTTGCTTAGTCAGGTCGGGTTGTTTCTCTCAGTTCCATCCTGCCCATCTTCCTTGAGGATTATTTCTCTGAGTTGGAGACTTTTGTCCCTTTATTTGCACTTTGTGCACTTAGATTTTTTCTTTTTCATCCACAATGCTGCACAACCCATCACTTTTCAAGAGTAGCGAGTCCAACTTTACTCAGATCCGGGGCATTTTTCATGGATTTTCTTTTGCTTTTGCTTTTGATTTTTCTTTTCTTTTCCTCTTTACGGAACGATGAACAGTCGGGTTCCTTGATCACACACCTTCACTTCCTTCACAATTCACTTAAGGGGAAGGGAGAAAACCAATCACCTCTCTCCTACTAGCCTTGACAAATTTGCTACATTCGGGTTCAGCTAGTCTCAATGGCTGTGTAGTGTGTGTATGAAACTTCTTGCCATAAATCCTTACATAAGGTAGACAAGAAGTACATGTAATCATTTACTAGATGCTATCTAACATGGATGTTTGCAAAGGAGTGTGACAACCACAAAATTTGAATGGTTAAAGATCAGACACATAGTCTGTGAAATGACAAGCATTTTTATTCAAAGATTTATTTAAAGATGAAACATTGTGAAATTTTTATTTTTCTATGTACAAGCTAAGAAAATGAAATGAAGCATGGATGGAGACTATGAACGCATGCTTATTCTACCTCTCCCCCCTACCTATTCATAGGAAAAGAAAGTAAGACAGAAAATTACCTGATAAAAGAAATCTGTACACTTGGGTTGCCTCCCAAGAAGCGCTAAGTTTATCGTCTTCAGCCAGACGCAATTAGGCTCCATTCGGCTCAGCTAACTTGGTAGATTCAATTTTCAAGGAATGTGGGCTTTCAAAGAAATGCTTTAACCTCTGCCCATTAACAGTAGACGATTGTCCAGTTTTAGGATCAAGAATAACGACAGCGCCATTGTCGTAGACTTTGACAACCATGTAAGGCCCATCCCACCGGGACTTCAATTTTCCCGGAAAAAGACGAAGCCGAGAATTAAATAGCCAGACTTTATCATGCACTTGAAAAGTTTTTCTATGAATGTGTTTGTCATGGAATGCTTTGGCCTTATCTTTATAGATCTTGGAACTTTCGTAGGCCTCATTTCTGAGCTCTTCTAGCTCATTCAGATGAAGGGTCCTTTGTTGACCAGCTTGGGCTAAGTCAAGATTGACTTGTTTAATAGCCCAATAGGCTCTATGCTCAAGTTCGACCGGCAAATGACATGATTTTCCAAAGACAAGCCGGTAAGGGGACATTCCAATGGGAGTTTTGAAAGCGGTTCGGTAGGCCCACAATGCATCATCTAACCTTTCTGACCAGTCTTTCCTATCAGGCCTAACCGACTTTTGAAGAATGTTTTTAATCTCCCTGTTTGATACTTCCACTTGGCCACTAGTTTGGGGATGGTAAGGTGTTGCTAGCTTATGGGTGATCCCATACTTCCTTAGGAGGGTTCTAAATTGGGTGTTAATAAAATGAGGTCCTCCATCACTAATGATTGCTTTGGGCCACCCAAATCTAGAAAAGATGTTTTTTTGAACAAATTTGATAACCACCTTATGATCATTGGTCTTTATGGCAATGGCCTCTATCCATTTAGACACATAATCAACAGCAACTAGAATGTACGTGTATCCAAAGGATGGTGGAAAAGGTCCCATAAAATCTATCCCCCAAACATCAAAAATCTCTACAACCAAAATGGGGTTAAGAGGCATCATGTCCTTTTTAGAAATGTTTCCCATGGTTTGACATCTAGGACAGGCCTTACAAAATTGGTGGGCATCCTTAAACAATGTGGGCCAATAGAAACCAGAGTCTAAGACCTTAGCAGCGGTCTTCTTTCCTGAAAAGTGTCCTCCACAGGCGAGAGAATGACAAAACTTGAGGACACTTTGATGTTCACTCTCAGGGACACATCTTCTTATCACTTGGTCTGGTCCTATAAAAAATAGCTCCGGGTCCTCCCAAATAAAGTACTTGTCTCTAGCAAAGAATCTCTCTCTCTCATTTTTGGTCCAATTTCCAGGTACTCGTCCAATGACTTTGTAGTTCACAATGTGTGCGTACCATGGAGATAAAATGTTGGAGACAGCTAAAATGTGCTCATCCGGGAAAGCATCTCTAATGGGCATAGAGTCCGGGGCAACTATTCTAGACAAGTGGTCAGCTACCACATTCTTGGATCCTTTCTTATCATGAATTTCCAAATCAAACTCTTGTAACAATAGAATCCATCTGATCAATCTAGGCTTGGCATCCTTTTTGGCAAGCAAATGCCTCAAGGCAGCATGGTCAGTGAAAACAATGATTTTGGCTCCTAAGAGATAAGATCTGAATTTCTCTAAGGCAAAAACAACAGCTAGGAGCTCTTTTTCAGTGGTTGTGTATCGAATCTGAGCATCATTCAATGTTCTGCTTGCATAATAAATCACCACAGATCCTTTATCAGTTTTCTGGCCCAAAATGGCACCTACTGCATAATCTGAAGCATCGCACATTATCTCAAATGGTAATGACCAATCTGGAGATTGTAGAATTGGAGCTCTGGTCAAAATGTCTTTTAATTCCTCAAAGGCTTTATGACAGGCTTCGTCAAAAATGAAAGGAGTGTCTTTCAACAAAGAAGTCAATGGCCTTGCAATTTTGGAAAAGTCTTTGATGAACCTCCTATAAAATCCAGCATGACCAAGGAAGGATCGAATTTGTTTGACAGAGTTGGAGGAGGCAATTCGGAAATGAGATTCACCTTGGCTTTATCTACCTCTATCCCTCTCCCTGAGACAATATGCCCTAAGACAATTCCCTCCTTAACCATGAAGTGGCTCTTTTCCCAACTTAAGACAAGATTGGCATTAATGCATCTTTTGAGCACTTCAGTCAAATGGTCGAGGCACGAATCAAAGTCATTTCCAAACACAGAGAAATCGTCCATGAAGACTTCTAAGTATTCCCCAACCATGTCTGAGAAAATAGACAACATGCAACGTTGAAAAGTTGCAGGGGCATTGCACAGCCCAAATGGCATGCGTCTAAAGGCAAAGGTTCCAAATGGACATGTGAACGTGGTCTTTTCTTGGTCATCAGGGTGAATAGCCACTTGGTTATACCCTGAGTATCCATCAAGGAAACAAAAGAATTTTTGGCCTGCTAGTTTCTCTAAGATTTGGTCAATGAAAGGTAAGGGGAAATGGTCTTTCTTGGTCATTGCATTCAGTTTACGATAGTCAATGCACACTCTCCATCCTGTAGCCAGCCTAGTGGGAATGAGCTCACCCTTTTCAGTTTGAATCACGGTTAGTCCAGACTTTTTAGGCACAACTTGAGTTGGACTAACCCACTGGCTATCAGAGATGGGATAAATAAATTCTGCATCCAGCCATTTGACAATTTCCTTCTTAACAACTTCTTTCATGTTGGGATTAAGTCTTCTTTGCATTTCGATTGAACTTTTGGCATTTTCTTCTAAGTAGATGCGATGTGTGCAAACTGAAGGACTTATCCCTCTCAGATCATCTATTGTCCAACCTATAGCTCTCCTATGACTCTTCAAAACATCAATCAATTTCCTTTCCTGCCCTTCCTCAAGATCACTAGCAATTATGATGGGCCATGTCTCATTCTCTCCTAAAAAGATGTACTTTAAATTTGCAGGGAGTGGTTTTAGCTCAACCTTAGGAGGACACTCAAATGGAATTGATGGATCATTATCTTGAAACATAGAATTAAATTGTCCTTCCTCTCCCTCAAACCCTAGAGCACAGGGTTGGTCTATTGCTTCTTCCACACAAGACTCTTCCAAGGTGTCTACCACTAGACAACTTTCTCCTTCATCATGATGCCTAGATGCCCTAAAAATGTTGATACTAACCCGCCTATCTCCAAATGATATATCCATCATCCCGGTAGCACAGTTAATATTGGCTCTAGCTGTGGCCAAAAAAGGTCTACCAAGGATAATGGTGGACTGAGTCAAATCTTGGGGAGTGTTCATGTCCAAAATGATGAAATCGGCAGGGAAGTAACAATCATTGATTTTTACAATCACGTCCTCAACTAAGCCCTTAGGAGTGGTGACAGAACGATCGGCTAGTTGGAGGACAACAGAAGTGGGTTTCAACTCTCCTAGCTTGAATTTCTCAAAAATGGCAGAAGGTAGGAGGTTGACACTGGCTCCCAAATCTAAAAGGCCACTCTCAAAAGTGACTCCACCGATGGTGCAAGGAATTAGTGGAGTGCCTGGATCTTTGAGCTTTTTAGGGAGTTGGTTTAAGACAATGGTACTCACAATTTCTGGAAGAATGATGGTTTCAGTTTTATTTCTCACTTCACGTTTTGGAGTACACATTTCTTTTAGAAATTTGGCATAGGCCGGCACATGCTTGATGGCATCAAGGAGAGGAATGTTGATGTGAACTTGCTTAAACAGTTCCAAGAGTTCTTCATTACCAGTGGATTTGTTTTTGGATTTTGGTTTTAAAGCTTCAGGAAAAGGAACTCTTGGGATGTAACAGTTTGGATCTTCATTCCTCTTGATTGTGTCTAGAGGTTCTTCATTTATTTTCTCTTTTTCCTTGGATTTGTCTTTTGCAACATTTTCTTCAATTTCTTCCTCAATTTCAATTTCGTTTTCATTTTCTTTATCCTCATTTGACATGTGTGGGTGAGGATTTGTTCTGATTTTTCCACTTCTTAAAGTAGACACAGTTTTGGCATTTTCTACTTGCGGGCCCCTAGCTTGGGCAGGAGGATGATCCTGTTGTATAGGTTGGTTTTGATTTTGAGGTGCAGGAATGTTCTGGACAAAAGCTTGTTGTGAGTTCTGTGGTGGAGGCGCATTTTGTCTAGCAGGTGGTGGTCTGTACCCCTGACCCTGATGGTATTGCTGGTTCTGGTAGAATCCGGGAGGGTTGTTTCTTGGGTTTGCTACGGTTTGACTTGGTAACTGACCAGTCTCCCTCCTTTGACATACATCAGCAATTTGAGACTCTATCCTTGCCAAATTTTGTTGAAAATTTTGAGTTTGAGTTTGATATTGAGTTTGTTGTTCTTGCACAGTTTGACATAGAGTCGCCATCATGCTTTGGAGTTGGTTCATTTTATCATCCCAATTGGGTTGAGGAGGTGGTGGTTGATTCAATGAAGGTTGTTGGAAATTTGTGTGAGCAAATTGATTGGAATTTTGATTTCCTTGGTATTGTGGAGGTTTGGAGTTAGAAGATTGGCCAAATCCCGAATTTTGATTGGGATAGGATTGACCGTACATGGATTGCTTAAAGGCAGGTTGGGAAACTTGCTCAGATTGATTTTTCCATGAAAAATTTGGATGGTTTCTCCAACCCAGATTGTATGTGTTGGAATATGGGTCATAGGAAGGTTTGTAGAAGCCTTGAGCAACTTGGACTTGTTCCTGAATGAAAGGGGGTAATTGGGCAGTAGTGGGACAAGCACTGGTGGGATGAGCTGGGCTAGCACACATAGCACAAGTTTCAGGTTGTTGAGAAAAATTGGGTGTGGCTTGCCCAGTCAAAGACAGTAATTGATCAAATTTTTGTTCCAACTTCTGCTCCAATCTTTGGTCAAGTCTAGCTATCAGATCTTCTACCCTAGAGTCTGGTTCCCCTCTTCCTCTTACTTCATACATCCCTGCCTTCTTTACAGGTCCTAACGCTCTCTCATAAGAGTAGAGTGAGGCATGATTGATAGAGTTCTCACTCAATGTTTCAAAAAGATTGTATGCCTCATCCTCACTCTTCGTCATGAATGCTCCCCCACACGAAGCATCAACCATCTGCCTATTTGATTCAGTTAAACCTTCATAAAAAGCTTGAACAATTTGCCACCTCGACAAACCATGGTGGGGGCATTTCATAAGCAACTCTTTCAATCTCTCCCATGATTCGTGCATTAATTCTCCCGGGTGTTGGGAGAATCCAGTGATTGCTCTTCTCATTGTGTTTGTTCGGCCAATCGGGTAAAATTTCTTTAAAAATTCCTGCTGCATTTCTGGCCATGTTGTGATAGTTCTCCCTATGGTTCCCAACCAATGTTTAGCCTTGTCTTTTAAGGAGAATGGAAATAGGGTCAACCTTAAGGCATTTTCAGTGAAGTTTTGGATCCTTACAGTGGAACAGATCTCTATGAACTCATCTATATGCCTATAAGGGTCTTCATTGGGATTGCCATAAAAAGATGGCAACATCTGAATGGTTCCAGGTTTGATCTCAAAATGATTTGCCGGAATTTCCGGCCTAATGCAAGTGGCAGGTTGATAGTCAGAAGGAATGAAATATTCCTTCATCTGTCTGGGTGCAGCCTCTTCTAAATTTCTAACAACTTGGTTCTGGTTTTGGTTGGCCATCCTATGGAAAAATCTTTCAATCTCGTCTATAGGTTGGGCCAAATCTAAATTCTGGAAACGTCTACCAAGCATGCACAGATAAAAAACCTTCTATTTTTGATTTTTAAATTTTTTAAGATTTTTATTGATTTTTGATGAATTTTTAAGCAAACACAAACAAACAAACACTTTCAAATCAAATTATCCTAGACACTAAGTGTTCCTTGGACTTATGTTATTTTCTCAAAATCAGACTTATGCTTGCTTAAATCCAATTCTAACTCTTCTTGTACCGGCCAGGTAAGAGGTGGAGTAGAGGGAGGCCCCCCTTGCTTTCGCAAGGACCCAATTAAGTAACCTCTAGCTCGCTTAAGCGTAAGCTTTTTAACCTCTAATCCTAGACACCAGACTTAAAGAGAAGTTTTAGAATTAATAAAGAACAAATCTAATTATGAACCCTAGGGCCAAGTCTACTGAAATGCAATTAAGCAGTCCCAATTACAATTATGAAATGCAACATATCAAGTTTGAAACAAGGATTTTCTAATGCTAAGTCTAATGCATGAAACGAGAGAGAGAAATCTTACCTTTCCCCCGCACTCTTCAATGCAAGAAAAAATGAAATGACAATTAAAATGATGAATGTCCTAAAACATGTGTTTCTAATCTTGAGAGGATGGAAATTTTATTTACAAACAAACGGCTAACATGAAAGAGCGATTTGGAAAAAAAATTTAGATTTTAGAATTTTTTTAATTTTTATTTGGTTTTTTTTTTAAACTGAATGAAATAAAATTTAACTAAGAAAATATGAAGTGGTACTATAGACTAATGCCAAACCAATCAAACCACCAAGAGGCCAATTATTACATGCCAACGAGAAAGAAATCTCTGTACATGCACAGAGAATACATCAAAGCCTCACTACAAAGTTCACTCACACTCTTTCTATCTAAAATTCAGAATTAAAAGCAGTTAAAAAAAATTCAGCAAGCTTCTCTCCTCCAATGGGCCTCAAATGTCAAGCCCAATCTCCATGGTCCACTCCTTATGCAAATCTGAAATGAAAGCCCACAAACAAGTCAATGTAAAACCAATAGAAATGAAATCAAATCAAAATAGATCTAAATCAAACTCTAATGCCTCCCCGGCAACGGCGCCAAGATGATACGCGCGCATTGTTGATTGTGCAATTCCGTTGTCTAGAGTTCCTTGCACATATCAACAAGCTCACCTCCTCTAAACTGTCTCACAGAATCAAAATCACAAAAAGGAACTAGCACAATGGTGAGAACAGGTCATATCCACGGAGAGGCAGAATAAAGCTTGAATTAAACTACTTTGACTTGAAGTCTCTACCGACAATGCATTAAATGTGAATGTGTAAACAACACCGATCAAATCCCGCACAATCTTGACAGATCAAACTTAATGAAAGAACACGTGGAATTGAAATAAAAAGAAACTTGGTATCACTGTACCCTCACAGCTCGAGGGATCAAATTGGTAGACAAAAATCTTTTAAAAGAAAACTTTCAAATTAATGTACCCCTATAGCTCAGGGGATGAATAGTAAACAAAAGCAGCTCTCTACAAATACTGAATCAATACTCTCGAGAGAGATGGAACTGTTGATCTCAAAAAGTTGCACAAAGTTGCACAGAAGAAAAAGAACTGCTAGCTATTCTCACAGAAGAAAGAAAATTCAGATGAACTGAACTAAATGCCTCTGAATTGAATTCTGAAACACACAAGAAATGGAAGATTTACGTATCTACCTCTCAACAGCCCTCGCAGCTCTCTCAGCTCACAGATCGGACAGAAAATACAAACAGAAATTAATTGCTCCTAAATCAGAATCCTTGTATTATTACTGAAGATCAGGAATCAAACAACATTGAAGACTGAAAACTAACCATAAAAAAAATCAGACATCTTCACATTATCAAATCTAACCTCAGCTATAACAAGAACATGGACTTCACAAACTTAACTGTGGATCTGAACTCGGTAGATGTCTGGAATCCTTCTGGAATTCTGAACTCTGATCACAATTGTCTGCAACTTACTAGACTGCAACACTGCTGCCTCCGCACAGAACCAGTCAAAAGCCTTCTGATGGACGGATCAGGAAAAGAAGGGAATCACAAAAAAAAATACTGCAGAGATCACGATGGAGATTCTCCCATTCCTCATGCGGATCTAAACATTGAACTGATCACACAGACGATCAAGAACTGCTATGTAAAGCGCATAATGGGATTGACAGGTGCAGCAGCATCAAATTAAATGCAAGAAGAGAATTCTAAACAGTAAGAGTATGATCGGTGAAAAATCACTACAACTATGCTAAACAATTGTTACCATTCAAATAAACACTCAAGATAGAACAGATAGAAAAGATAAAGGGAATAAACGAAAAAAAAAACAATTAGAGCAAGTTATCCAACAGTAGATTCAAAGATTGGCTCTCCCTGGATCGATCTCACATTGAACCCTTCAAATGCTAAGGAAATCTTCCAACAACTTACATCGAACTAAAGACAAAAGAAAGACTCAAAAGGAAATCACATTTGCTTATCGAATCCCTCACTGCTCTGCTCTGTGGAGAAGAAAGTTACAGAATAACATGACAGAAAGAAAACCCCCAAATACCGAACTGGGGAATCCCCTAGAGTTCTGAACTCCTGAAGATCTCTCCACTGCTCTACTCTAAGAAGAGAAATACAGAAGAAAAATAAACTAAAAATTCCCTCCAATTCGAACTGCTCTGCTAAACAGAAGAAAGAAAACCCAAAAAAAAAACGAACCAGCCGAACCCCCCCCCCTGGAGAAGAAAAGAGGAGCAATCTCTCACAGCTCTGCTCTCCGAAATGAAAATTACAGGAAAATGGGACACTGAAAATTCTAAAAAAATTTCTAACCAGATCAACCCCGGGGAAGACCTTTGGGGTCCCTTTATATAGGCTTCCGGGTCTTCTTGCTTCCTCTCCAGTGTGCACCGAGATCGCCACGTCGGCAGGCCCTCAGATCCAGCCTCTGCTCGTCGCACACCTCGCCCAGCCATCAGCAGGTCCAGCGCGCCCAGCCAGCGCTCCTGCATCCGGATCTCATGGCCACCTCAGCCGCGCCACACCCTGGCCGCCTCATCTTCTGCAGCGCACCTGGGCCTCAGATCCGGTGCATCAGCTTCACGCACCTCCTGCATCACCAGCCCAGCACCAAATGCCCAAACCCCAGCCGTACAGCGCCATCGCCCTCCTGCATCACACAACCGCTTGGCCCAGGCGCCCAGCCAGCGCTCCTGCATCCGGATCTCATGGCCACACCTGCACACAGGTGCTCAGCAGTCAGCACAGCCCAAACCGCCATCCGCCATGCCCCCAGCACTGCCCAGCTCCTGCTCTGCACACCACCCAGTTGCTTCGCACAGGTGTTCCAGCAGCTTCTGCTGAGGAAGAGTAAAAGTTTTAACCGGATTAGATGGGGTTGGGTAGGGTAAAAAGGTAATTATAAAAATATTGAAATTGGGAGGGGTATGTGTCATTATGGTGTTGGGTGGAGAATTTAAAAAATTACTATTATTTATTTAATGGGATGAGGTGGGGTTAAAATTTTATTTATTTATTTATCCCTATTTATTTACCACTAAAGATATTTACAAGACTATTATTGTAACAATACTTATTTACAAATGACTTTTATTTTTCAAAGTGAATAAAAGAAATGAATTATTTAAATGAAAATCTAACATGTATATTCTGACCCATTAACAACTAATATGTTCAAAAAATTATTTACAGATGAAATGAAAATTAACATCAAAATGCTCATTATTTATAGACAATGACTGTCTAAATTTAACTAAATGTATGAAATTTAACATAAAAATTTTGTAATTATCAGTACCCTCCCCAGCAGCAGGCACCGCGTCAGCAGCAGAGAGGGCAGTACCAGCAACAAGTCCAGCAGTTCCCGCAGCCGCAGCAGTACCAGTCGTACCAGCAGCAGTAGTAGTTTCCTCAGCAGCAGTCGCCGCAGCAGCAGCCCCAGCAGGCGCCGCAGCGTGGACGTGGTCGTGGTCGCGTGATGGCGCTCACCCGGGAGCAGGCAGAGGCATCGAACCTGGTGATAGGTACTCTACCTATTCTTGGCAGAGCTGCTCGTGTTTTGGTTGATCCCGGTGCTTCATTGTGTTTTGCTTCTGAGGAGTTTTACGAGTCTCTTGCTTGTCACACACCCGAGAGGCAGTGTGACGTGATGGTCGATCTCCCGTCCGGTGACTACATGCGTTCCTTCGGTTACCTGGAGGGTGTGACAGTCGAGGTTGAGGGTCACCAGTTTCCGGCCAGGTTGTACGCGCTGCAGCTTTGCGACTTCGACGTCATCCTGGGCATGGACTGGTCGGAGGCTCACTCAGCCGTGGTTGATTGTTAGAGGAAGACCGTTCGGTTTAAGATACCTGGAGCACCTGTTCTCTGCTTTCGAGGTATCCGGTCTACCCGTCGGCCGTTCATTTCTTTCTGTAAGGCTCGTCGTTTGATCCGTGATGGCTGCGTTGCTTACCTTGCTTCGGTTTGTTCCTTGGAGCCTAGCGGGTCTTCAGTTTTTGATGTGCCAGTTGTTTCTGAGTTTTCTGACGTGTTTCCGGAGGATCTACCTGGGTTCCCGCCTGAGCGAGAGGTAGAGTTCTCCATCGAGCTTTTGCCTAGTACGATGCCTTTGTCCAAGGCACCTTACCGGATGGCCCCGGCGGAGCTGCGTGAGTTGAAGCGCCAGCTGCAAGAGTTGCTTGAGTTGGGCTTCATTCGTCCGAGCCGTTCGCCGTGGGGCGCGCCTATTTTGTTTGTGCGGAAGAAGGATGGTAGTCTTCGTTTGTGCATCGATTATCGGCAGTTGAACGACGTCACTGTGAAGAACAGGTACCCGTTGCCGAGAATTGATGATTTGTTTGATCAGTTGCAATTGGCTCGAGTTTTCTCGAAGATCGACTTGAGATCCGGCTACTACCAGCTGCGGATTAGAGAGTCAGATGTTGGTTTGACGGCTTTCCGTTCCAGGTACGGTCACTTTGAGTTCGTCGTGATGCCGTTTGGGCTGACGAACGCACCTGCAGCATTCATGGATCTGATGCATAGGGTGTTCAGTGAGTACCTAGACCGCTTTGTTGTTGTTTTTGTTGATGATGTTCTGGTCTACTCGGCTTCTGAAGAGGAGCACGAGGAGCACCTGAGGATCGTGCTAGAGACCCTACAGAGTCACCGTCTTTACGCCAAGTTCGACAAGTGCGAATTTTGGCTGAGCGAGGTGCACTTCCTCGGGCACGTGATCTCGGGTTCTGGTGTAGCGGTGGATCCAGCCAAGGTTGAGGCAGTGTTGTCGTGGGAACAGCCCACATCAGTTGCAGAGGTCCGCAGTTTTCTGGGTCTGGCAGGTTACTACCGGAGGTTCATTCAGGATTTCGCCAAGATTGCAGCACCATTGACTCGGTTGACGAGGCAGGACACCAGGTTTGTTTGGTTAGAAGACTGTGAGCAGAGTTTCTTGGAGCTGAAGATGAAGTTGACTTCAGCGCCAGTGTTGGTCTTGCCGTCGGGCACCGGTGGGTTCGTGGTTTACACCGATGCGTCGAGGTCAGGTTTGGGTGCCGTGTTGATGCAGCATGGTGGGGTCGTTGCCTATGCTTCTCGGCAGCTCAAGAAGCATGAGGAGAACTATCCCACCCATGACTTGGAGCTAGCAGCAGTAGTGTACGCTCTCAAGTTGTGGAGGCACTACCTGTATGGCGAGGCTTTTCAGATCTTCACCGATCACCAGAGTTTGCAGTACATCTTCACCCAGAGGGATTTGAACTTGAGGCAGCGCAGGTGGATGGAGTATTTGAAGGACTACGACCTAACCCTCTCCTACCACCCAGGAAGGGCTAACGTCGTAGCCGATGCTTTGAGTAGGCGCGTGCGCTTGAGTTCGCTGATGGTCAGAGAGTGGAGGCTGTTCGAGGAGCTGTCCCAGGGAGTGTTCGTTCCGTCGAGGACTAGAGACCGTGCTGTGGCGAGTAGTTTGTCAGTTCGGCCGTCACTGTTCAGGCAGGTGTTGCAGGCGCAGCGAGCAGATGCAGAGTTAGCAGACATTTTGCGGATGCCAGATGTAGAGCTCAGCGAGGACAGCGAGGTCAGATTCAGAGGCCGCTTGTACGTTCCGGAGGAGGCGCGCCAGGCGGTTTTGTCAGAGGCTCACAGATCGAGGTATGTTGTTCATCCTGGCTCCACCAAGATGTACCATTGCTTGAGGAGGTCCTTCTGGTGGCCAGGGATGAAGAGGGGCGTGGCAGAGTTTGTTGCCCGGTGCCTTACCTATCAACAGGTGAAGGCCGAGCATCAGCGTCCTGGTGGTGAGTTGCAGCCGTTGCCCATTCCTGAGTGGAAGTGGGACGACATCACCATGGACTTTGTGGTTGGTTTGCTCCGTACCCCGCAGAGGCACGACGGTATTTGGGTGATCGTGGATCGTTTGACCAAGGCAGCGCACTTTCTTCCGATCAGGATGTCGTGGTCAGTGGACAGGTTAGCCAGGCTATACGTGGACAGAGTGGTTTCGTTGCATGGGATCCCAGTTTCAGTCGTCTCCGATAGAGATCCGAGGTTCACGTCAGGGTTTTAGCGCAGTCTTCAGAGAGCACTGGGTACAGAGTTGAAGTTCAGCACAGCGTACCACCCGCAGACAGACGGTCAGTCAGAGCGGACCATTCGGACACTGGAGGATATGTTGAGAGCGTGCTGTTTAGATTGGAGCGGCACTTGGGAGTCTCACCTTCCGATGGTAGAGTTCGTATATAACAACAGTTATCACTCGAGCATCGGAATGGCGCCATACGAGGCTTTGTATGGTCGCCCGTGCAGGACTCCGCTTCACTGGTTCGAGGTTGGTGAGAGGCAGCTTTTGGGGCCAGAGTTAGTGCAGCAGTGTGCGGAGACAGTCAGTTTGGTCAGGTAGAGGCTTCGGGCAGCGCAGAGTCGGCAGAAGAGTTATGCAGACGTCCGCAGGAGACCGTTGCAGTTCAGCGTTGGTGACCTTGTTTTCTTGCGGGTCTCGCCGACCAAGGGCGTCATGAGGTTTGGCAGAAAGGGAAAGCTCAGTCCCAGATATATTGGGCCATTCCCCATTTCTAAGAGAGTCGGCGAGGTGGCGTACAGACTGAGTCATCCGACAGAGCTAGCAGGTGTGCACAGCGTTTTCCACGTTTCACAGCTCAGGAGGTATGTTGCAGATCCTTCGCACGTGTTAGACTACTCGCAGCTAGAGGTAGCGCCAGATTTGTCAGTGCCAGAGTATCCAGTTAGTGTTGTCGACCGCAGAGTTCAGCAGTTGCGCAGGAAGCAGATTCCGCTGGTTAAGGTCGTTTGGCAGAACCGCGTCGATGGCGAGGCCACTTGGGAGCGCGAGGATGAGATGCAAGAGCAGTTTCCTTACTTGTTTGATTGATCGGTATGTGGTGATCTCCTCTTTTGTCGTTTTCCAGGTTGAGACCGAGTTGTTTTCATTTCGAGGACGAAATGTCTTAAGGAGGGAGGGTTGTAACACCCCGGCCCCCTTGGGCCTTCTGGCCCCGTCCTCAGGGTCGCGGCGGGCGTCCTGGCCGCGACATGGTCGCGGCAGAGCGGACTGCCGCGACAGTATTGGCGGTTCGTGTCGCGGCGGGGGTGAGCGTCGCGTCCTTGTCGCATCTCCCCTGGCTGTCGCGACTCTGTTCTGACACGACTTGACCGCTGTCCTGTCTGTCAGAACGGTCGTGTCGGGTGGCAGGGTCGTCGGCGTTGACGCGACCTGTCAGGCCGTCGCGACTGCCTTTCCGGTCTTCAAGGTTTGACCGTGCTTTTGGTGTCGCGCCTTGGCGGGCGGCCGCGACATGGTCGCGGCGCTTGTGAGCGTCGCGACAGGGTCAGTGTCGCGGCGGGCCGCTGCGTCGCGTTCTGGTGGCCATCGGTTCAAAACCGAGGGCGCGCCCCATTTTCCCTCTCTCACCCTTTTCACCCTTTCTCCCCTCTCTCGAGTTCCCTCTCGTTTCTTGGCGTTCCCTTTCGCTCGTGGTGCTTGTGCTGAGGCGTGGACGTGCCGTTCGTGCAGGGCACGTGCCCGGGTTGTTCGGTGCGAGGAGGAGGAGGAGTTCTTTCCTACGAGAAGGCCTTAACGGGTTCGTTCTTCGTGTGGAGGTAGGGACTCTTAATCCTCTTGCCCTAAGCATGATCCCTTCCCCCTCTTGACCGTGGTTTCCTCGTGGTTTGGGGCTTGGGGGAGTGAGAACTCCACGCTCGAGTTGAGTGAGGCTTCCTTCGAGCGTAGATCCATGCTTTTGGGGAATCGTGGGTGGTTTGGTGGAATTATAGCTTTTAAAATAAGTTGTGCATGATCCCCTCCCCCCTTGTGAATGTATTTGGTGTTTTGGGGAGGGTTCCTGGAGGGACTGTTCCGGGATCCTGCTCAGCTGGTAATGCGGCGGCCACGGAGGCCGCGATCATGTCGCGACGGCGCATCCGGTCGCGACATGGTCGCGACGCTCCTGAGCGTCGCGTTAGGGTCGCGACGGACGAGAGCGCCGCGACATGGTCGCGGCGGCCCGCCCTGTCGCGTCACTGACCGAGAGACAGGTTTGGTCTTTTCCGTTTCCGCTCTCCTTTTACTGTTCTCGTGACACTTGTGCTAGTCCCCTAGTACGGTCTCACGCTAGTCGTTCGCCCGGTGCGTGGCACTTGAGGGCTTGTCCCGTGCTAGAGGTTGTTACCGTTACCTGGGACCCCCGTCCTCGGGAGCCTGTTGAGGGAGTACTCGGGGCTACGAGTGTGCTCGAGTTGGCAGCCGCGTAGGCGGACTCTGGAGCTGAGGGGAAAACGGTGGTTAGGACAGTGGCGTGTGAGTCGCTTGCAGAGCTCTCGTGGTTGGTCTGGGACGCCGAGGACAGTTTGGAGTTCTACCCGGCGCAGGTCAGCCAGTCCTTCTTCTCACTACCTCGCTCCTTACGGCCCCGGAACCGTTTGGAGAGGTCAGGCGTGGGACCGTAGTCCGGCCAGACTACGGCGGTTACTGTTGTTGTACTTGTGTCCTACCTCGCTCTGACGAGACGCGAGGGCCAGGACCTAGGTCGAGGATAAGACGTCTGTGGACGCACCTGACCGTCTGACTAGTGGTGTTGTTCCCGTAGCTAGTGTTCCTTGTCCAGGCGGAGTTCCCTCTGTCTGTGTTTTACTAGCCGTGTGGTGGTCACGACGAGCAGTCGTACGGGGTTTCCGACCGAGTGTACTTTCCGTACCGTGTTAGCTTTAGCTTCGCTTCCGCACTTCCTTTCGTATGTAGAAGATATAACTGTTGTCTTTCTTTTTATATATATATTTCCCTACTGAACTTCTGTTGTGAAGCTCATCCCTCCTCTTTCCAGGTGAGACTTCTCAACAGCGGTAGGGCGCGCGCCGGGCGGAGGAGACGGGGCGGTAGTCTTGGTCCCCATAGCTAGCAGTGGTCCCCCTTCTTTCAGTGTACGTCACCCTCGGGGTATGCCCCTAAGGGACTTGTCTCTCCCTTTTTCCTTACTTGTACTAGTGTGCGTGCGTTGGGACTGTACTTAGAGCGGTACGCAGCGGTCTCGCTTTACTTTCCTGTTTCCGCTTGTACGCTTCTAGCTTAGCAGTTGACGTTTACTTCCGTTACATATCCTGTCAGACGCGTGTTATAGCCCTTCCGGGTCCCCCTGATCCGTGGGCGGCGACCGCGAAAATCGGGTCCTCGGCGTGGGCCGAGGGTCGGGTTCTCGGGTCGTTACAAACTCAATCCATCTTCTCTGCCTAAGGTTTAATTCCTTTTGGGAGAAAAGATACTTTAGGCTCTTGTGGTCAGTGAACACCTCAAATCTGACACCATAAAGATAGTGCCTCCAGATCTTCAGTGCATGAACCACTGCCGCAAGCTCAAGATCATGAGTCAGATAATTTCGCTCATGCTCCTTCAATTGATGAGAAGCATATGCTACTACCCTTCCTTGCTGCATCAATACACAGCCAAGGTCAGTCCGAGATGCATCCGTGTAGATAGAAAAACCCTCTACACCGCTCTGCAAAACTAACACAGGAGCCGAAGTGAGCTTAATCTTCAACAACTGAAAACTACTCTCACACTCCTCGGACCAGACAAACTTTACTCCCTTCCTGGTTAGCTAAGTTAATGGTGCGGCGATGGATGAAAATCCCTCAATAAATCGCCGATAATAACCCGCCAAACCAAGAAAACTCTGAATCTCCGAAGGAGTCTTGGGAATCTCCCAATCCATAACAGCTTGAACTTTCGCTGGATCCACTGCTACATCAGCACCAGAGATAACATGCCCAAGGAAATGAACCTCGCACAACCAAAAATCGCACTTACTGAAAATTTTGCATACAGCTTGTGCTCACGGAGAACCTCTAACACTATCCTCAAATGCTGACGATGTGTGGCCTCATCCGGAGAGTAGACCAGCACGTCATCAATGAAAACTACCACAAAACTACTTGGGCATTGTCGGTCAAGGTGTGGTGCGCTTGGCCGTGCGTCTGGCGGCTGCGTTGGCCAGTTTGTCTCGTTGTTCATTTCCAAGTTCTCGGCTGCACTTGTGGGACTTCATGCGTCCCTGTGCTTTAAGTGGTTTGCTTCGTTTCTCGCGCCCTGCATGCTCTTCCAGATGGTGGTCTGGTGAGTGTAGTGGGTGTTTGGCTGGATGTGCTTCTTATGGAAGCGTCAGTCTTGCGTTGTGGTTTTTCCCTCTGGCGTGTGGAAGGGATTCGTTGTGTGTGTCTCCTTCCTCTGCTTTCTGTTGGTTGCTCGGGTGGCGATGCTCCACTGTGGTGTTGTGTCGCCAGGGTGTGCATCGTTGCGACCTTCTGGTGGAGTCATCTTCCCTTGAGTTGTTTTTAGGTTGAGTTAGTTGCTTCCCTCGTGCCGACATTTCCTTGTGGCATCGTGGGTCGGTGGACCTGTTTGTGTCGTTTGTCGTCGTGATGGTTTCTTGCTACCAGCCTGGACAATTTGGGGCATTGGGTCCCTGTTGGTTTAGTGTGAGGTAGTACCGTTTTCTTATTGGGTTGCATGCGTGAGCATTGCTCTGCTGTGCACCGATTTTCTTGCTTGGCTTGCTCGTGCAAGTGCTATTTCGGTGTGTGCCTCGGCTTGTGCCTTGGAGGCTTTTCATGTCGTCGTTTTGGTGTTTGGCCTCTCTATCGATCGCGATAGAGGTGGTGCTTCTTGCTCTTGCGCGCCAGGGAGTCACTGTTGTTTTCGCTCCCCGTGCGGCTGGGTCGGTGCTCCGTGTTTGGTGTGTTTTTGGAGCCAACGTGGTTGTTGTGATCTTGAAGTTTTTGGCTTTCTGCGTGTTTCTCTTATGGGTCTCTGGTGGAGAGTCCCCTTTGGTGGGCCCTGTGTTGTCTCAGGCAATTGGTGCGGTTGTGTGTGCTGTGCCTCGAGCGTTTTTTGATGCTTCGTGTTTTTGTTCCTCAAGGGTTGGGGCCTACGTGGCCTGTTGTGCCCTTCCAGGCTTACGATCCTTTGCGTGTGGCTTTTGGCGGGTCTCTGGTGAAGAGTCCTTCCTGTTAGCCCATGGTGTTGTTTCGGCAGCTGGTGCACTTGCGTTGCACTTTGCTGAGTTTTGGTGCTTGTGGTAGCACCGTGTGCTCGTGCCCAAGCGTTTCGGTTTTGTGCCGTTTGGAGCCTTGGTGCATTGTGTTGTGCCTTAGGTGGCTCCTGGTGCTTGTGATGTCACCATGTGTTGTGCCGTGTGCCTATTCGTGAGATTTGTGCGTCGTTTCACGACTTCGCTCAGTGTTGGAGGCGTAGGGCTTTCCGCCTCTGGGACATATGTGCTAGCCTATGCCTTGTGGTTGTACCGTTGCCGCTGCGGGGTGGCTACTTTGCCTTGTCTAGGTAGCCCTATCAGTGGTACGCCAGGCTTTGGTCGTAGCATGTGTCCGAGTTTTCCCTCTAGCTTTGGGAGCGAGTGTGTTCGGTTGTGGTATCTTACTTTGGTCTGGGTCCCTTTGAGGTCGACGTGTTGTCCTCGACCTTTGCAATTGTTTTGGTTCCTGTGTGGTTGTGCATCTTTCTGGTGATTGGCACGTTGGTACCCGCACTGACCTCTGTGTGCGCGTGGCCGGTGTGCTGCCAAATTCCTCGTTGGTTCTCCGCTGTGCGTGGTGTTGGTGAGTCTGGAAGCCGGTGGCAGAGTCTCCTGTCGGTTCATCTGGTGACAGTGAGGCCTATTGGCTTGCTAGTACTCAACCACGTGGTTTGTTGACGTTGTGAGGTGTCAAGTTCTGGCTTGACCTCAAATGTCTTCCGTGCTTCTGTTGCGATGTGTTGCGCTGTGGAGCGTGTAACTCCCAGTTTTTGTGGCTCCGCATGCGTTTGGTGTCCTTGTCGGACCACGAGGAAGGTCTGGGTGAGACCTAGTGGTGACAGTGGATGTCGTTTTCACGTGTTGAGGTTCTCCGCGTGCGTTTGCTGTTCCTATTGGACCGCGAGGAAGGTCTGGGTCAGACCTAGTGGTGATAGTGGACGTCATTCCATGTGTTGCGGATCCTCCGCGAACGTGATGTTGCTCTCGTTCTCGTCGCTCGCGTGGCTTCTCGGTTGGGCTGGTGACCGATGCTAGCTACTTCTAGTAGAGTGAGGTTGTTCCCCCAAGTGTTGTGCTTGACTCTCAGGCATTTTTCCGGATTGTTGTCGGTAGCTGTGTGCTCTATCGGGTTTTGCTGGCAACAGAGTGAGTTGCTGACCGACGATTCTCGTGTTCCTGTCAGCAACTATGTACTCTGTCGGGTTTTGTTGGCGATAGTGTGGGTTGCTGATTGGTTGGTCCCAACAACGAGGTCTGTTGGTGGCCGCAGCCGTGCACTTTTCGGCTGGTGTTTTCTGCTGTTCGGGCTGGTTTTGGCGTTGCTCAGCACCTGTGGGGTTCTTGTTCTGGTTGGACACCCCACGTGTGGCTGGAGTGAGCCATTGGTTTTCGGTTGTGTGCTCCACCCGTGTGTTTGGAGCCCGCTGTGTGAGCCGTTGGTTTTCTGGCTTCGTGTGCCCGCGTGCGTTTGGCGGTGTGGTTGTTGCAACGAGGAAGTCGTGTTGAGACTTAGTGGCTTAATCGCATTGGTCTTACAGTTGCCCCCTGTGCTTCGTTTCATGCCTCGGGATCTTTTAGGCGTGCCTAAAATTTCGAGGATGAAATTGTTTTAAGTGGGGTAGGATGTAAGACCCGGCTTCACGGCTTTCCGTCTAGTGTCTTAGATGACTGGCCACTAACTCGTCCAGGCTAGGTGACGCGTTAGTGTCGCGTCGTGGGTGTCCGACGCGACAGTCATCCTTGTCGCGATGAGCGTGTGTGTCGCATTTTTGTCGCGCCCGACTTCTCTGTCGCGTCTTCGTGTCGCGCCCGGTCAATGGGTCCCGACAGCTTTATGTCGTTTCGGTCGTCTGACGCCTGTCAGGGTGGCAGGTGTGTCAGTACGACCTGTCGCGACGTCCCTGGGGGACGCGTTCTTTTCGCAGTGCGTTGACCCGTCGTGTTAAGGTTCTTAACGCGATGCGTCTCCCCGTCGCGGCTTGGGTGCCGAAGGCTTAAGGCCTTGGCCAGCGACCCCTTCCCCCTCTCTCCCTCTTTCCCCTCTCTTCTCTCCCTCCAGCGGTGCTCCGCCTCCCCCTCTTCCCTTTGTGTGTTTCAGGCGAGGAGGAGGGTCGTGTGTGGTGCCGTGGCGTCGTGGAGCTTGCGTGGAGCGAGGAGGAGGTGGCCAACTGATGTGAAGGGCCCTATTGGGGTTCGTTCTTCGTTTAAGGTAGGGATTACTTGAACTTTTCTCGATCCGAGCAGATTGGGAGCCCCTCGAGGTTTGTAGATAGTGTTTATTGTGTTGGCCCTTTTGGAACGGCAACAAGCTAACCTAGAGGGGGGTGAATAGGTTTTTCTGAAATCTGAAATAGAAACTTAAACACAGAAAATTATCACTTGAAAGTTTGGTTAGTTGAGTGTGATAAAGAGTAGCAGTGCGGAAGCAAATAAACAATCACACAAAGGACACAAGGAATTTATCCTGGTTCAGCCCTTCCCACATGGAAGTCCTACGTCCAGTCCCCAAGCAAACTCTTGGGATTTCATTAACCAAGGGTACAGTCCCCCTTAAGAACAATACAACACCCAGCACCCCAGCTGGTCTTCTTCTCTTTCCCGGGCAAGAAGGTAGCCCACTTCTTTTATAGGTCAAGAAGCCAACCTCCTGGTACAAACCCCAGTGTAGTTCTGCTAGACACAAACCCCTAGCTGGGTTCTACATTGTATACAGTCCTATAGCTGGACAAGGATCTTTCTTAGAAAAGAAAGAACAATGCTGAGAGTTGGAACAGATGAACACCAACTAAGAGAAACTCTCAGTGAAAAGACTCTCTCCCCATATTTACAAAGATGCACAGAGAGAGAGTGAAGAGAGGAGAAGGAGATTGAGTGCTTGAGTGCTTCAGTTGCTTGAACACTTCAGTTGATGAATAAATCTATTGGAGTTCTAGCCGTTGCTCATCTTCTCTTTCTTCTGATATTTTGTGGTCTACGAGGTCTACAAGCATAGAAGAAAGTGTTTAGTTAAAAGAGTGTTTCTATCAAAAAGGTTCATACCTCTATGTTTCCTGTTGTCTCCCAGAAGTGGTAAGTGGCCACCTTCTTGTTGGCAGGAAAAGAGATCTAGAGAGATAAGCAAAAAGATCTCATGTCAGAAAGATAGAAGATTACGCAAATCAATAATATATGACTTTTTCACTAGATGCCAAAAGACACTTTGAAATATAAAGGGAATCCATATTCTTTCAAGCGAATCCATGTTTGAATGAATCCATGTTCTTTCAAGCGAATCCATGTTTCACTTATCAAATCCTTATGAGAGCAAATCGATGTTTCACTTATCAAATCGATATGAGAGCAAATCGATGTGAGAGTAAATCAATGTTTTACTTATCAAATCTTTATGAGAGCAAATCGATGTGTGAGCAAATCGATGTTTCACTTATCAAATCGATATGAGAGCAAATCGATGTGAGAGCAAATCCATGTTTCACTTATCAAATCGATATGAGAGCAAATCGATGTGTGAGCAAATCGATGTTTCACTTATCAAATCGATATGAGAGCAAATCGATGTTTCACTTATCAAATCGATGTGAGAGGCAAATCGATGTTTTAGTGAAATCCATGTTTTCAAGCAAATCGATGTGGCACTTTGTAAACTAAAATCGATGTATATTAAATGGACATCGATTTAGCTTTTTAGTGCAAAACACATAGCGATAATTCCATAAATTTATATTTATTAGGAAAAACATAATGTCAAATATATTTAATAATATTTAATTAATCATAAGTTTTGTTATCACTAAAATACCATAAATTTATATTTCACTTGGAAAACATGATATTAAATTTATTTAATAATTTTTAATCAATCATAAATTTTGTTATCACCAAAATATAAGGGTAAAATATAGAAGTGGTTCAACATACTGCATTCCCATGCTCCCCTCCCCCGTGTGGCATGTTTGTGGTGTGTGGGCGCCTCCGAGATGGAGCATCCCGTTGGTCTGCCTCTCTACTGGTGTCACGACACCAGAAGAGACTTGGCCCGTCGAGCACGACCTTACCGCGATGTGTTTTCCTGTCGCGATAAGGGTCGCTGTCGTGACTCGTTTTCCCGTCACGACAGGGTTACTGTCGCGACGCTTTACCAATCGCCACAGGGTTGCTGTCGCGGTGCCCTTCCCCGTCGCAATGGTATCGCGACAGCCTAGGGGGATGCGACAGTGCCTATGTGTGCCTCGGGTGTTCCGTGGCCCTGGTTGTGTGTCGGCGTGTGCCGCAGGGTAGGCCTTGCCCTTAGGACCTTCTGGTAGGGAACGCGGCAGGTTACCTCCCTACGTTCAGTGACCGAAGGTGACACCTTTGTGGCCGTGTCCTGGCAGTGGTGCCAGGAGGGTCGCGTCCGTCTAATAATCGATTGACCGGCAGTCAATCGATTATTAGCAAAGCGATGGGTTTCCGTACTGTCCGATGGTGTTCCGAGGTTCTAGCCGTTCGTGTGTGCCTTGGTTGGCTGACGGCTCTTTTAAGGGTCCGTGCGTGCCTCTCACTTGCTGGGCTTGTCATGAGTTACAAGCCAGTAGTTCGGCATGGTTTTTGTTGTGTTTCTCCACCTGTTCGCCCAGTGCTTGGCACTTGAGAGCTTGTCCCATTCAGAGGTTGTCTCTATTGCCTGGGACCCCCATCCTCGGGAGCCTATTGAGGGAGTGCTCCGGGCTACGAGCGTGCTCGAGTTGGCAGCCGAGTTGGCGGACTCTAGAGCTGAGGAGAAAATGAGATTTGGACAGCGGCGCCAAGTCGTTTGTAGAGCTCTCTTGTCTGGGGCGGGACGCCGAGGTCGTTGAGGCGGTTCTCTTCCCGGCGTAGCCCAGATAGTCCTTTGTCTCACTGCCTCTCTCTACGTTGGTTCCGGAGCCACGTAGTGGTGCTAGGCGTGAGACCGCAGCTTGGCTAGGTTGCGGTGTTGCGTGCGTTTGTGTGTTTCTGTGGCGGCTCTGCCTCGCTTTTCCGCGGAGGAGATGCAGAAGCTAGACTGGCGAGCAGAGGGCGTGGACGGCGTGTCCCCCTCTTGGCTGCTAGCGGCGGTGGCTTGGTTGTCATTGTTGTGACGACGTTTCCAAGTATGCCTCGTTGCCCTAGCCTGCACCGTGGTTGTAGCCTGGCCGTGTCTATCATCCATAGGTGTTGTTGGTTTGGCCTTGTTGGCCCGTGCTTTTGGTGGTTTCCGCTCGGTGTCCTCTCATTTCCCTAGTCTTATTCTTGGGTGCCAGTCCGTGGTGGCACCGGCGTGTGTGGCTTCCCGCCCTCACGGTGTGTCCGGGGTCCGGGGTGGTTTTGCTTGTGGTCCCTCGACATTGTGGAGATCTGAGGTGGTCGTGCTTGAGGTGACGTCGTTCTCACTTGGTTGTTGCGTGGTCTCAGCGGGTGCCCTGGGGGTTGCTTCTGCTTTGTGCCCAACTCCGTTGGTTTCTGCGGGAGTCGTGTGTGTGTCACGACCTTGGTTGGTGGTCGTGGCGTTGTACTGTTCTATTCCGCTACTTTGTAGTACCCTACTGTAGATGTTCCTCGCATTACAGCTTTCTAGGGTAGTTTCCTATTTTTGGAGTTCCTGATGCTCCAGCCGTGAGGGACTGGTAATCCCTACTGGGCCTTGTTCGTAAGGCTCACCCCCCTACTTCCTTCAGCTAGGGGCTCGTGGTCGTGGGAGCTCGGTGTCGGACGGGTTGTGGAGGTGGCTATGGCGCCGTGTGTTGTCAGCAGCAGTCAGAGCGAGTGTTGTGAGCTCTTGTACCTAAGTGAGTAGAGAGTTGTGCTTTGCAAGTCCTCGGGTATGCCCCTTAAGGACTGCACATTTCTTCTTGTACCTGTGCTTTTGCTTGGGGACATGTTGTACAGACTTTTGTATATTGTACAGATTGTTATAGTTATTTAAATTCAGTACATTTCTCACTAGACTATTTCTTCTAACCCTTCCGGGTCTTCAGATCCGTGGGTGGCGACACGAACTTCGGGGTCCCTAGAGGGGGTCCGTGAGGTCGGGTCATTACAATCGAAGTATCACTTCGTCATATACGAAGTTAACTTTGTCATATCTAAAGCTATATACGAAGTTCACTTCGACCGACTAACTATTTCAGCTTCGATCGACAATGTTAATTTTCATTCATCCGAAGTTATACTTCATCATATCCGAAGTTAACTTCGTCATATCCAAAGTTTTCGCTTCGGCTGACAACGTTAATTTCTGTTCATCCAAAGTTACACTTTGTCATATTCGAAGTTAACGACGTCATATCCGAAGTTACACTTTGGCATATCCAAAGCTTCACTTTGATCGTTTATGTTGTTTATTAACCAATCCATTGTCTCTCACATCGATTATCTTTGACTAAAACATCGATTGTCTCACACATCGATTGTGTTTCATTTAAATATCAATTGTCTGCATCGATTATATTCAAACATTGATTGTCCCTCACATCGATTATCTTTTGTTTAAACATCGATTGTCTGTATTGATTGTTCCTCACTCTGACTCTTTGAAAGTCGAAGTATGATATTAACTTTTGTGTTTAATCATAGATATTTTTTATGTATTTGTTATTTCTTACAGAACCTAATGCTTTATTCATCTTCATTATTCTGATGATTCTCTTTATCCCTATGGGATCTTTTAAATAATAAAAATCTCTTACATTATGATTCTTTCTCTGCTATCAAAATTCAAATATTTTTAGCGGGAAAATTTTGTATTTAAAATGCTCATATTTGAAATCTCTTTTGAAACTCGAAAGATTTGTATAATCTATTCTCTTACTCACTGTCAGAAATATAGTTCTATCCTGGTTTGACAGATGGTCTGCATTTAAATACGATGGTAGGTATAAGCAGCATGGGTTATCTGTCAGAACTCACCTACCAGATCCTCTTTCTGTCAGAACTCCATGACTTTTAGGAAAAAGTCTTTGCATTTCCCATACAACTATATGTTTGTCTATAAATGCTCTGAACATCTGTCTATCTGAAGTTTGTTGATTGAATTGGCACAAGAGAAGTCCTAGAGTGGGGTGAATAGGACTTCTTGGCTTTTAAAATTTTTTCTCTGAAATGTCACAGCACTAAATAAATTTGTTAGTACTTAGTGTGGTGTGTGATTCAAGTGTAAACTAGGCGGAAACAATCACACAAATGAACAAAGAGATTTATCCTGGTTCGGCCCTTTCCAAATGGAAGTCCTACGTCCAGTCCTCAAGTCAACCACTTGAGATTTCCACTAACTGCCAATAACTTGGTCTTCTCTCACCCTTGAGAGGTAATACAAACTCACTTGCTCCCAAGCAAGTCTTCCCTAAACAGGGGAACAAAAGAACCGCCTTACACAAGGCCTTCCCTTCACAAGATGGGTAAAGTAGGAACACACCTCCTGCTGAAATTACACAGAAGAAAGAAATAAATAAACTCTTGTGTATTTACTACAAGAATGAGCAAAAACACACAATTCAGAAAGGTTAACAGATTAGAGTTGAAACTCAAATCCTTTCTGAATGAGCAGGGTGGACTTCAGAAAAGTATGCAATTACAGATTGCCACCCGACACAAAACTTCTGTGGAAACAAGGAGAGCTGATGAGAATCTTGCTGAAAGGGGAGCTCTCCAACTTGTGGCTTAAAAAAGGCTTGTGAGATTTCTTGGCTTGAGAAAATTCTAAGTGTTGAGCTCACTATAGTTGAATTGCACTTCATATGTCTATCTCTCTTCTTCATTCAGAATGTAGCCGTTTGAAAGATGGTCATTGGAATAGTAGCCGTTTGAAGAGAAGTTTAGGATCCTTTGGATTTTGCTAAGCTTGTTGTCCAAGGGTACTTCTGCTTTACTTCTTTCCAACGTCTTTTAGATGAGAGTTGCAGCTTCACAGCTAGAAGGTCATTTTCTTCATTAAGTAGACTATGAAGGCTCCATGCTAAAAATGTGCTTCAATAAATGTCTGCAACAAAGACAAGACAAAAAGAAGAGAGTACCTCCATGCTTTTGAGGTAGGTGAGTCAGAGAAGATAAGACAAGGCATGGAAACCTCGTATAGACATGCTTTCAGGTCAGAAAGAGAGAACAGACAGTCGTGTTAAAAAGTAAGTATGGGTCTGTCAGTGGTAGGTGAGCTTGTCATATATCCATGCGCCTGAAGCATAATAAATGCATCATATCTTCTGTATTCAAGAAAATCTGGAACAAAGACATGATGTAAGAAGTTCAGTTTAAACAAAAGTTGCAAAAATAATCTGAGAAAGTTTAGATGAATATTGTAAGTATAATTTATCTGATCATGTCAGAAAAATAATAAAATAATGACACTCAGATGGTAATATTAAAATATTCATTCAATCAACACAAAGTTATATCAAGCATGATAAGCAGACAATATTATGAGAGTTGTTAGTCTGGAGATTTTAGAAAAGCATAAGTGCAGAACTGTCAGTGAAGTTGGATACAAAAGTCCTTGCAATTCGACTCTAGAAGTCGGAGATGAAAATAGAATGATCCGACTTCATAAGAAGGTATAATTCGACTTCAGAAGAAATCAAAAGAATTCGACTTTACAATTCGACTTTAGAAGAAATCAAAAGAATTCGACTTTACAATTCGACTTCAGAAGAAATTCTTCATGAGTCGGAGATAGATTTCTGAAGCATTCGACTGCACAAGTCGGAGATAGATTTCTGAAGCATTCGACTGCACAAGTCGGAGATAGATTTCTGAAGCATTCGACTGCATAAGTTGGAGTTGACAGTCGGATTGAGTATAGAGTGTGGACTTAGAAAATTTTCTGGGTTGTTTTGACTTCGATCCTAAAGGAGTCGGAGATGACAGTCAGAGTCTCAAGTCGGATTGAGTATAACACAGAGGGAGTTTATAGACTTCGAAAATTTCCGAGATAGAGTTTGTCCAAGATATATTTTTGTGATAAGTAAAATAGATATTTAATTTATGGAAAGTCTTTTAAAGATTATGTCATAGCAAAACCATGATATTATGGTAAACTAAAATCTTATATTTTCTTAGGGGTAATTGCTCAACAATTCTCCCCCTTTTTGTTAATGACAAAAAACTATAAATAGATAGTTAAAAAAAAATTGAGATGAATATAGATGAATATATACTTTCTTGGAGAGTTGTTTAGCAATTTGTTCTTACTGCTTTCTCCCCCTTTGTGGCATTAACATAAAAGGTAACAAAAACACAAGAGAGATATGAATAAGCAAGTAAGAAGGATCATAAACTGCATTCAGAAATTGAAATTAAGTACATGATATAGTGTTTAGGACTTTGACAGAGAACTTGGCAGATACAAGGAGCGGGGAATCTGATCAAGATAGAGCTTGAGATGATCCCACAGCTTCTCCTCATTTTCATAGAAGAAGTTTTCAAATAAACTACAATCAATGTTGTAGTTTGGATTGATGGAGGGCAGCTTCCTATGAGATTTGATATGGCGCTTATGGTACCAGGAAAGCTTGTTGTAGAAATTTCGTCGGCCCAGAAGGAATTTAAGGTGAACAAACTTCCTAGAGGCTGCTAGATGAAGAAAATCATGCACTGTAATATTCCAGTGCAAGCCTCGAGACACAGCTACTTCCTTAGCCAGATAATATACTAGGTACCTTTGCTTCCACTTAGGACCAATGTTCTTCCTCAAATCCTTATAACTTTTGGACAGATACTCATAGGGGGAAAGCTTCATTTTTTCACAAGCTGCATGGTCTGCAGGATAAGCTGCTGCCCACTGATCTAAAGAGAACCTCTCAGATTCAGCAAAACAAAGCTGGAAATCTAACATGTGATAAGAGTTCTTTGAAAGTTGCAGGAACACAAATCTCTGGAAGCACAGTTTCAGTTTATACTTAGATGTTGAATCTGGTAGCAATCTGGATGTGCCTGTTGAAAACTGGTTCAGCAAAATCTTTCCTGGCTACAATGGCACCTACAAAGGATGGATACAACCCGGATGGCAATGCTACAGTCATGGAGGGATTGATTTCTCTCTGACCTTTACGAAAATTCTCCCATTGACCTTTGGACACATCAGGCAGTCCCAACTTGAATCTGGCAAAATTAAACTCTTTCATTTTGGTGAACTTGGCCTGAGAGTCTCGGATGTGGAGTCCAAACAGGTCATAGAACCTCAGATTCATGTGGAGATGAATATCCAAAAATTGGTTCCTGGATTGGGTTTCCTGATATTTGGCTGCTTCTCCTGGATAGAGATCAAGGAATTCTTTGGGACTTAGGCTATGGCATTTCTGAGAAATAAGTTGGAGTTCAGCCAATGAGACTTGGGTAGAGTGAATAAGAGTAGGAAGCCAGTGTTCAAATGTGAAACCTGGCATCTCATGAACTTCAAGGAAGGCTTTGATGGATAGAAATTCTCTGAACAGGTTCATATAATGTTCAGAGTGGTAGACGAAGGCATACCAAAAAGGAGGAAGAAGCTTTGTTGGGTTCTCCTTCAACTGAGGCCCACTTGAAGATGAAAGCTGAATACTAGGA
The DNA here is from genome assembly GCA_014218235.1 of Colocasia esculenta. Classification (NCBI taxonomy): domain Eukaryota; kingdom Viridiplantae; phylum Streptophyta; class Magnoliopsida; order Alismatales; family Araceae; genus Colocasia; species Colocasia esculenta. The sequence goes on from CM024756.1 coordinate 895,036, forward strand.
AGAATTTCAGATAGTTCAAGAAAAGATTTTCTGGTTGCTGATTTGGAGGCAGTGGGAAGACAAGAAAGAAATGTGCATGTTGTGTGTGGAGAATGGGAATTGATGCCTTGGATGATGTAAATTGATATTTCATAGGATAGATTTTGAACTTAACTTGTTCAATGGAAATAGGTTGATCCCTTTGAATAGATGTAGGTGGAGGAGGATCAGATGAGGTAGAAGATGGAGGGAGTTCAGTAGTGGAGGAGGTAGGAACTGGTGGTGCAGAAGGTTGAGGTGTTGCTGTTTGTTCAGGCTTAGAAAGAGGATTAGCAGTGGAAGTTAGAATAGAAGGAGTTGGCATGGAAGGAGTAGGAGATTTGAAAATAGGTTCACCATTCTTGAGAAGTTTTCTCCTAGCTTTCCTCTTGAAGAACTTGACCTGGGACTTGGAATCATCCTCTAAAGCCTCAAAGGGTCTTTTAAGCCTAGACTCCAGCTGGGATTCCTGCTGCTGCTCAACTTTCTCAACTGCTGCTGCTACTGAAGGCTCCTCTATTACTGATTCTTGTTGCTGCTCATCTTTCTTTTGAATTTCCACAATAGCCAGTTGGGGAGTAATTACTTGTGGCTCTTGCTCTTGAACTGGGATTTCAAGCTCTTGCTCTGGTTGTTGCTGCTCTGCCTACTGGTTAGGCTCCTTTTGCTGCTCATTTTGCTGGGGAACTTGAGGACCAGATTCTTGAGAAGTGCCCTGTAGGCACACAAACTGGAGTAGAAGGTCCTTAATCTGCTTGGCTTCATCAGTTAAACCATCAAATTTAGTATCAATAAATTCCACTTGCAACTGAAGAACTGATAGGCTTTCCTGTTGCTTGCTTAGTAAATCCAGGATGGAGTTGAGACTGTTGCTAGTCTTCCCCTGAGACCTTGGCCAGGTCTCAAACTGAGAATGGGAGTAATGATACTGCCTTTCCTCAAAATCTTGTCCACAGGAGGTAGATCTGGGAATGTCTTCTTGTTCTACTCCTTTTCCTTTGAAATCTCTTAAGACTTGATTTATTATTTCTTCTGGAGCATCTGGTTCAGGAAAAGATTCAGGAACATGAAATTGCTCTTCTTGCTGCAAAGGTTGATCTTGATCTGGTGCTGGGGCTTCTATTCTAATTTCTTCTCTTGGTTCTACTTCCTGCTAAGTTGCTTGAGAGGATGGAATGATATGTGTCTTATCTGAATAGATTTCATGAGTACATTGAGGCACTGAATCCTTTATCCATAAGTTCTGACTTCTATTGACTAAGGTGTAATGGCTTCTTCTCAAGGTTGACAAGCGAATTTTCTCTTTAATTCCAACAGAAATTTCTTTGCTCGATCGACTGAAAATCTCTTGAAAATCAAGGTAAGCATGGGTCCATAAGGGAGAGATTCCTGCAAATCTTTGGATGCTATCATCTTTTCTAAAATAATTGCTAGCAAATTCACTTTATGCCTCTGAATGGCCCAAAACAATAAGTTTCCATCCCTTGAGGTTATGGAGGAGTGGGTTCCTACCCTTGGAGTTACAATATTTGTAATGATTGAATGGAAGAGCCTCTTTTCTGTAGAGAGTTCATTGACCAGAAGGCCCCTCTTGGAGACTGTTGCCAAACTACTAATGATGCCCAATTTTTGCTTGTCCAAGGGCACTGACTCACTGAGCTTGTGCCCGGAAATAGGACATTCCAAGATTTCTGCTACAATCCTCAGATACTGTAACTTTGATCCCCTTTACATATCATGTGACTGAAGTTTTGGAGGAAACTTGAAGAGTCACATAAAAGGCCTTGATAGCATTCTCGACTATGGGTTCAGAAATCTAGCAAAGCTTAGCCCAGCCCACAGCTTCTAGGGTTTCTTCTACCCACGACAGACTACCACTCAAATGGGAGAAGTCTACCACTTTTCCTGGACATATAGAGATCTTAGCAGACACTAGATGATGGAGTTGCTCAGGAGTCAACTAGGTTTCGTCCGAACTCTAGATGTATCTAAATGGAAAGCAAGAGAGAAGACTGAGGGAACTGTCAAAGGAGTGAAAGAAATAGAGTTTAGAGTTCTCAGAACCTACCTTTCTTCAAAGAGAATGGAGGTCTTGGAGTTATCCTGAAGACGACGGCCGGAGAAGATGAACAGTGAAGGCGCGAAGAGGAGGAAGAAGACAAGAGAGTTGAAGACAAAGTTTGAAAGGGTGTCTTCGCACATGGAAAGGGTTTTCTTAAATAAAGAGAGAGAAAGTAACTGACCAGAGATTTCAGGGTGAACGGACGAGATTGATTGATTGGACCGTTTCGTCATAAATGCGTCTGTTTAAAAATTATTTTCAGTTATTTTTTAATATTGTGAGCGTCTTTTCAGACTTCAACTTAATAAGTCGGATTGTGACTCCGACTTCACCAGTCAAATGAGGATTATAACATGAGTCGGATACACTTCGACTTCACAAGTCCTAGTGTTGGGACTTAGAAGATTTCACAGAGAAGTCTTGAAAGATAATTCAAAGGGGAAATATTTCACAGCAGATTTTAACACAAAGCTCAAGTATTAATGTACCTTGACAATTTAATCAGGATTGCACATACCTATTTCTCTTCTAATAGATGTGAACCTATCCTCAGGAAGAGGTTTGGTAAAAATATCAACAAGTTGATTTTCAGTAGGCACAAATTCAAGTAAAATGTTACCATTACTTACATGATCTCTGATGAAGTGATGTCTAACCTCAATGTGCTTTGTTCTTGAGTGCTGGATAAGATTTTTGGTCAAGTTAATTGCGCTTGTATTGTCACATAGCATTGGAATTTCTTGAAGTTGATTACCATAGTCTTCCAATTGATGTTTGATCCACAAAAGTTGAGTACAGCAACTTCCAGCTGCAATGTATTCAGCTTCTGTAGTGGATAATGCCACTGAATTCTTCTTCCTGGAAGACCAAGAAATCAAGCACCCTGCAAGGATTTGACAAGTACCACTGGTGCTCTTTCTATCTATTTTGCATCCAGCATAGTCAGCATCACTAAATCCAATTAACTTGAAATCTGAACATTTGGGATACCATAATCCTAATTTACTTGTATTTATAAGATATCTAAAAATTCTTTTAACAGTATGTACATGAGATTCTTTTGGATCAGCTTGAAATCTTGCACACAAACAAACACTAAACATTATGTCTGGCCTACTGACAGTAAGATAGAGTAATGATCCTATCAGGCCTCTATAGACCTTTTGATCTACTTTCTTACCAAAAGGATCACTATCTAACTTAATGCTTGAGCTCATAGGTGTTCCTAACGGCTTACACTTGTCAAAACCATATTTAGAGAGTAAATCTGAAATGTATTTAGTTTGACAAATGTGAGCACCTTCCTTGGTCTACTTAATTTGCAATCCAAGAAAATAATTAAGCTCACCCGTCATGCTCATTTCAAACTCACTTTGCATAAGATTTTCAAAGAATTTGCAAAGTGATTCATTAGTAGAACCAAAAATAATGTCATCAATATATATTTGTACAATTAAGATTCCATCTGAAAATTTCTTTATAAATAGTGTGCTATCAACTTTACCTCTTACAAAATTATGTGATATAAGATAAGCACTCAATCTTTCATACCAAGCTCTTGGGACTTGTTTTAGACCATATAGTGCTTTCTTTAAACGAAAACATGATTAGGATATTTAGTATCTTCAAAGCCTGGTGGTTGCTCACACATTACTTCTTCTTTTATAAAACCATTCAGAAAAGCACTTTTAACATCCATTTGAAATAAGTTTATATTGAGAGAACATGCATATGCTAATAAGATTTGATTGCCTCTAATCTAGCTACTAGGGCATAAGTTTCATCAAAATCTATGCCTTCCTCTTGGGAATACCCTTGAGCTACAAGTTTGGCCTTGTTCCTAATAATTGCTCCTGATTCATCCATTTTATTTCTGAAAACCCATCTGGTTCCAATGACTGGATGGTCAAAAGGTCTAGGGATAAGAGTCCATACTTGGCTGTGTTGGAACTGATTAAGTTCCTCTTGCATAGCAAGGATCCAAGATTCATCACCCATTGCATCATCGATTGTCTTAGGCTCAATTTGAGAAACTAAAGTAGAAAAATCACAAGGGATTTGCATACCTCTTGTTCTTATCCTATCTTGAGGATTACCTATGATGTTTTCCTTTGGATGATCTCGATGATACCTTAGTTCTCTAGGTAGTCCGTCTTGCGGTTCTTCTTGCTGTTGAAGTTCTTCCAGTGGAGGATCTTCCTTTTCTTCTTCTTTTTCTTCATCTTCAAGAGATGTTCTTTCTAGATCCCTGCACAATTCTTCAACACAATCTTCTTCTTCTATTCTTTTAATAGAAGGGTTAGTTTCATCAAATAGTATATGCAATGTTTGTTCTATGGCTAAAGTTCTTCTATTAAACACTTTATATCCCCTAGATTTTGATATATATCCTAACAAGAATCCTTCATCACTTTTCGCATCTAATTTTCCTAAATTATTCTTACCATTATTTAAGATGAAATACTAGCCAAAAGGTCAAGATGATTGATGTTGGGCTTCCTTTCCTTGTAAAGTTGATATGGGGTCTTCTTAAGAATTGGTCTGATCATGCACCTGTTGATAATGTAGCATGCGTGTTGACTGCTTCTGCCCAGAAATATCTAGGTAAATTATATTCATTTAGCATAGTTCTGGCCATATCCAGCAGTGTTCTATTTTTCCTTTCTGCTACTCCATTTTGTTGAGGTGTTCTTGGAGCTGAGAAGTTATGTTCAATCCCATTTTCTTCACAGAACTTCATGAACTCTTCATTCTTGAATTCTCCACCATGATCAGATCTGATACTTATAATCTGGAATTTCTGGTTCTTTTGAACTATTTGCTGAATTTCAGGAAAGCTGAAAAGGCTTCTGATTTGGCTTCTAGGAAAGACACCCAAGTGTATCTTGAGTAATCATCCATAATTACATAGCCATACACTTTTCCTCCAAGACTGACTGTTCTTATAGGTCCAAACAAATCCATGTGAATTAGCTCCAATGGTTTGGTAGTTGTGACAACTGTCTTGGACTGAAATGAGGTCTTGGGTTGCTTTCGTTTTGCGCAAACTGAACATATTCCAGACTTCTTCATTTTCATCTTTGGAAGACCTTCAACCAGATCATGCTTTATCAATTTCTTGATGACTGAAGTGCTTGCATGACCCAATCTTCTATGCCACAAATCGGATTCTTCACACTTACTGGTTGCAAGACATAAATTTACTTCCTTTAATTCAGCTAACTGTAAAGTGTACAAATTCTTCACTCTTTGAGCTTCAAACACAATTTTTTCATCTTTCTGAATAATGCACTTATCATTCTGAAATTTTACTAGATGCCCTTTATCACATAACTGACTGATGCTTATGAGATTATGCTTCAAACCTTCTACATACATGACATCTTCAATCAAATTCTTATCCTTAGTACCAACTGTTCCACATCCTAAAACTTTCCATTTTCCATTGTCACCATAAGTGACTTGACCAACTTCATCTCTAAAGCTTGTAAACAACTTCCTATCACTTGTCATATGCCTTGAGCACCCACTATCCAAATACCATTTGGATGCTCTCAGCCGACCCTGCAAATAAAATTAAGTTGTAACTTTTGGTACCCAAATTTTCTTGGGTCCTTGATGGTTACTTTTAGGAATCCAACGTAAGTGTCTAGTGGTGCATGTGCTGACAGTGTATCCTAACTGATTGCAGTGACTACAGCATAAATCAAAAGCGTTCTTAACATGTGTATTGTTATGAGATTTCTGTTTTTGTTTATAAACATGTTGATTAATCTTTTTAGGATTTTTGACTTCTTTTTCTTTTACAAATTGAGGAGTTGGATATTTTTCAGGATACACAATATTTTCTTCATTGTGAGGAGGTGTATATCATACTCCATACTTTTCTTACCTATTCTAGATCCTTTTAAACTAACAAATAATGATGTTTAACAGTTAGAGATTTTCTCTATAGTAGCTCTTAGGTAATTATTTTCTTCTTGCAATTTCTTCATCCTTAAGTTCTTTAAGTTTGATTCTATTTCAAAATCTTACGCTTTTTATTTTTTAAATCTTCACACAGTAATTCATTAGTTCTTTTGGTTTCATTTAAACTTTGCTTAACTTTTCTGCTTCATTCTTTAGGAATGTATTAGCCTTTTCTTGGTTCAGCAAATTTAATTTAACTGTTTTCATTTGTTTTACTACAGTTTTATATTTTTCATATAGCTCATTAAATACATCTTCAAGACTGTCAGAATTTGATTCAGAACAAGAAGTAAAGGAGGTTTCGAAGTTTACCTGTTCCAGTCCTGCCATGAGGGCTAGATTTACATTTTCTTCTCCTTCAGATTATGAACATGAGGATTCTGAGCTGGTGGCTTCCTCATTATCCCATGTTGCTGTCATTACATTTTTTCTTGTATTTTCTGAACTTCTTTTCTTTGCCTTCTTCTTGTCGGACATTTATGTTTGATCATTTTTCTTCAGTTTAGGACATTCAGATTTGTAATGTCCTGGTTGGTTGCATTCATAACAGGTTGGCTCCTTCTTCTTATCTTTCTTGAAAAATCTCTTGGAGCCAAACTTCTTCTTTTTGGCAAGGATTCTTTGCAATTTCCTTGATAGCATAGCTTCATCATCACTATCATCTGATTTTTCTTTGGAGTCTTCAGATGAGGAGGAATCTGCAATCTTTAAAGCATTTGACATTTTCTTTTTCGAAGAATTTTCAGCAAATCTTTCCATATTAATTTCATGAGCCATGAGGGAGCCAATTAGCTTATCAATGGATAATTGAGTTAAGTCATGTGCTTCTTCAATGGCAGTGACTTTAGGTGTCCATACATTACTGAGAGATCTTAGGATTTTTCTAACTGTTTCTTCATTAGTTAGAACTTTTCCTAGAGAGCTTAAACCTACTATTATGTTGGAAAACCTGTTATACATCTGAGTTATGTTTTCATTTGGGAGCATTTTAAATTGTTCATATTAGGACACAAGAATATCTATTCTAGTTTGCTTAACCCTATCAGTACCTTCATAAGTGACTTGCAATTAATGCCACATTTCCTTTGCAGTTCTACAGGCTGATAATCTATTAAATTCTCTTTTAGACAATGTGCAACAAAGATAATTTTTTGCCTTATTGTTTAGGGACATATTTCTCTTATCAGCTATGGAAAGAGCAGAGGAGGATTCACCAATGATTTGAAAATCACCTTGTTCTATTACCTATCATAAATCAAATATATACCTCTGATGAAGCACTCCATCCTCATCTTCCAGTATTGATAATCTTCACCATTGAAGAATGGTGGCCTTGTAACGGACTGGCCTTCATAGTTGTGAGCTTCAGCTGCCATTTCTTCTCAAAACTTTAGATTCTTCTGAGAAAACCTCGCTCTGATACCACTTGTTAGATCGAAATGGCACAAGAGAATTCCTAGAGGGGGGTGAATAGGACTTCTTGGCTTTTAAAAAAAATTTCTGAAATGTCACAGTACTAAATAAATTTGTTAGTACTTAGTGTGGTGTGTGATTCAAGTGTAAACTACCGACCAAAAAAAAGTGATTCAAGTGTAAACTAGGCGGAAACAATCACACAAATGGACAAAGAGATTTATTTTGGTTCGGCCCTTCCCAAATGGAAGTCCTACGTCCAGTCCTCAAGCCAACCACTTGAGATTTCCACTAATTGCCAATAACTTGTCCTTCTCTCACCCTTGAGAGGTAATACAAACCCACTTGCTCCCAAGCAAGTCTTCCCTAAAAGGGAACAAAAGAACCGCCTTACACAAGGCCTTCCCTTCACAAGAGGCAAAAGCAGAACACACCTCCTACTGAATTACACAGACGAAAGAAATAAATGAACTCTTGTGTAATTACTTCAGAATAGCAAAAACACCAATTCAGAAAGGTTAACTGTGAGACCCCGAAATTTTTTCGTCATTTTATATTGAGCATGGCGATATTTACATGTCATAAATATAGTGTACGTATTAAAATTTTCGCATACTATAACTGCAAATTGTTCATGTGCATATGTGTGTATGTATATTATTTTCGTGAATAAGTAATTAGCCAATTTTGAATATAAGGTATTTATTTAAATATTATGCATGATATATTAAAGTAATGTTACGCATATAATGTGAGTACTATCATGCATCTTGTAAGCATATATTTTTTACTTCTGTACATGTATTATAATTAAATGTATATATTATCTAATGGTTGAGATGCATATTGTGTTTAATTATTCCATGCATATTGTATGTAGCTATGATGGTATAATATGTGCACTAATATTAATCTTGTTCGAATTATATATCTATTTCTAAGCATGATAAATTGTTATGATGTGTGAACAATAATGTGAATCGTGTATGTATCTAAATGATGTAGGTATGTATATGTATATATGTTTATCCTTATATGTTATAAGTATAATTACTCATGAGTATACGCATGTATACATATATCTATACGTCCATCCTGTGCAAATGATATTTGTTTATTATTAGCATGCTAAATTGTTTATAGTGTATATGGTACTTAAATAATACGGTGCATGTAAAATATATCAAAATATTATAAGCAAGCTATATTTATGTAATTCATGCATGTTGTACTAAATATACTTTGTACGCGTATAGATGTATAAATCTAATGTTGTACATATGATATTTACTTATTGCAATAACCATTGACTTGATTATGACATGTATGATATCTAAATAATAGAGTGTGTATTACATTTATATATATATATATATATATATATATATATAGATATATATATATATATATATAATTCGTGCATAAAACATGCAACTATTGTGCATATGTATGTCACTTCGTGCATATTATCTTTAATTGAGATTATTGCAAATTATACTTATAAATAATGTGTAATGTATATAATTTATGTAATAAGTGTAAAAATATTTAATTATGCTCATACTATATTGTTGGAGCCTAAATGTATGTTTAAATTGGACGAATTAGGTGTTTGGGCTGTCTGACACAGTTGGCGGCCAACACTGAGCCGCCAACTTACAGGACCTGATTGGCGTCCACATCACTGGACGCCAATAGGCAGTGGGCGGCCACCCCCTGGACGCCAACCCCATGTTGGCGGCCATCCCCTTGACGTCAACTGTGCAGTTGACTACAACCGATGTTGACGTCTATATCCTCCTGCGTAACGGTTCCAGATTTGTTAATGCTCGCATTATGGCCGTTCCAGTTTAGGAAACCCATCCTAAACCGTAGGAAACCTACCCAGAAGCGTACCCAACCCATCCAACCTTATAAAGACCCATCTTCTGGCCGCACCAAGCCTTTTTGGTCATTGTGAAACCCTAGCACTTTTTGTGAGAAAAGCTGAAGTTCCAAAGCTCTGATCCGGCGACTGGAGGATTTTCTGGGAGATCTACAACGACTGGAGCGTAGTCCAACCATCAAGGAGGCATCCCCAACCCGAGGAACGACCTACAACGACTGGAGAACCAGATCAAAGGAGTTTCTGAGCACCCTCTTGCTTTGGCCGAGGAGGGCTTCAACGGCAAGATTTGATCTTCTAGGATTTTATTAGAGGCAAGTAACCTATGTATATCAATCTTAGACATGTCCCCTAGGTCCTAGAATTTTTCTGGATTTTTCCTCGAGTCCTGGACCCTCCATTTTCCCCGTGCATGTGAGTGTTGTCTGTGCTGATTGCTGTTTGGAAGTTGACGGCAACATCCCCTGCCGTCAAGTTCTTGAGTTGACGGCAAGGGATGCCGCAGTTAACTCAGTTGGCGGCCAGGACTGTGCAGTTAAGTTCTTCAGTGTTCTGAAAAATGCTATTTGATCTTCTTTAATATATTTAAATGATTTCTGGGTATGTGTTCATGCTGTAACTTTTATGTGGGGTCAAGGGTGATCAGTAGGTCATGTCATGAGGTTTTCATGAATTTTCATGATTTGTGTTAATTATTAAAATTCTGGAAATTGAATTATGAGCATAGAATAACCATGTTTAATTTGTGTAAATAGGTCAGATGTGAATTAGGGTTTGGTAAATCTTCTGTGATGATGTCTTGACTGTATATACGCATTGACACTGTTATATTAGACTGTTTTACTAGGATCTTTACTTTAGAGAAATTAGTGAAAAATGCACCTGTGAATTGATTTAATTGTTATAAATACATTTCCTATTCAGAAAATCTAGAAATTTAGAATGTTATATTTACAGTATTTAACTTGTGATAAAAATTTCATGAAGATCTGATGACAGTAAGTACTGTTATGTTTTGAAATGAGAAAAATGGCCATGTTAAGCATGATAGAGTTAATTATATGTAAATCAAGAGTTAGCAGCATGTTAAAATTTTATTTTAAGTTATTTATCATTGTTTAACAGTAAGGTGAATTTTTTTAAATGGAAATGTGAATATTATATAAAATGTGTGTGAAATGGGATGAAAATATGCGTATGAGCATGAGTAAAATGTGATGAGAATGATAAAGTGATTAATGTAATATTTAGCCATGTGTGACACTGCTACCATAGGGGTCTGAGAGCTGTACCATAGAAAAGTCCATATGGAAGGCTCAACGTTATGAGATAAATCCTAAGGGCATTAGGATAAAATCCTGGAGGTGGACAAGTACCGCTGGTTAGGGTGGAGAGGGCTTCTCCCGGTTCTGCGCAGTTACCTAGATTTGCCACCGCATTGCCTAGGTGACAAATATGTGAAAGTGAGTGCTAAGTGCTAAGTGATAAGCATTAAGTGCTAAAGTGAGTGTTTTCCTCTACTTGGTAGTTAGGACTATGTGTCACGGCAATTTAAGAGATTAAATGTGATTAGAAGTGCAAAGTGATAAGTGAATGTGGCACGTGATAAGTGCAATTGTTGTGATAAGTGATAAACATGAATGCATGAGTAATTGAAATGAAAGAAGTGTAAATTATCGGTAAGGAAGAGTAAAAGATAATGAGAGTGTAATCACATGTGAAAACTAATGTATTAATACATGCATATTTATTTTGTTGATCGTGCATTAACATCATAATTGTAGAATTATGTTAATATCATGTGATATAGTTTAATAATATCCATATGATAGTGTGTATGTAAATATGTAAAGAAACGCAATGTAGAAAATCGAGTATGTAGAATTGACAAATGAATAAGATAGCATGAGAATAAGTGTAAATTCATGTAATCAAGTTTGATTCATGTCAAAACAGCAAGCTAAATGAGATTATGATGTTGATAAACACATAAAATAATGCCTAAGTCCATGATAGAATTGCTATTCATTTAGTATGTAGTTCCATGTTTAATTTGTAGATGATTGCCATCCGATTTGAATGTATTTTAAATCTTCAATTCATGTTTAATAAAGGTGATATCATGGTGAATTATTCATATTAAAACAGCAAATGAAATGTGTAAATAAATAAGGAAAAGTGCATGTGAAATATAAATAGAGATCATGTTTGATTGCTATCTACTTTATGTATAATTGCATGTTCTAATTGGTAGAGTTATTCCTCAATAAGGAAAATGTTTAGATTAATAAATCATGTTATATGTTAGGTGTTTAAGAGTGCATATGTTCATACCATGTATGTATCAACATGATTATGCTAAATTATGTTAGAATGTTTAGTATCGTGTTACGTAGATTACTAGAAAGCATGCGCAAGTGTTAAGAGAGTATGATAAATTATACACTAAAACAACAAGTTAAATGTGTGATAAAAAGATATAAATGCATGAGAAATTGACTAGATACCATGCTAGGAATGTTTATTATCTTGTACATAGCCTTATGTTTTAAAATGGTAGAATTGTGTAATGATATGATGAAGATTTGAATCATGCATCATAGGATATATCATGTGTAGAAAACATGTGTAGGTGTATGTTATCTTTCATGATTTAACATGAGCATGTGCTAGATAGGAAGGTATTTGGATGACTTATGTACAGTTGACCATAAGAAACATGTATCATGTGTAATGTTGTGATCAGAATGATAGCATGTGGTTTTCCTTATTATTAGTGGCTTATTATGTATGTGATATGTGTAAGTTTGATATTTTAGATTACTTGCTGAGTCTTGTAAGACTCATACTTGCTTCGGCGTACAAGTGTGACAGGTTATCCAGTAGCTGAGGAGAGAATAGTGAAGATTGATACCGCATACAAGGAATAGCACTTGAGGAGATTTTATTTTTAGTAGTTGCTTTAAATTTATAGTTTGAATAATGTTATTCATATGGACAATGTATGGACAATGTAGTTCTTTTCAAGTTGTAATAATTTGGACTCTAGTATTTTCTTTTACTATACAGACTGTGGAATATGTGGTGATGATGGAATGAAGTATAATATCTCTTTTAATTCCGTTGTACTCTTTTATTATTCATGGACATATCAACCTTATCATTAGTGTTGGGTTACTATCCCACTGTGACGATACTCTTTGTACCGATGGGGATTGGTATAATCATACCGGTATAAAGGGGGTCGTTACATTAAAGATTAGAGTTGAAACTCAAATCATTTCTGAATGAGCAGGGTGGACTTCAGAAAAGTATGCAATTACATATTGCCACCCGGACACAAGACTTCTATGGAAACAAGGAGAGCTGATGAGAATCTTGCTGAAAGGGGAGCTCTCCAACTTGTGGCTTGAAAAAGGCTTGTGAGATTTCTTGGCTTGAGAAAATTCTAAGTGTTGAGCTCACTGTAGTTGAATTGCACTTCATATGTCTATCTCTCTTCTTCAGCTTCTTTTATATTCTTCAGAATGTAGCTGTTTGAAAGATGGTCGTTGGAATAGTAGTGGTTTGAAGAGAAGTTTAGGATCCTTTGGATTTTGCTAAGCTTGTTGTCCAAGGGTCCTTCTGCTTTGCTTCTTTCCAACGTCTTTTAGATGAGAGTTTCAGCTTCACAGCTAGAAGGTCATTTTCTTCATTAAGTAGACTGTGAAGGCTCCATGCTAAAAACGTGCTTCAATAAATGTCTGCAACAAAGACAAGACAAAAAGAAGAGAGTACCTCCATGCTTTTGAGGTAGGTGAGTCAGAGAAGATAAGACAAGGCATGGAAACCTCGTATAGACATGCTTTCAAGTCAGAAAGAGAGAATAGACAGTCGTGTTAAAAAGTAAAGTATGGGTCTGTCAGTGGTAGGTGAGCTTGTCATATATCCATGAGCTTGAAGCATAATAAATGCATCATATCTTCTATATTCAAGAAAATTCGGAGCAAAGACATGATGTAAGAAGTTCAGTTTAAACAAAAGTTGTAAAATAATCTGAGCAAGTTTAGATGAATATTGTAAGTATAATTTATCTGATCGTGTCAGAAGAATAATAAAATAATGACACTCAGATGGTAATATTAAAATATTCATTCAATCAACACAAAGTTATATCAAGCATGATAAGCAGACAATATTATGAGAGTTGTTAGTCTGGAGATTTCAGAAAAGCATAAGTGCAGAACTGTCAGTGAAGTTAGATACAAAAGTCCTTGCACTTCGACTCTAGAAGTCGGAGATGAAAAATAGAATGATCCGACTTCAGAAGATGGTATAATTCGACTTCAGAAGAAATCAAAGAATTCGACTTTACAATTCGACTTCAGAAGAAATCAAAAGAATTCGACTTTACAATTCGACTTCAGAAGAAATTCTTCATGAGTCAGAGATCGATTTCTGAAGCATTCGACTGCACAAGTCGGAGATAGATTTCTGAAGGATTCGACTGCACAAGTCAAAGATAGATTTCTGAAGCATTCGACTGCATAAGTTGGAGTTGACAGCCGGATTGAGTATAGAGTGTGGACTTAGAAAATTTTCTGGGTTGTTTTGACTTCGATCCTAAAGGAGTCGGAGATGACAATCGGAGTCTCAAGTCGGATTCAGTATAACACAGAGAGAGTTTATGGACTTAGAAAATTTCGAGATAGAGTTTGTCCAAGATATATTTTTTGTGATAAGTAAAATAGATATTTAATTTATGGAAAGTCTTTTAAAGATTTTGTCATAGCAAAACCATGATATTATGGTAAACTAAAATCTTAGATTTTCTTAGGGGTAGTTGCTCAACAAAGTTTCTTAGTCTTTATATATTTTTATCTCACCTACCTCCGAAAGGATGGAGGTATTTACGTTTTCTTGGCCATGCAGATATTAAGCTACCCACTGAAGCATGCTAGCTCTCAATCATGGGTATGGAGCTTGCAGTCATTTAATGCAGTTGTCACATGGAGCCATGAAGCTATCTGCATAGCCTGAAGCCGTTGAGACTCAAAGAGTTGAAGATCTGATGGACATCTTAGAAGCCTCAAAGTCTCAATACCCAAGATTCAAATGGCTATCTTTCAACTGCTATCTTCAAACGGCCAATTTCAAACGGGAAGCTCAAATCTCTGATGAATATATATGAGCTGAAGTTTGAACAAAGCAAAAAAAAAAAAAGGAGAACCAAGAGATATACACCACACATACAAGAAACAGAAGTGCTCAAGCATACATGACCACCTTCTACACTTCAAAAGGAGAAAGAGAGAAAAGCTTACAAGATCTGAAGAGAGCCTCTTGCTTCAAGCTTCAACTTCCAAGCTCTCCGCATTCAGAAGTCTTTTCTTTGGGTGGCATTTGCATTCTAGATCTTCTCAGTCCACCCTCTTAGAGTCAGAAAGAGATAGAGCAGTCATTCTTATTTGTAGTCTCTTTCTGATCTTCTGTGTTTGCTCACTCTTTGAGCAGACACACTGTACTCTTTTTCAGTGTTGTAACCAATAGGGGGTTTGTTCCCTGTAGTACCCCTCTTGTGAAGGGAAGACCTACGGTTGTAGGTGGTTGTAATACCCCTCTGTGAAGGGTTTAGCAATACCGACAGAGAAGTCGACATTTCCAAAGCCAATAGAGGTGTCGGCTTTGGCAATGCCAACACCGCTGTCGGCATTGCCAAGTCCAATTCATGTGTAACTAATCTCGCCAGTCGCCAAGTTGTCAATGTGGCAAGTTGGTGACTAGTTTGAAAATTATTTTTAAAATATTATTATTTAAATAATAAAATAATGAAATATAATTATTTAATAAAAAAACCCATTTTATATTCCATCTTCTCAACCATTTATTAATTACATTATTTTAACTATTTTTAATTATTATTACCTTAGCACTAGGAGATGACATTAAAATCGTGATCATTGTCATATTGTTGTTGAAAAGTTTTGCTATTGACGTTCTTGAGAGATCGATCCAAAGTCGGGCGATCAGCCAACATTTGCAATGCCACCTACCAACAGGTCACCTCGGAGGGTCAAAAGCCATGGCCATTTTTTGCCCAATACAGGTATCTGGGAGCCCCTTTTCTTTTGGAGTCTGGTTCCTCTAAGTACATGGGAGGACCGGACTCTATAAGTATTAGGGGAGTTTTATAAAAAAAACCCAAATTTTGAAACTTTATCATGTTTCTGTTTGAATTTTTTTGTAAAACACAGGCAACTTCACCCAAACCCTCTCACCCCATTGAGCTCCAACTCAAATCCTCACCTTTATTCTCCCTCCCCATTTTCAATTTACATAATTAAAACAAAAATTGATCTACTTGTATGCAGTACATAAATCACTTTTGCCATAGAATCTTTTCTATTAATGCAGACATCTACCAAACTCACTCGTGTTAATAAACAATTTAGATGCCAACTCTAGACATCGATAATATTCTGATTACATGGCTGCTTTCCAAGTTTGTGATTAATGACCTTGTGTATTTTTTTAATTGAATATTCATGGTTTATGCTTTAAACTTGGATACACCTGATGAGAGACCATATATTATTAATTACAGTGAGAAGTTGCAATGCTACTAATTATATCTCATTCTCGTGTCCAAGGGATGAGAGGTATTTCCATTTTTGTATTATTGCAAGTGGTGTTGGTATTTTAGTACTTGAATGGAATGGATGTACGTAGATAGGCTTGTCATAGAAGGAAAACCAATCCATATTAGGTTCATCATATTATTCTTCCAAAGGAGACTAATTTGCTCGAATCTTTTGCTAAAGGCAAATGGACAACAAGGAAAATTACGATAGCTTTGCACACAAGGACTAACTCAGTAGCTAAGGCACTCCATATACATTTTAATCATGACCAAGATTCAAACTTCCATCCCTACATTGCATACAAACAAAAAGGTACACAGTTTTTAGAACGATGTACTAATTTGTTTAAGACAAGTTTTCTTCTATGCCTATTAACCAGTTTTAATCTTTAAACTTTCTCCAATAATGCTGATTTATCCTTTACAGCCGCTATTGTTGGCGTGATGATTCTGCTAAAGATCTAGTTTCTTGCTGATTTTCCTACTCCAGAATTTGCTCATTAAGGCTTGTTCGTAGGTTAATCCATCTAGTAACAAAATAACATGTGTCCAATGCAGAGAGGAATCGAAATTTCAGGTATTTTCAAACGCAAAAACTATAGAGACATTACTTATAAATAAATCTTCTTGGGGAAATTTGAACAAATATGGAGCACATGGTCCTAGAGAGAAAACTAGACTCTTATCTCGCATATTGAATAGCTTATTTTACTTCCTAAAAAATAATAAAGTTGGTGATAGCATTGTTGAATTGCACGGTGTCTTAATTAATGAAAATATTAATGGTCTAAACATTAAGTTATAAAGTTGGAGATATATCTAAAAGTTTTAAAAATTAGTAGGAACAAGTCAAAATTCATATATTGTAATATAGTAATAAGATTGTGTTATAGAAAGATATGGTTCTAATTAATAGATAAAATATTCATAAAAGTAATAATTTTTCGTATTTAGGGTCTACAATTTAATAGAATAGAGATATTTATGACAATGTTACACAGAATTAAGGCAGAGTAGTTAAAATGGAGAAATGCATCAGAAATTCTCAGTGATCGTCGTATATCCATGAAATTTAAAGAAAACTTTTATAGAATAGTTGTGAGATCTGTTTTGGTATACGATACCGAGTGTTGGGTAGTATGAAAGAAACAAGAAAATTTTATCAAAATAATCAAAATATTAATATCTTAAATAAATAATCACTTTTTAAAAAAATTTACAAAATTAATCACGAAATTGTCACAGTTTCATGACTAGCATGAGTGGGCAAGATAATGTCGGCATTGACAATACCGACATTAGTTTGTATAGGGCACAAACATCAATTTCTCATCCAGTGACTATGTCCTAGGCAAACTAATGTTGACGCTGGCAATGTCGATATTGATGTCAATATTGGTAACACCGACATCAATGTTGACATTGCCAATGTCGACATTAAGTCGGGATCGTGGATCAAGCTGGTTATGAAACTACTTTCGTGACTAGTTTTACAAATATTTTTAGAAGGTGATTATTTATTTAATATTTTATTATTTTTTATTATTTTTATAAATTTTTCAATGAACAATATTAATAAAATATGTGTAATAAAGATAAGGATACTGAAATAGATATATGGCAAAACAAAGAAAGATAATATTAAGAATGAATACTTCTGTGAGGACTTGAGGATAGCTCCTGACACAAGTGACTCTCGCACTCTGAAGCCCGAGGGGTTGGTCATGCCCGACACCAGGATCATCAGAAATGACACGCTCGCCTCAGACTACAATCGAGGTGAGCGGGCCGGCCTAGGACACTCATGAGACTCCTCTTGGTGGGAAGATCAGAGAGAGGAGGTTGGGATCGATCACGGCCTCGCCTCGGGCTAGGGCCAGGGCAGTAAGGTCAACCTCAGCCTCCCTGACGTACGCAATCCTGTCTCTCGACTGTCAAGGAGGGAAAATCTAGTACGACAACATAGGTTATCCCATACAGGGATGTGCTACATGGGTGGCGGCATGCCTGGTATGGAGGCATGGGTTCCCCGATATGGCGGTAAGGGGCACTCGATATTGGAGTCATGCACGCTAGGCATAGCGACGTGGGATTTTCGGTACAGTAGTGCGGCACTACCTACGTTGGACCGAGACAATATATACTAGTCCTAGGCTCCATTCTTTGGACCGGATGTCACGTCCCGAGAACTACACAGCGGATATTAGTTCGAATAATTCGAGTCGACATTCCAAGACGTGGACAGTCGGCAAATAAGCCTCTAGCTAGCACGCACTAAATGTGCATCACACAACATCACAATAGGGCCCAACTGATGAACTCAATAAAAATTGTATTCAATCTCAACTTATTGTATTCCAAATGGAACTGTTACAACTCTTAGACTATGGGATAACAGAACTAGACTCAATAAAAGCAAAGTACATTTACCCTCACTTCCTACTACATGTTCTAACTCTCAAAATAAACTACTATAACTAGACTCATAATGGGACGCTCATCACTCGGATGCATTCCCATCCTCGACTTGCTCTTCCTCTTGAACTTCATAGTCACCTAGATTGGGAAAAGGTAGGGGATGAGCAAACTAGCCCAGTAGGATTTATATCTCAATGTGCGGGCAATAGTATAAGTGATTAACATTTTAGAACTAGGCAAGTACGATGAATGATATGCAAGTACGAATAAAACTCATTAAAACATGATATATAAAACAAGCTGGATAGAGTGAACAAGATAGAATAAGATTTTTGAACAAGATGACAAGAAAGAACTAGCAATAGATCACTTTGTACAATCACGCAAGATTTCAGTTGATGTCAATAGTTTTCAAGAAAATAAGATACCACTAGTTGCAATAAATGCAGGATGGACATATCACGCAAGCAAGCAAGCAAGATTGCACAAGCACGATCAAGTAACACTAATCAGGCACGTAGAAACTAATGTACACCAAGGAAAGATCCACCAAGAATGCCACAGGTCACGTGTATGTGGTTATGTATCTAACATTCAACAAGCAAGAAAGTACTCCCAGCGCAGATGCAACGCCAGTAATCATTATACCCCATGGTTAACAGTATATTTATGACTCGTCGTCATTGGGCTAGACTGGAGCCCTTGGACACACGCCGTGCCCTGTCAGCCATCTCATGTAAATTTTAAATGTAGATACCCACAGTCATAAATAATGGCCAATGAGAGTTTCAAAATGTAGCATGTGTAATGTCATGTTCAAGATGATGATGAGAAGAAATAAATAATTAAATTGAACATGATTCCATGAGGACAATGGTCAAGAGACAAATTCAGCAGCTGAACGGTAAGACTTACAATTAGTTCAATCTTTACATTAATGGCTTTAGTCTAGATTTTAATTCATGCTCACGAGAACAAGAAGAGAAGGAAGTGCACGCCCTAGATGTATAAGTGTGTAGAGATGTACGCGTGTCAATTCACAATCCGTCAAACTCTCGGAAATACTTAACATGATGGCATGCAGTGAACAATGCATTTAACTACATATGGGTTTACAAGATTTTAAGATAAAATTTATCATTTAAAGCAAGCTAGAATGGTAACAAGAGTAAATCATAAGTTTCATGTATGATCATATCATTAGAAAGCAATTAGAATAATATTCATGCAATTAAGGATTTTTCAATGTGTTAAACACTTTTAAGCCATTAAATAGACATTATGTAATGATTTGACCCAAGACAAGCAATATCTTGCAAAGGTAGTGTCGACACAACCCATACTGGTGTCGACACCATGCTTCGAACACAAAGCAAAAACATGCAGAACTGGTCAAGTAGTGTCGACACTAGTTCAAGTAGTGTCGACACTAGAGACAGGTTCCAGAAAACCTTCTGGCCAACATGGGACAGTGTGTCGACACTAGATCAGGTAGTGTCGACACTAGATCAGCTCCCAGAAATTTTCTGGGTCAAACTGGGATAGTGTGTCGACACTAGATCAGGTAGTGTCGACACTAGAGACCTTCCCAGAACACCTTCTGAGCTGTTTTGGAACAGTGTGTCGACACTAGCTCAGGTAGTGTCGACACTAGTGCCCTTCCAGAAAAAAACTTACAGGTCAAGGGCAACCTGAAAACACGTCTCATGCAGGATTTACTTACACCTCTTATAACTCTCTAACGAATGACATTTAGACAAAACGTTCAACACGGAAGATGACGAGGACAACTAGTAGAAGAACTTTGATGTTGGGGGTTTGATCTAATTCGATCTCGAATCCCAAGAAAACATGTGAAGAACAAAAATCCAAGTGTAGCCCGAAATCACAGTATCATGCAGTGACCCTCTTCCATGCCTGTAACTCTCTAACCAAAGACTTTTGGACAAAACGTCCAACATAAAAGATGATCGGGACTTCAAGTAGAAAAACTTTTGTGAAGGAAGTTTAGTCAATTCAGTCATGAATCGTGGGCATGATATGAAGAACGGAAAAAGCCCTAACAGTGCGCGACTTTGGGAAAACGCTTATAACTCAAAATATACTCATTAGAATTCGATGAAACCAGTGGGAAACGAAAGTTAACTTGATGCTCTACACATTGGTATAGGATATATTAAGATTTGGCCGGAGAAAACCTACCTTATGGTTTGAAGAAGTCTCGTTTTTCTAGAAAACCTGAGTTCATACCACTTGGAGGAAAATGCTTACTGCTCCGTGTATACTGCATGGAATTGGGCATTCCACTTGGGTTAGAACGTAGACTTGACCCTCTTTCCAGGGGTATAAGTCTTGCAAGGTTTGGTTTAGGTTGACTCACCTTTGGTCGACTCAAGATGATGGTCTGTGCAGGTCGCAGCAGACACAACGGGGAAAAAGAACGGCTTGGTGTGGATGATCTCCTGCTCCCCAGCCACCAAGAACTCCTCCACACGACCCTAGAAAGTTTTAAAACTCGTCCCTAAGGTTTGGTGAAGAATATTTAAGCAACCATGGTGTTTTAGGAGTCCTATTATGACTAGGAAAGCCAGGTTGC
Source organism: Colocasia esculenta (assembly GCA_014218235.1). Lineage (NCBI taxonomy): Eukaryota > Viridiplantae > Streptophyta > Magnoliopsida > Alismatales > Araceae > Colocasia > Colocasia esculenta. The sequence continues at coordinate 916,016 of CM024756.1, forward strand.
GGTTTTGACAGGTTAGTTTCCTACTTAGGGAGGATTTCTTCTTCCCATAGAGTGTGTGAGGCTTTAAGAACCTCCCACCATAGATAGGCACAAATTTGAGTTGCCAAGAATGCATGATTGCATCCCAATTCAACTCAATTGCCTCTTTCTAATTTCAGCCTATTTAGAGTTACGAATTTCCATGCATTTTCTAGCTTTATTTGATTATTGGGCCAAATGATGTCCATTGACCCAATTATGATATTGGGTCATTAATATATAATGTTAGAAGTCTCTCCAACATTTTTATTTAATTTATGGTTGCGTCATATTTCCGTGTTAACGATTTTCCGACTTGTTTCCTAATTTAGATAGTCGGTCACAATAACTCTTAAATCTAGCCTAACTGATTTTTATGAACCAAATTTCTTGATGGGTCGTTAGAGAATATTATTGAATTCCATATATGATATTTATTTAGTTTTCTGACCCATCCAAGTACGTGTGATAATGATTTTCCGACTTATTCATGAATTACGATAATAAGTCGCAAAACATTTTAAACTTGGTTAATCCAATTTTTTCTTGGCACAAATTTCTTTGTGGAACATTTAGTAATAATGTTTAGGGTTGATGTATAATTTGTACGGAATTTTTCGATGTGTTTTGGCACATACGATAATGATACGTATGTTTTAAATACTCCGATATTATGGAAATTATTTATTTCCATTATTTGAGTTTTTATGTAGTTAAAATTTTCGGGGTGCTACACCGGAGGACAACCAAAACATCTATATATAGGGAAGGCACTCGACCAGCAAAAAGGGGGTAAGCGATCTACTCCCTCCACACTCTACTCCTTGATCGTGGACTAACTTGGGCGTCAAAGTGTCTCCCAACCGAGCTCCGTCAGTGGGTTTGCAGGTCGCGAGGCCAAGGCACACTCCTCGTCTGCTACAATTGGACTCTCTCAACATCACGTTGACTCCAGTTGACATCCTCGGAGCAATCGTAACATTGGCACCGTCTGTCGGAAACGACTATCAAAGTTTCCATGGCTCCTAAGGGAAAGTCCGCCATCAGCCATTCAGCTGATGAAAACACCGCAGCTATGGATCCCATCCATGTTCTGGAAGAGGACGTAGCCGGAGGATCCAGCACTGTCGGCCAGAACTCTGCAACCTCCTCGCGCCTCGACCATGTGGAGTAGTCCGTCAAGTCCATGTAGCAGATGATGGCCCAATTGGTGGAACAGAATCAACACCTCCACCAGTTGTGGCCACCCAGATAGTGCCGCCTCGGAACTCGGACGTGTGGCGACGACAGAACAAGCTCCTTAGGCTCCGCCGGTCGTACCACCGTCATTCGCCCGTAATCCCAACTTGGTCACGGCCACTACATGCTATGCCTCGCAGCTTCCCCAGGTTGACTTGGAGGCACCTCTCGCCGCCCTGATGACAGTGGATCCAGCAGCACCGAGGATGTCACGTCCCGCCATTTAATATTTCGATAAATGTCGAGACGTGACTGGAAAGGGAATCCAGAGTAAACTAAAAAAAATTCAAGCAAGAATTACCCAGGGGTCGTGGCCTAAAATAAAATATAAATTAACAGTTGTTCCTCAAAGTGGAGGTAATTACATGATTCCCAAATTGTATTTTAAAGGTTAGACATAACAAGTGTTGATCTCTCATGACACAATTCTCGTTGCTCCGCCTTCTAGAACTGATGAATTCCTAGAAAAAATAGTAAGTATGAGTAGTCTTGTCCTGTAGGATTTATCATCTAATAACAAAGAAATAGATATTTGAATCAAGGAAATTTTGCTGCACATGAGGATAACAATTAACAGTGTTCAAGAAAGAGAAGAATAATGCAAATCAAGATGTGCAACATTGAACCATGCAAGATTAAACTGAGACATTAATGAACTGAATCAAATAACGAGTGTCAGGCACATAATCACATTCCATCATTATCAAACGTGTAATCACTATCGAGCGGTCCATTGAACACGTACTGGTAATAAATGCAACCCAGTTAAGTCATGTTGATGGGAAACAATAACATATAATTGAATATTCATCAATCAAGCAGTAGGTCGTGTCCGATGCCAAGACACGATCAGTAGATCCATTCTCGACGGGTACATATTCGAATAGACCGATTCAGTGGCCGGGTTTGGAAAATCCATTCTCGACGGGTATATTCAAATAGACCGATTGAGTGACCGAGTTTGGAAGATCCATTCTCGACGGATATATATTCGAATAGACTGATTCAGTGGTCGAGTTCGGGTGCTCCTCCTAAGAATTGGACTTGCCCCTATTTGCATAAGCATCTTGATCCAGTAGAGTCCGAAGCCCCAAGCAGTAAGTACATATTCATTATTGTTATGTTCCGAGACAATTATACAGCACTTTAGAGTTTCAAGGATAAGACACATGTAAATGATTGTATAAGAATCTCAAAGAGTTGGAATGATTGGAGTTTCAAGGGTAACACAGTTATGCAATATGAGAGGTTTATGATAGTGAATCAAATTCGAACTGTAATTATTAGCCGAGATTGGACTTTCAGAAGTCAATCAGGAGTCGATGTATCGAGTCGGTTTGCGAATCAGATGCTAAACAAAAATTTTAAGCGATATTACCATGTCGAAACACTGGTCGTAGTTACAAGACGGTCTAAACTTACAAGTTCAGGAGATGTCATGTAACATTTTCTACTCCCTTTTAAGCTTTAGAGAATAGATGTGGTACTTAGGCTTACTTAACATATTAAGTCTTAAACCTTTTATCGAAAAGTCAACGAAATAATACATCACGAGGATAGTCATGTAATCAATATGGTCGATCGAACCATTCAATTACTAATTTTTATTTAGAATTGGAGATAATATTATATCAATGTAAAAGTCATATGAATGTAAAATAAGAGATGGACATGTTTGACTTCCTTTTCAGTAGGAGAAGGCTCCTTTGGAGAAGTCATATGTATGTTTAACATTTTTCATCGGATCTTAGATTTTTAGCATTCTACTAAGTTTATTTGAATTATGAGACTTTCAGGTATGCCAAATTATGAGAGATTAGAAAGACATTATTTTGATAGAATTGTCAAAATCATTGATTTTCTTCTTCAATGAGAGAGTTGACTTTTTATTAGTAAGAGATATAATTTTTCTGGTATTTTTATTGGATTCAAATGGAGGGGGGGTACTTCCTTATTTACATGTAATATCTTAAGTAAATGAAACATCAAATTATAACATTTACTTAAATGATATGGAATGTAAATAAGGTATGAGTTTTGTAGTGTTTCTGCTGACACTTCAGGAAGAATTAGTCCTGTCAGAAAAACACAGGGTCGGTCGACCGAACAGAAGGATTCGGTCGCCCGAAAACACCAAATTGGTCGACCGGATAGAAAAGGTCGGTCGACCGACCTAGCCAGTAGCTTGGTCCTGGATCAATCGACCGAAATACAGAAATCGGTCGACCGATTCTAGTACAGAACCAAAATCATCAGTCGAAGGATCAGTCGACCGAGATACAGAAATCGATCGACCGATTTTGGTAAAAACCAGAATCGTACGGTCACAAGTCGCACAGTCTAAACAGGCTTGGGAATGGAAATAAACAATCAGGAATCGTAGGGAAATACTTATACTTCAACTATACATATTTTCCAGATTTAATAAAACTCGATAAACGTCTCTTTCGAATTCTTTTCTCTTTTATCGGTCGAAATGGAGAAAGAATCGGTCGACCGAAATGTCAAGGTTGGTCGACCGATTCCAGTACAATCGGAATCATAAAACTTGAATCGCACGATCTAATCATGCTTTGGAATAGAGGTGTACAATCGAGAATGATAAAGAGGAACCTACTTATCAGTTGAGCATGATTGTCAGGTCGAGGTGGCCTCCTAAGCCTCTGATTCCCTTCTCTCTTGCTTCTTACTGTCTATGCACCTTCTTTCTCTTCTCTTCTTTCTTTCTTCCTTCCTTCACCCCCTCCTCTCTTTTCTTTCTGGGACAGCACGATGGTGATGGTGATGGTGGTTTGAAGAAGAAGTGGTGAAGAAAAAGAAGTAGCAAAAGAAAAGGCAAGAATAAGAAGTGGAAGAAGTAGAAGGCGTAGGAAGAAGAAGAACTGGGAGAAGTAGCAGCAGGAGCAGCAGGAAGAAGAAGAAGAAGAAGAAATGGAAGGGGGGATTATAATCGGATCCTTATCATCTCATGACCATCTTTGGATAAGGATCACCCACAGCCTACACGTAGCCAACCCTCCCATGTAATCACACTTACTTAACCAACTTACGTAATTGGTTACGTAATTCAGATTTAATCATTTAGGTTCTTTGGGCCACTAGTTTATACTTAATGATATCCAATTGAGATGAAATTTTAGATATAAACTAATTAGAATGTGATACAAATTATGATGATTTTTGTTTAATTTTTTGGATTAGTTTTTCGTCGGATGGAAATTTCTCCAAAAATCATTGTCGATTTAATCTTGATATATGTGCATCAATAAATCAGGATATTATATTTTTTGAGATCAGTACATTTTTCTGGTAATTATGTGTTGTTAGATTTTACTTTCGTTACCAAATTCCGATGACGCCCTGTCGGGGTGCGCACATCTGAAGACAATAATGGAATCACATAAATTATATGAAAGGATTCTAGATTCAAATGTAATCATGTTCTTTTATCTTTTATGGTAATCGATATCTTTTATAATGTTTAATATTTTATTATTATTTAAATTCTGGGTGTTACAGAGGACCTTCGAGGCTGACCACTTCTCGGCGGAATCGACGCCAGACATGGCACCTATCGCCGCCTCGGGGCCAGAATGGAAGGAGGACCTCCTCGAGATGAACAAGAAGATCGAGGCCCTCCAACGTGGCATGTGATCCCCCTACGGTCCAAACACTGCTCACCTCTTCGCCGTTTGTCGAGTGAGGAGATCATGTCGGCCCCGATTCTGCCAAAGTTGTAGCTCCCCAAATTTCGGCATTAGAACAGAACAACCAACCCCGTCCTCCCTCTTAACAGCTTCCAAGGGCAGATCGAGATGGTTAACATCTCTGACGCCTTGAAATGTTGCGCTTTCATGTCCACCTTCGATGACGCCGCACTATAGTGGTTCAAAACACTTCCAACGCAGTCTGTCCATAGCTTCGTTGACCTCGCACAGAGGTTCCTCGACCACTTCTATAACACAGTGCAGCACTCCCTGTGCACCAACGACCTCTGGTTGATCGCCCAAGGAGAATCCAAGCACTTCAGGGATTATGCCAAGAGGTTCCAGGTCGAGGTCATGAAAGTTATCGACCTTGACCTCCACATAGTCGTCAATATCCTGACAAGGGTTTGTTATAACCCGTCCCTTATGGTGTTGGTTGCCAAGAAGCCCCTGCTGACATTGGCTGACCTTCTCTCCTGCATGCAAAAGTACATGTGCCTCAAATCGACCTTGGGGGATGCCGGCAACCTACACCGACCCAATGACTAAGGAGCGCCTAATGGCATGCCAACTTAAAAGAAAGTGAAATGGGAGGAGGAGGCGCCCCGATGGAACACTTCGCGTCATTCTGACTAGTCCCATCGGCCCGATTTTGTCCCGCCGGAACCAAGATTTGCCTTGATTCGGTAGAATCCCGTCCGAGATCTTGCAAGTGATCAAGAAGCTTCCTGGGTTCTGAAGGCTAGAGCCCATGAGGGGGGGCCGTCAAAGAAAGGTGCCAACAAGTATTGCGACTACCACAAAGACTTCGATCACATGATCGATTAGTGACGGAGCTTGAAAGCAGAGATCGCAGACTTGTTGCAGCAAGGCATCAACGGGAAAGACGTCGTCGATGGGAAGCCCAAACCGGCCGACTCCAACGGCGAAAAAGCTGCCCCTCCGACAAAAGAAGCGGTGCTAGTTCTCGTCGGTGGATCGGCGAGAGGCGGCAACAGTAGACAGAAGCAGAAGGCTTATGCATCGAGGATCGAGTCGAGCCCCATGAAGCAGCCGCATGGGAAGAGCTGTGTAATCTCCTTCTTAGACGAGGACCTTGTCGGTCTCAATGTCCCCCACAATGACACGCTAGTGATACACGCTAATGTCGATGGATATGATGTACACCGCATTTTAGCAGCACCCGACGTATTGTTTTTTGACTGCTTTGTACAAATGACCAGGCTGAGCGCTGAGCTCAGGCCAGTCTCTATCCCCCTCTTTGGGTTTAGTGGATCTCTAGTATCTACTAAGGGGTCGATAAAGTTAAAGGTGCTCGGTATCGATAAAGTTAAAGGTCACCCTCAATAGCCGATCACGCCATGTAACAGTTGAGGCCGACTTCCTGGTTGTGAAGGTTAGGTCCACCTACAACGCGATCTTTGGTCGAGGCATGCTAAACAAGTTGGGGGGAGTCCCAACGGCCTATCATCAGAAACTTAAGTTTTGACGCCAAGCGGCGTTGGCGAGGTTGTTGGGAACCAAATCAAGGCCCGACGTTGCTATGTAAACTCTATTAAGGCAAAAGAACCGACAATTTCTTAGTATGGCACTGTTCTTGAAGAAAATTCATAGAGAGGGGGACTTGCTCAGTAGAACAAGATAATAAGCTTAACAGGTCAAGAGGGCAGGACTCTTGTTGTCAGGGCCAAGCTCCGGAAGCTAGAAGAGTTGTTGGAGTTTTTGAAGGGTGTAGCACCTGGAAAATTCAGTAATAAAAAGATTGAAATAAAAAGGAAATAAATAATTTTCCCATTATTGAAATGGTAGAAACTTACGTACCATTATCGTATGTGCAAGAACACATCAGAAAATTCCATAAAAATTATAGTTCAACTTTAAAAAATATCCCAAAATGATCCACGAAGAAATTCCTACAACGGAAAATCCGATTGGCCAAGTTTATGTCGTATAGTGACTAATTATAGTAATTAGGGAATAAATCAAAAATCCATTATCATGGGTGGATAATGTAATCATAAATCAAACAAAAATGATGGAGAGACTCCAAACAACATGTATTGACAACCCATTATCACATTTGGGTCATGGACAACTTCTGGCCCAAGAATAAAATCAAGCAAGAAAATATCCCAAAAAAATCGTAACCTAATTGAGCTGAAAATAGGAAGGAGAAATTAGGGAAAATCCTAAAGCAATTAGCCATATTCAATAACCCAAATTCATGCCTAACCATGGTATGAACCTTCCTAAAGCCTTACACACTCTAATTGGGTGAGAAACCATCAAAACTTGGAAGGTAGTAACCCAAAACCGCAACCCTCCTTTCCTATACACATTAGGACTCCTAAAAACCCTAGATGCTTAAATACTCTTCCAAAAACCCTTGGGGACGAGTTTACCAATAGTTGGGGTCGTGGGGAGCAACTCTTGAGCACCAGAGGAGGAGGAAATCGCCCATAACAGAGCCCTTCTTCCCAACTGCGTTCTGCATCGATCTGTGCAGAGAACCCTTCTTAGATTTGACCAAATATGAGTCAAACCTCGACCAAACCATGCAAGGCTTATACCCCTAGAAAGAGGGTTGATCTAGTTTCTAATGGCACCATTTTTCCCAATTTTTATCCAGTGTATCGGGAGTATTAAGCGTTCTCCTCCAAGTGGTCAGAGCGAGGGCTTTCTGGAGGACAAATCTTGTTCAACTCAAAAGGTAGGTTGTCTCGGGCCAAACCTAAGCAAAGCACATACCAATGTGTAGTTCATCAAGTCTACTTTCATGTGCATGCATTTTCCCCAATTTTTATCGAGCATACATGGAGTATTAAACGTTTTCCAAAGGTCGTGCATGTCTATGGCTTTTCATGTTCAAGTTGTTTCTCACGCATCCCGAGGCCAAATCATGTGAAACCAAAGCTGTAGTTCTCTTCTACTCCTCGAACCCAACAAGTTTCATGTTCACACTTTTGTCCCAAGAGTCCTAGATCATGAGTTATAAGCGTTGCATGCATGGTTTACCTATTTTCATCGTTTTCGAGCAAGAACAAGAATCGCGACGACACCAGACATCGAGTTCTTCTTTGCATGAACGTGACATACTAGACCGTCGCATTCATCTAAAATGCGACCGTACCCTACGTCGTGATTCTATCATTGACTTGACCATTCTGGCACCTCAAATTGTGTGCTGCATGGTTTTCTGTGTCATGCATGAATGCGACGTAGTAGTACGTCGCGATTTAGACTGTTTTCCCACCCAAGATTTTGCATGTTTTTACATTCAGATTTTGAAATAGATTATTGAACGCGACTAGTAGAACCGTCGCGATTCAAGCATCATCGCGACATGTCATGGGACCGTCGCGTTCCTGATTGGATAATCAGTCTGGCAATCGATTCCTGTTGTAATAGGCGACGCTTTGACCTATCGCGATTTGAACGCGACAGGTAGACCCGTCGCGATTTAGAACTTTGTACAGAGTCTTGTTTTGAACCATGTACTATCTTCTTAATTGCGTCGATTGTGTCCGTCGCCGATCTAGAGGCCAACCGAGACCTGTTTCTACAGTGTTTAGTGATATTCTTACATGTTATGTTCTTAACATGCATTGTACAGTCTGTCCAATGACTTAAAACTTGTTAACCATGAAAAAAAAAAAGTCATAACAACATGAATGTCTATTCCATTGTTCTTAAATGATATGATCTATTCTTGCAAACTAATGATTGATCATCTTTCTATTCTAGCTTGTTAAAATGAATAATTGTTATCTAAAATACTGAAAATCATGTCAAGTTAAGTACATGTTTCAATCTCTTGTCTTCATGTTAATTGCTTTCCGCATGTTTGAAACTGATGGATTGTGGATTGAGACACGTTCTTCACTACACACTTGCACTTTTCTTGGGGGATTGGAAACTCACAGCAGGCCATTCCGTATCGGCAGTCTATTGACATTTCTCTTAAGACCTCCATAAATCTCCGCACTCCGTGGATTCCCTCACGGACACCGAGTTGGTTATACCATTGAAGTTCCCTAGAGATAGTGTGTACTTGCTTTCTTCTCTTGTTCTCGTGAGAGTGATTTATAACCTTGACTTAAGCCATTAATGTGAAGAGATAACTAAAGTATAAACCTCGTCATTATGCTGCCGAAATTATCTCTTGATTATTGTTATCTTGAAAATCATGTTCACTTGACTTACTACTTCTTGACTCATCATCATCATGAACATGACATTACCACTGTTTATACCTTGAAACTCTTATATTGGCCATGAATGACTGTGGGTATCTACATTTGAAAATAGTGAAATGCTGACAGGGCACGACTTGTGTCCAAGGGCTCTAGTCTATTCCTAATGATGGCGAGTCATAAATATACTGTTAACCATAGGGTATAATGATTACTGGTGTTGCATCTGCGCTGGGAGTACTTGCGTGTTGAATGCTAGATACAATAACCACATACATGTGTCCTAGTGTACATTTCAAGGTGGATCTTTCCTTGGTGTACATTAGTGTCTTCGTGCTTGATTAGAGAATCGTGTTAAAAGTTCGTGCTTGCTTGCTTGCGTGATATGGCCATCCTGCATTTATTGCGATTAGTGATATTACGTTCTTGACATCAAGTGATATCTTACATGCTTGTGCAAAGTGATCCATTGCTAGTTCTATCTTGTTATCCGATTTAAGATCTTGCTCTATCATGATCACTCCCTCTATCTTGATCATGCATCGTGTTTAATGAAATTTACGTTCATGCATATCTTGGAAATTGTGCTTACCTAGTTCTAAATTGATAATCACTTATATCATTGCCTACACATTGAGATGTAAATCCTACTGGGCTAGTTTGCTCATTCCCTACTTTTAACCTTCTAGGTGACTATGAAGTACAAGAAGAAGAACCAGTCGAGGATGGAAATACGTCCGAGTGATGAGCGTTCCAACCATAGAGTTATCATTAGTTTGCTTTGAGTGTTAGAGCAATGTAGTCGGAAGTGAGGATTGAATGTAATTTGCTTTTATTGAGTCTTAGTCTTGTTACTCAACAATGATAGAGTTGTATTAGTTTCCTTTGAAATAATGAGTTGAGATTTGAATACAAGTTTAGTTGAGTTCATTATTGGGCCCTATTATGATGTTTGTGGATACACATTTAGGTCTTGCCAGCTAGAGGCTTATTTGCCGACTGCTCAAGTCTCAGAATATCGACTTGAATTATCTAAATATTATCTGATGTGTAATTCTCGGGACGTGACAGTTTAGTTGTATCAGAGCCTAGGAAACAATAGGAATGTTAAGTCCTGGGTTTAAGTGACGCAAGAACTTACGTTACGAAAAATTACATATAGCACCGGTGAGAATGGGTAGAGACTGGGAATATATTAGTTGAATGAACCGAACACTCATACCCATAAACCCTTATGATGTATCTAGAGACATTAATTGGTTTCTATCCTTTTTCTCAGAAACCTCATAATTCCTTCAACTCAACTGCAATGGCATGCAATCAGTGGCAGGCTATGCAGGAAACTGTGGCTAGACTAACTTAGGCACTACAAAATGTAGTCCAGGTTGGAAACCAACCAGTAGCTGCCCGGAACGGAGCGGGCGACTTACACCGCAATTTTAGAAGTATGAATCCTCATCGCTTCTTCAGATCTCCTGACTCAGACGAAACGGAGAATTGGCAAGAAGAAATAGAAAGAATATTTCAAGTCATGCAATGCACGAACCGGGAGAAGGTGATACTTGCCACCTTTCAATTTACCAAGGACTCTAGGGCATGGTGGAAGGCCACATCGGCTCACCTACCTAACGTAGCAGAACTAGAATGGGCTGGCTTCCTGGATATATTCCGGGGAAAGTACTTCTCCGAAAGGGTCAAGGAGAAGAAAGCTGTGGAATTTGCCACACTGAAGCAGAAAGGTATGTCTGTGGCTGAGTATGAAGCTCAGTTTGCTCGGTTGGCGTGTATGCCCCACATCTGGCGGGAACTGAAAGACTGAAAGCTAATCGCTTTATGGATGGGCTTAGGCCCGCGTTCATTGAAAGGTTGGGACCACTCAACCTCGGCACCTATGCTAAAATGGTCCAAAGAGCCCAATGGTGGAAAACACCATGGCCAAAGTAGAAGGCATGAGGGGGAAAGACATCTCCAAGCCTGTTTGTCAAGAAGGGAGCAGCCAATACTGCAGCCACTTCCGAAACAACACCAACAATAATTATAACAACAACAAGAAGAGGTCAAGCATTGGGGGAAATTATAGCATAAAAAAGAAGGTCAAGACGGAAGGAAGGCAGTTAGCCGAGAACTGTAAATTGCGATAAGCTAGGACACCGAGAGGAAGAATGCTAGAAGAAGCTCGGGGCATGCTTGAGATGTGGTGGGCGAGACCACCGTATTCCTGACTGTCCGATGTTGAAGGACCAGCCAGGGAAGGCCCAGAATATACCACGGCGTCAGGGACGCCTTAATGTTGTCATAGAAGCTGACCTACCCGAGGAAGGGGGTATGGTGGAAGGTACCATTTTCATACACTCTCGACCTGCTTTTGTACTTATTGATACTGAAGTTGCATATTCATTTATTTCCACCGCATTTGCTGCAACTCTATCTACTAAACCTATACCCATGAAGTCCAAAATCACCGTAGCTTCTCCACTTGGCTCGAAATCTAAGCTCATACACCATCTACCAAATTGTGAAACCATGATCGGAGGACACAATCTCCCTACCGATCTCATCTGTTTAGACATGAAGGGCTATGATGTCATACTGGGTGTCGATTGGTTAATCGAATATGATGCCAATGTAAATTGTCGCCATAGAAGGGTCACATTTAAAAGACCAAACCTTCCAACTCTATCATTACTTGGCACCCGCTATCATAAACACCTTGTCCTGATATCCTCTCTAAAAGCTTCTAAGCTAATCAACCAGGGTTGTGAAGCTTTCCTAGTTTCGGTCATGGCGATTGAAAAGAAGAAGAAACCAACTCTAGAAGACATTCCCATAGCCAGAGACTATCCTGATGTATTTCCAGAGGACTTACCTAGTATACCACTAGAACAAGAGGTAAACTTTACCATCGAGTTACTCCGTGGGGCAGCCCCTGTATCCAAAGCTCTATATTGCATGTCCCCTGTTGAACTGCAGGAGCTAAAAAGGCAGATCCAAGAATTATTAGATCAAGGTTTTATCAGGCCCAGCACTTCCCCGTGGGGAGCACCTGTACTATTGTCAAGAAGAAGGACGGATCAATGAGGCTCTGCATTGATCACCGTCAGTTAAATTAGTTGACAATAAAGAACAAGTATCCACTGCCTCGCATCGATGAGCTGTTTGATCAGATCTCTGGTGCACAATACTTTTCCAAGATAGATCTAAGATCGGGCTATCATCAACTGAAAATTAGAGACGAAGATATACACAAGTCTGCATTCCGGAGTAGATATGGTCACTACGAGTTCGTGGTTATGTCTTTTGGCTTAACAAATGCTCCAGCGGCCTTTATGCAACTTATGGACAACATCTATAGGCCATACTTAGACCAATTCGTAGTGGTATTCATTGATGATATTCTTATTTACTCCAAGTCTAAGGAAGAGCATGAAGAACACTTGAAGGTTGCTCTACAACTGCTTAGAGACAATCAACTCTATACAAAACTTAGCAAGTGTGAATTCTGGATGGAGGAAGTATCTTTCCTTGGCCACATTATATCCAAGGAGGGAATCTCTGTAGATCCATCAAAAGTGGAAGCTGTGAAGAACTGGGCAAGGCCGACAACTGTGTCGGAAATTAGAAGCTTTCTGGGTCTAGCTGGCTACTATCGCCAATTCATTAAGGACTTTTCAAAGATAGTTGTACCATCACCAGACTTACCAGGAAGGAGAACCCGTTCACATGGACTGCCGAATGTGAAGACAGTTTCAAGGCATTGAAGGAGCACCTCACTTCAGCACATGTACTGACACTACCGTAACCGGGGAAGTTTCGAAGTTTACACAGATGCATCCGGGATTGACCTAGGCTGTGTACTGATGCAAAATGGGAAGGTGATATGCTACGCCTCTAGACAACTCAAGAAGCATGAAGACAACTACCTTGTGCACAATCTGGAGCTAGCTATTGTAGTCTTCGCTTTGAAGATATGGCGTCACTATCTTTATGGTGAGAAGTTCATTGTATTTTCTGACCATAAAAGCTTGAAGTATCTGTTTTCTTAGCAAGAATTGAATATGAGACAGCGGAGGTGGTTGGAGTATCTCAAGGACTTCAATTTCACTATCCAATATCATCTAGGAAAAGCAAATGTCGTGGTAGATGCTCTTAGTAGAAAGTCAATGGCTACCTTGTCAAGTCTCATGGTGGGTGAATGGAGATTGCTAGAAGACGTTGCCAAGCTAGATATAGATGCTGACACTAAGAAGAAGGGATGTCTGATTGCTAGTGTTAGAGCACAACCTACACTATTTGAAGATATTATAGCACTTCAAGACAATGACCCTATGCTCGTGGAAATTAAGGCTAATCTGGACCAGAGGCCGGATTTTTCTTTAATAAAAGAAGGAAGATTGTTGTTCCGTGGCCGAGTCTGTGTACTTGACCATGCGGAAACAAAGAAAGCAATATTGGAAGAAGCTCATAAGACCAGGTATACCATTCATCCTGGAACTACTAAAATGTATCAGGATTTGCAAAGAAGTTTTTGGTGGCCAAATATGAAGAGGGAGGTGGCGGAATTTATCGTCAGATGATTAACCTGTCAAAAGATCAAGGTAGAACACTTGCGACCTACAGATAAAATTAAACCCCTAGAAATCTTGGCGTGGAAATGGGAAGGAGTAGGGATGGACTTTATTTTCGGACTGCCTAAATCTAAAGTTGGATTCGACAGCATATGGGTGATCATCGACCGCTTGACCAAGTCCGCTCACTTTTTGCCAATTAAGAACAAGTGGACAGTGGATGTTCTGGCTGCTTTGTATGTGAAGGAAATTGTTAGATTACATGGGGTACCAATATCTACTGTGTCTAATAGAGACTCTAGGTTTACATCCCATTTTTGGAAAGGACTACACTATTCCTTGGGATCTAAACTGAACTTCAGCACGGCTTTCCATCCGCAGACTGATGGTCAGACAGAGAGAACGAATCAGGTGATTGAAGATATGCTTAGAGCCTGTGTTCTAGACTTTGGAGGTAGTTGGCATGAACACTTACCTCTTGTGGAGTTCGCCTACAACAATAGCTATCAGGCCAGCATTCAAATGGCACTATTTGAAGCCCTTTATGGCAGGAGCTGTCGATCTCCAATGTTCTGGTATGAAGTTGGTGAAAAACAATTGCTAGGACCAGAAATGATAAGGGAGACTACAGAGAAGGTAAAGCTTATCAAAGAAAGAATGGCGGTGGCACAACAAAAGCAAAAGGCATATGCAGACAATAGAAGGAGGGGCTTGGAGTTTCAGGTTGGTGATCATGTGTTCTTAAAGGTGTCTCTAGAACGTGGGATCAAGCGGTTTGGAATTAAAGGCAACCTGTCACCAAGATTCATCGGCCCTTTCGAAATCCTCGAAAGAGTAGGCGAAGTTGCATATCGTCTGGCATTACCACCACAACTTGATGGAATACACAATGTGTTCCACATATAAATGCTGAACAAATATGTACGCGATCCATATCACGTCATAGAATATGAACTTCTGGAGTTCAACAAAGATGAAACTTATCAAGAAAGGCCAATTGCGATCGTGGACCGGGAACTGCGCTAATTGAGGAACAAGATCATCCCACTGGTAAGGGTTAGATGGAATCAACGTCTGGAAGAAGATGATACATAGGAAACTGAGGAAGCAATGCGCAAAAGATATTCGGAGTTGTTCACAAGTAAGTACACCTCACTTGTACAATAAATTCTATCTATGAATTTGGGGACCAAATTCTCTTAAGTGGGGGAGGGTGTAGCACCCCGAAAAATTCAGTAATAAAAATATTGAAATAAAAAGGAAATAAATAATTTCCACATTATTGAAATGGTAGAAACTTACGTACCATTATCGTATGTGCAAGAACACATCAAAAATTCCATAAAAATTATAGTTCAACCCTAAACAATATGGCCAAATGATCCACGAAGAAATTCGCGCAACAAAAAATTCGATTGGCCAAGTTTATGTCGTATAGTGACTAATTATCATAATTAGAGAATAAATCAGAAATCTATTATCATGGGTAGATAATGTGATCATAAATCAAACAAAAATGATGGAGAGGCTCCAAACAACATGTATTGACAACCCATTATCACATTTGGGTCAATGGACAACTTCTGGCCCAAGAATAAAATCAAGTAAGAAAATACCTCAAAAATTCGTAACCCTAATTGAGCTGAAAATAGGAAGGAGAAATTAGGGCAAATCCTAAAACAATTAGCCATATTCAGTAAACAATTAGCCATATTCAGTAACCCAAATTCGTGCCTAACCATGGTATGAACCTTCCTAAAGCCTTACACACTCTAATTGGGTGAGAAACCATCAAAACTTGGAAGGTAGTAACCCAAAACCGCAACCCTCCTTTCCTATACACATTAGGACTCCTAAAAACCCTAGATGCTTAAATACTATTCCCAAAACCCTTGGGGACGAGTTTACCAATAGTTGGGGTCGTGGGGAGCAGCTCTTGAGCACCAGAGGAAGAGGAAATCGCCCCTAACCGGAGCCCTTCTTTCCAGCTGTGTTCTACATTGATCTGTGCAGAGAACCCTTCTTAGATTCGACCAAAGGTGAGTCAAACCTCGACCAAACCATGCAAGGCTTATACCCCTGGAAAGAGGGTTATGTCTAGTTTCTAATGGCACCATTTTGCCTAATTTTTATCCAGTGTATCGGGAGTATTAAGCGTTCTCCTCCAAGTGGTCAGCACGAGAGCTTTCTGGAGGACGAATCTTATTCAACTCAAAAGGTAGGTTGTCTCGAGCCAAACCTAAGCAAACCATATACTAATGTGTAGTTCATCAAGTCTACTTTCATGTGCATGCGTTTTCCCCAAATTTTATCGAGCATACATGGAGTATTAAACGTTTTCCAAAGGTCGTGCATGTCTATGGCTTTTCATGTTCAAGTCGTTTCTCACACATCCCGAGGCCAAATCATGTGAAACTAAAGACGTAGTTCTCTTCTACACCTCGAACCCAACAAGTTTCATGTTCACACTTTTGTTCCAAGAGCCCTAGATCATGAGTTATAAGCGTTGCATGCATGACTTACTTGTTTTCATCATTTTCGAGCAAGAACAAGAATCGCGACGACACCAGACGTCGCGTTCTTCTTTGCATGAACGCGACGTACTAGACCGTCGTGTTCATCTAAAACGTGACCATACCCTACGTCATGATTCTGTCGTTGACTTGACCATTCCGACACCTCAAATTGTGCGTTGCATGATTTTCTGTGTCATGTATGAACGCAACGTAGTAGTACATCGCGATTTAGACCGTTTTCCCGCCCAAGATTTTTGCTTGTTTCTACATTCGGATTTTGAAATAGATTATTGAACGCGGCGGGTAGAACCGTTGCGATTAAAGTGTCATCGCGACATGTCGATCTGTCGCGTTGTGAACGCGACAGATGGGACCGTCGCGTTCCTGATTGGATAATCAGTCTGGCAATCGATTCTTGTTGTAATAGGCGACGCTTTGACCTGTCACGATTTGAACGCGACAAGTAGGCCCATCGCGATTTAGAAACTTTGTATAGAGTCTTGTTTTGAACCATGTATTGTCTTCTTAATTGCGACGACTGTGTCCGTCGCGGATCTAGAGGCCAACCGAGACCTGTTTCTACAGTGTTTAGTGATAGTCTTACATGTTATGTTCTTAACATGCATTGTACAGTCTGTCCATTGACTTAAAACTTGTTAACCCATGAAAAAAAGGCATAACAACATGAATGTCTATTCCATTATTCTTAAATGATATGATCTATTCTTGCAAACTAATGATTGATCATCTTGCTATTCTAGCTTGTTAAAATGAATAATTGTTATCTTAAAATACTGCAAATCATGTCAAGTTAAGTGCATGTTTCAATCTTATGTCATCATCTTAATTGCTTTCCGCTTGTTTGAAACTGATGGATTGCACTTATAGGCAACTCTTTCTTGGGGGATTGGAAACTCACGGCCGGTCATTCTGTATCGGCAGTCTAGTGACCTTTCTCTTAAAACCTCCGTAAATCTCTGCACTCCGTGGATTCCCTCACGGACACCGAGTTGGTTGTACCATTGAAGTTCCCTAGAGATAGCGTGCACTTCCTTTCTTCTCTTGTTCTCGTGAGAGTGATTTATAACCTTGACTTAAGCCATTAATGTGAAGAGATAACTAAAGTATAAATCGCGTCGTTATGCTGCCGAAATTATCTCTTGATTATTGTTATCATGAAAATCATGTTCACTTGACTTACTACTTCTTGACATCATCATCATCATGAACATGACATTACCACTGTTTATACCTTGAAACTCTTATATTGGCCATGAATGACTGTAGGTATCTACATTTGAAAATAGTGAGATGCTAACAGGGCACGGCGTGTGTCCAAGGGCTCTAGTCTAGCCCTAATGATGGCGAGTCATAAATATACTGTTAACCATGAGGTATAATGATTACTGGCGTTGCATCTGCGCTGGGAGTACTTACGTGTTGAATGCTAGATACAATAACCACATACACGTGTCCTAGTGTACATTTCAAGGTGGAACTTTCCTTGGTGTACATTAGTGTCTTCGTGCCTGATTAGAGAATCGTGTTAAAAGTTCGTGTTTGCTTGCTTGTGTAATATGGCCATCCTGCATTTATTGCGATTAGTGATATCTTGCGTTCTTGACATCAAGTGATATCTTACATGCTTATGCAAAGTGATCCATTGCTAGTTCTATCTTATTATCTGATTTAAGATCTTGCTCTATCATGATCACTCCCTCTATCTTGATCATGCATCGTGTTTAATGAGATATCTTGGAAATCGTGCGTACCTAGTTCTAAATTGCTAATCACTTATATCATTGCCCGCACATTGAGATGTAAATCCTACTGAGCTACTTTTCTCATTCCCTACTTTTAACATTCTAGGTGACTATGAAGTATAAGAAGAACCAATTGAGGATAGGAATGTATCCGAGTGATGAGCGTTCCAACCATAGAGTTATCATTAGTTTGCTTTGAGTGTTAGAGCAATGTAGTAGGAAGTGAGGATTGAATGTAATTTGCTTTTATTGAGTCTTAGCCATGTTACTCAACAATGATAGAGTTATATTAGTTTTCTTTGAAACAATGAGTTGAGATTTGAATACAAGTTTAGTTGAGTTCATTATTTGGGCCCTATTAAGATGTTTGTGGATACACATTTAGTGCTTGCTAACTAGAGGCTTATTTTTCGACTGCTCACGTCTCGGAATATCGACTTGAATTATCTAAATATTATCTGCTGCGTAATTCTCGGGACGTGACAGTTAGGTCCACCTACAACGCGATCTTTGGTCGAGGCATGCTAAGCAAGTTGGGGGGAGTCCCGACGGCCTATCATCAGAAACTTAAGTATTTGACGCCAAGCGGTGTTGGCGAGTTTATTGGGAACCAAATCGAGGCCCGGCGTTGCTATGTAAACTCTATTAAGGCAAAAGAACCCACAATTTCTGAGTTTGGCACTGTTCTTGAAGAAAATTCATAGAGAGGGGGACTTGCTGAACAGAACAAGACAATAAGCTTAACAGGTCAGGAGGGCAGGACTCTTGTTGTCAGGGCCAAGCTCCAGGAGCTAGAAGAGTTGTTGATGGAGTTTTTGAAGGACAATACTGACTTCTTCAACTGGTCAAAGGCCGACCTGCCAGGAATAAATCTAGAGGTTATACAACATCATCTTAACGTCAATCCCCAACAGACACCCTGTGAAGCAGAAGAAGCGGCCACTATCAGCCGAGCGGCAAGAGGCAGTTGACAAGGGTCTCGAAAAGTACCAGCGTGTGGGTACTGTTTGAGATGTTCTTTATCCAGAGTGGGTCGCGAACGTTGTCCTCGTTCGAAAGGCCAATGAGAACTGGCAGATGTGCGTCGACTTCACTGATCTCAACAAGGTCTGCCCAAAGGACAGCTACCCCCTGCCCTGCATAGACCAGCTCGTCGACTTCATGGCCGGCCATGAGCTCCTCAGCTTCCTCGATGCCTACTCGGGCTACCACCAGATCAGAATGTCGTCGGAGGACGAGGAGAAAAAAGCCTTTGTAACTGAGAAGGGTTTGTACTATTTCACTCGAATGCCTTTCGGACTAAAAAATGCAGGGGCAACGTATCAGCGGCTTATCAATAAGATGTTCGAGTCTTAGATCGATAAGACGATGGAGATCTACATCGACGATATGTTGGTCAAGAGCCACCGAGCCGAGGATCACATCTGGGACTTGGCCGAGACCTTTGAGGTTCTGCGACAGTTCAGGATGAGGCTCAACCCCGAGAAGTGTGTCTTCAGTGCTTGGGTCGATAAATTCTTGGGTTACCTCGTCTCCAGCCGAGGAATCAACGTCAACTTCAGACAAAGTGCAGATAACCCTCGACATGTCGCCACCGAGGACCATCAAGGGTTCATGTCAAAGTCGGTCGAGGCCTTTCTTCGATGTGTTGCGGAAGAAATGGCGGTTTGAGTGGGACAGCGATTGCCAGGAGGTGTTTGATGACCTAAAGGCGCACTTGGAAGACGTGCCCACTCTCAGCAAGTCGCAGCCTAGTGAGGAGTTACTGATGTATCTATCGACCACCGATCACTCCCTCAGCTCGGTCTTAGTGCGAGAAGATGGGCAATAACACTTGCCGATATATTATACTAGCAAAGCCTTAAGAGGGGCTGAGCTCCACTACACAGACCTAGAAAAGGCCAGCCTTGCGCTCGTAACAGCTGCTCGTCGGCTCTGACCCTACTTCCAGGCTCACAAGATCGTCGTTCTGACTGACATTCCGATTAAGCAGGTGCTCAGATGACTCGAAGCCTCAGGGAGGTTGGCCAAGTGGGCAATGGAACTTGAGGAATTCGACCTCACCTATAAGATGCAGGTTGCCATCAAGGAAAGGTCGATCGAGCGCAACGATGACAAAGGTTGGACGGTGTTCGTTGACGGGGTATCGAACTCCCAAGGCAGCAGAGTTGGTGTCATCCTGCACTCCCTGGAAGGTCTCATCCTCAAGTACCCAATCTGCATCGGGTTCACAGCATCGAACAATGTAGTGGAGTACAAGACCATTATCTTGGGACTTCGCATGGCCAAGTCACTGGGAGCATCTCAGGTAAGAATCTACAGCAATTCTCAATTGGTTGTTAGCCAGGTCACCAAAGAGCTCAAAGCCGAAGAAGAAAATCTCACCCAATACATGGAGTGCTGAAGCTGTTAGACAAATTCGAGTCGGCGAAACCATAGAAGATTCCAAGGGCTAACAATGCTCAGGCCGACGCACTCTCGAAGTACACAACAACATCTGAGCATTCGCTTGTGCCAATCGTACTTATCGAAGAGCTGTGTGAGCCTTCGGTGGGGGTGTCGATGGAGGACTAGTGTGCCAATGCTGAGCCAACATGAATGACGCCGATTACGAAGTACCTTCAGCATGGTCGACTATCGAATGACCATGACAAAGCACTTAAAATCAGGCGACAAGTGCCCAGGCTTTTTTTGCTCGAAGATGTCCTCTACCGCAAGGGGGTTTGTTTATCTGCATCTCCACTGTGTCAACCCTTTGTAGGCCGACGAGAACATACGTAAAGTTCACGAGGGTAGTTGCGGAAGCCACACGGGCGCTCAGTCACTTGTTCAGCATGTTACCCGACAAGGGTACTGGTGGATGATGATGCTAAAGGACGCTAAAGGCTACGCCAAGCAATGTCATCAATGCCAGCTTTTTAGCAAAATAGCCTGACAGCCACCAGCGAGCGTCACCACTTTGTCATCCCATGGTCATTCGCGTAGTGAGGAATGGACATTCTTGACCCATTCCCTCCTACCTCGAGTCAGAGGAAGTTCTTAATCATCGCCGTCAACTACTTCACAAAGTGGGTCGAAGTCGAGCCGTTAGCGAAAATCACGGACATCAATGCTTGGAGTTTAATGTGGAAGAACATCATCTGCCAGTTTGGCATGCCAAGGACACTCATAACTAACAGCGGAAAGCAATTCGACAACATAAGGTTTCGTCAGAATTGCTCCAAGCTCGACGTCCAGCACTGATTCACCTCGGTGGCTTACCTAGAGGCCAATGGGCAGGCCAAGGTGACAAACCGAACGATCCTTAATGGGATACAAAAGCAATTGGACGATCTCAAGGGGCGATGGGATAAAGAGTTGACCAATGTGCTATGGACATTCTGCGTCACGCCCTAAGAAGCCACTCGAGATCGCCTTTCGCGCTTGCCTTCGGGGTGGAGGCAGTGACCCCAGTGGAGTTACTTGTGCCGACATCAAGAATGATGGGCTTCGACCGCGAAAGCAACGATGAGTCTCTCTGAGCGGAGCTGGACCTAATCGAGGAGCGACGGGCCCGAGCAGTCGCTCGGATGGAAATCTACCAGCGAAGGATGAAGCAGACCTTTGCCACTAAAGTCAGGCCGAGACGCTTTGTCATCGGCAACCTTGTCTTATGCAAGATGGTCGTCTCGAACTTGAAAGCAGCGGTAGGTAAGCTCTCCCCGAACTGGGAAGGTCCACACCGTGTCATTGAGGACCTTGATCATGGGGCCTTCCAGTTGTTGGATTTAGATGGATCGACAATTCCAAGGACTTGGAACGCCAAACACCTTCATTGTTACTACCCCTAAGGCAAACAAAACGAGCCTTTATTGCATTCCTTGCCTCCCTGCATGGTCTGTAAGAATAGCGCAATCGAGAACCACCCGCCCGATGAGTTGCTAAAAAAGCATCAGCGTGAATATTGTCTGACGAGTCACTAAGGGCATCATCGAGAAAGTTGACCGACGAGTCTCTAAACAACATCGTCGTGAAAAATGCTTGATGAGTCCCTCTCGTTATGAATATTGTCTGACGAATCGCTAAGGGCATCATCGAGAAAGTTGTCCAATGAGTCGCTAAAAGAGCATCATCATGAAAATCACCTGACGAGTCACTCTTGTCATAAATATTGTCTCACGAATCACTAAGGGCATAGTTGAGAAAGTTGCCCGACGAGTTGCTAAAAGAGTATTGTCATGAAAATCGCCTGACGAGTCGCCCTTGTCGTGAATATTGCCTGACGAATCACTAAGGGCAACGTTGAAAAAGTTGTCTGACGAGTCGCTAAAAGAGCTCGTCGTAAAAATCGCACAACAAGTCGCTCTCGTCGTAAATATTGTTTGACGAGCTGCTAAGGGCATCATTGAGAAAGTTGTCTGATAAGTAACTAAAAGAGCATTATCATGAAAATCGTCTGACGAGTCGCTCTTGTCGTGAATACTGCCTGACAAATCACTAAGAGCATCGTCGAGTAAGTTGTCCGACGAGTCGATAAAAGAGCATCGTCATGAAAATCACCCGACGAGTCACTCTTGTCATAAATATTGTCTGGCAAATAGCTAAAGGCATCGTCGAGAAAGTTGTCCAATGAGTCACTAAAAGAGCATCGTCGTGAAAATCGCCCAACAAGTCATTCTTGTCATACATATTGTCTGACGAATCACTAAGGGCATCATCGACACAGTTGTCTAATGAGTCACTAAAAGAGCATTGCCGTGAAAATTGCCTAAAGAGTCGCTCTCGTCATAAATATTGTCTGATGAATCGCTAAGGGCATCGTCAAGAAAGTTGTCCGATGAGTCATTAAAAGAACATCGTCATCAAAATCGCACGATGAGCCTCTCTCGTCGTACATATTGTTTAATGAATCACTAAGGGCATTGTCAAGAAAGTTGTCTAACAATTCACTAAAAGAGCATCATCGTGAATATTGCCTGATGAGTCGCTCTAGTCGTGAATATTGTTTGACGAGTCGCTAAGGGCATCGTCGAGAAAGTTGTCTAATGAGCCATTAAAAGAGCATCGTCATGAAAATCGCCCGACAAGTCATGAAGAGCATCGTCGAGAAAGTTGCCCAACAAACTGCTGGAGAAGCATCATTGTGAAAACTGTTCGACAAGTCGCTAAAGAAGCATCGTCGAGAAAATGGTCTGAGTCACTGTCAAGCCTCACCCTAAGATGGACGACTACTCGGTGTTAGATGACAAATCAAATGATGTCGTAAGAGAGGGAATTCTTAACTCTTAGAGATCATTTTCATGGTAGAGGTCACTTCGGCACCCTCAACCTCCGACAAAAGTCCGAGTAAGATGCATGGACATTCTTGACAAAAGAATGATGAAGAGCGTTCTCAGGTTTGAATGGACGAGAAAAGGGAAGGAAATTACTATTTAAATTTTCCTCCTTACATTGGCTGAAAACCATGAACTCAACATGCACGGTAATTGAAGACATAGCTTGAGAGGCATACCAAAGAGAAGCTCAGACCCAGGTGCGACCGGCCACAGAAGGGCGGCCTTTTGTAGGTCTGTGCCACATAAATCTCGTTGTCACGCAAGGCCAGCTGAGGGCCGAGGACCCACCTCGGCCTCCGATCCATACGACTTAGAGGACGAGATGAACCCTCAATGAGGGGGCCAAGATATCTAGGCATGGGTTGCAAGCAGCCCTGTCCAAAAATACTAGGGGTCAAAAAACTATAGAGCTCACCCTAGATCCCATGGCAACTGACGCCGGCTAGGCAGGGTTTTGCGGGCGAAGGCCTCGGCTACACCAGCTCTCCTCCACATGCCTCCAGATAACGAGGCGAGAAGAAATGTCTGGATTAGTGGCGACACTTTCTCGCCTTCGTTGCTTCGAGCCTCCCAATCCAGTTAGCAAGGAAGGCTCGTTCTCTCCATCATTGCTTCGAGTTGTGGCCGACATGTGGGGTCGGCCAAGGCCTTTTCCACTTCCTAAGACGTCTTGTCATCATCACACTTAGGCCGAGAAGAATTTCAAAAGGGGGGGAGAGAGAGAAAGAGAGAGAGAGAGAGAGAGAGGGTTGAGGGACGCCAAACGATCTTCTAGATCGAGCTATTTATCGACACACAAGAAGAATAGTCTGTGAACCACGGTCACATCAGGAGGTCGCATCGGGCTCACATGGCCCGGGCGGGAAGCTCGCTCATGACTCTGATATATTGTCATGTCAGGGTACCAATCACGTTCACGTAAACAAAATGTCAGGTACAGCGAACCTCGCGCACTAACTTGGATTAGACGCAGCACTGGCATGTCGATTTTTGTCGGAATTCCTTACACATCATACACGACAAGATCCAAAGACTTGAGGGTACCCCGTGGTAAGAACAGGCAAC
This sequence comes from Colocasia esculenta, assembly GCA_014218235.1. Taxonomy (NCBI): domain Eukaryota; kingdom Viridiplantae; phylum Streptophyta; class Magnoliopsida; order Alismatales; family Araceae; genus Colocasia; species Colocasia esculenta. Next base: position 940,397 of record CM024756.1, read on the forward strand.
GGCCTAGCAGACAAAATGGAGCCTCTTTGATGCTCCACGAGATGGTATTCTCTACCCACGAGCCGAGAGTAGCGTATGAGCAAGGTCCCCACAGTCGAGCCCGACATCTCAAACTAGTGGCGTCGGCTAATATCACGAATGTCAAATTACCCTCAAGTTGAAAATCAATGCCTCTATCACTCGTCAGCTAAAGTCAAAGGATCAGGTCAGCAACAAACGGTGAACTCCGATGTCAGAATACCATTCATCCACAAGCAAGCGAGAGATGCGAGGAAAAGAGGAACTTTCATTTCAAAAGATCCCAACCCAGGGACGGGAAATGATTACAAAGTTCCCCGGCACAATCGAAGAAAAAGTCTATCCTATTGGCCTATATGTAGGCCTCCTAGTTGCTAAGAAAGGCAACGCCGACAGTAGGGACGTCGACGGTGGTGGTGGCATCATCAGCAGCCGCTTCAGCGTCCTCGATGACGCTCAGAGAATCCCCGTTGGTACCGACCTTGGTGCCTTCGGCTTTGTCCTCGCCATTTATCCCGACAAGTCAAGGTCGGGGTAAAGCTTCCTGACAGCTTCATTGCAGTCATTGTAGCCGCCCATGTAGAGCTCGTCCACCTCGTCGATAAGTTCCTTCGAGGTACAGAACTCCTTGATTGCTTGGGCCTGAGCCTCTGCCAGGCACCTCTCAAGGTCGGCCTTGGCTCTCACGATGGCTTCCTCCAATGAAGTGACCTTCTTTTTGGCGTTGGCCGCCATACTCTCAGCCTTTGTTGCTCACTTCTCGACCTCGGTTGCTGCCTTGTTCACCTTCATCACTCTCTCCTCGCTAAGTTGACGAGAGAGGTTGGTTTTGTGCATCAGGGCACCAAATGACGCCATGATCTCCCTGCTGGCTCAGTACACCGACTCGATTAGCTCATCAGTGTGCTTCACCGACGCCTCTGCTGGAGTCCGTGGGGGAAGTGAGCAGAGGCCCCACTCCTTGGCAGACAGGTCATCCTCAAAATGCACTTGAAGATGGGGGGACGACAGGGTCGGCACTAGGGCCAAGGCTGCCTGAGCAAACCCCTCGACTGCTTGCGAGTGTCTCGCGGGGCCCTGGGGAGGCGATACGACCTCCACCTCGGCCTCCTCCCCTCGCTCTCTTTCAGGGCTAGGTGGCCACCTTTTTGCCCCCTTTACGGAGGGCGCAGGATCAAATTTCCTCCAACAAAGCGCTCTTCCCTTGTAGGCCATCTTAACTGTGGAAGAAAAAATGTCAATTAGCTATTCAAACATGACAAAGGCTACACTATAAATAGATGGGGGCACGCCCCGACCCGACACATCGAACAACTTGAAGAGCTGCTCGGACAGATTGCGTAGGTCGGGAGGAGTCACCGCCTGCAGCCGCTCGAATTGTGAGAGCTCGACCTTGAACAGTTTCAAAGACTTGAAGGTTTTGCTCTTCACATTGATGGCCAAACTAAGAAGCAAGAAAGGGCCATCCTATTGAGTAGTGGACAAAAAAAGTTTCTCTTCCACTTATGGATGGAAGAGGGAATACGTTGAAGAAAGCCTCAACCAATTTGAACCGTGAAGTATACCCAATCACTAAAGGCCTTCACGACAACGAATAGAAGAAGAGCCGAAGGGAGACCTCGACCTCGACTTAGGAACAAAGTATGAGAAAGCTGGTAATCAACCATCATACGTTTGGGGCGAGCTGCAAAGACACTATGCCTAGATACTCAAGGAGGGCCCAGTTGAAGGAAGGAAGGGGTAACCGGAAGCTAGCTCAAATGGCTTCGATATAGAGGCAAAACCCGAGCTCCATCGAGTGGTGAGCTCGAGCGGCGGCGGAAGTAACAAAGGACATCCCCTCTGGCCAAGAGAATCTGGGGACCGACGCGGCCCACTCAAATGTGATCGTGTCCGCTTTTGAGAGCGCATTGGCCACCGCATCAGCTCTCTTTTGCGAACCAAATGTGTGGGCCGATAGTACCCTCGAAAGATACTAACTGGGAGTGATCAGAGGAGGGTTGGGCTGACCCTCCTCTGAGGACTTTATGACGATTTCCCATTCCAGAGCAATGGAGGTTTCCGCTTCGGGAGGGGAGTTTGTCGCGAGGACGACAATGAAGACATGGACGCCGATGAAGAAGGAACAAAGGACTCTAACCCTCTCTTAGTTGAGGCTTGGAGGATGAGGAATCACCAGAATCAAAAAAGCTAGAGGATGACATGGGTTACCTCTAAAGGCAACAAGCTGAGAGAGTAGAAACCGAGGAGAGGATCGAGAGCCGAGAGGGTGGTTGGAATTCACGCGTAGACTTACGAGTCGGGTATGCTCTCGCACGCATAAAAGGTGCTCCCTACGGGCCCCTAACCCCCATATTTATAGGGCTGGGGGGGGGGGGGGGGGGGGGGGGGGGGGGGGCAAATCCAATAGCCACAATTCGCATCGTCGCTACAAGGACCCAGATGCGGCCATGCGGCATATGGGCATTAGCTCCCGACCATAGCCTCAGATGAAGCTAGGATGTGACTGCCATAATCTAAAACAACAGGTCACGAAGCTCCAGGCAGTGACACGGCAGGTTGCGCCACGCTCAACAGCCGAGGGACTACCATCATGACCCCTAGCGTCATTCAGGTTTGACACAGTCACGTGGCAGGCGCATGTCAGGATCCGACTTCGCACTAAGCATGTGTCATCGCAAGGAGCTCCATGGGATGAATACAGCTTCACCCTGCACCGACAACGTTCCGACGTGAACTTGGGGGGCCAATGACACGAGTGACTCTCTCGTGCTCCGAAACCTGAGGTGTCAGTCATGCCTAACACCGAGATTGGCAAGAATGACACGCTCGCCTCAGACTACCATTGAGGTGAGCAGGCCGGCCCAGGACGGTGATGAGACTCCTCTCTCAGCAGGAAGGCCCAAGAGAGGAGGTCGGACTCGATCATGACCTCACCTCGAGCCAGGGCAGTAAGGTCAACGTCAACCTCCCTGACGTACGCAATCCCCCATCTCCCGACTGCCAAGGAGAGGAAACCTGGTATGACAGCATAAGTTGTCCTACAGGAACCTACCGCGCCGAGTGGCGGCATGCCTGGTATAGAGGCATTGGTTCCCTAATATGGCAGCAAGGTGCGCTAGGTATTGGACTCATACACGCCAAGCATAGCGACGTGGGATTTTCAGAATGGTAGCGTGGCACTACCTACCCAGATCGAGACGATAAATACTAGTCTCAAGCTCCCATTCTTTGAACCGGAGGACAACCAAAACATCTATATATAGGGAAGGCACTCGACCAACAAAAAGGGGGTACGCGATCTACTCCGTCCACACTCTACTCCTTAATCATGGACAAACTTAGATGTTGGAGTGTCTCCTCACCAAACACCCTCGGTGGACTTGCAGATCGTTGGGTCGAGACGCACTCCTCGTCGACTACAAGAGGATTTTTTCGACTTCCCGTTGACTCTGGCCGACGTCCTCAGCGCAACTGTAACAACTCCAATTGATAGTAAAATGTGATAAAATAGACTCAAGTGATTACTGACTTTTTTTCTCCACGTAGCTTGAAGTGGATGTGGCATTGTGTGCTTTAGTGGTGTTTTAGGTGGCTAATGTCTGAAATTTATGATATATGTTTTAAATATTCTAGAATAATTGTTTTAATAAATTCGCTGGAAAAGGAAGATACCCTCCTCGTTTTTCAGTTTAAAAAATAATATTTCCGTTGGTAAGGCAATTACATTACAATTACTAGAAAGTTTCGACGTCGTTACCTGTTGTCAACAGGTCGTATCTGGAGAACAAACACGAAACTTCTAACAAGCATTTTCCCGAACAGGTTGCAAGCGGGTCGATCAGTCCGCCTCCTGGAGGCCGCCGAGCACGACGGAGCCCACGAACAGCCCTGCCGCCCCGACCGCGAGAGCCCCAGCGAGCAACGCCTGCGCAGCCACTAGGGCCACCGAGTCGTCGGGAATAAGCACTATCGCCGCCACAGCGGCTACGAGCAGGGGCAGCGCCACCGACGCCAGGACGGAGGGAGAGAACCCGGCCGCCTTCTCCAGAAGGCTGAGGAGGCCGAGCTCTTCGGCCTTGGAGAAGACACCCAGCTTCTCGATGGAGGAGAGGGTGAGCCCCAGATCCTCGGCCTTGGAGAGCAACCCTGCCTTCTCCACGTTGCTGAGCACCTTCCTCTTCTCCAGCTTCTTGAACACATCGACGGTGACCTCCTCGCCGCCCTCCGAGAAGATCCCCTGCCCGTACCACTGCTTCTTCCAGCCGTCGTCGTACCTGTTGACCTGTGATGGCGATTCGCCAAACGGGAAAGAAGAAATCACGTCATCTATCCCGAAACGGAGACAGACCTCTCAGGAGAAAGGGAGTAAAAAGACGAGCCTTCGCCGAGAACCTTTGTCTTTGGGGCCATGGCGATGACCTTCAGACTTCTTCTAGCAGGGAGGGCGCGGGGCGAAGAGGAGGAGGAAGGAGACAAAGAGGCATAGGCGGCGGAGGAAGACGCCATTGTTGCCATTTTGCTGGGGTTCGCACCCGCTAAATTCACTTTCCTCTCCCTCCCTCGCTGTCTAACCCCGAAATCTGTTGTTCTGTGTTTGAACCCAGTGCTAGATTTCGATCATCTGCTCAGAGCGGCATCCATGGATGATGTTTTTCCTGGAGCCAAAGCTCGTGTCTTGCTCAGATTGCCGCCTCCTCTCGCGGCCCCTCCCCTCCACTTCTTCTGTTTTGTTATTTATCTGGGGGTGTTCCGTTTTTGGGTGTTTGGGGACGGGACTGCTGCAAAAGGGTGACGTGGAATCTGCCGCTGGCCAATGGTGGAGAAGGAAGGCCCATCCGTTGCCTCCCTCCATTCCCGACAACCACAATTCGGACGGCGTGGGGGCCCAAATTGCGTCCGCTGCTCCCCAAGTGCTAGTTTCTGGTCATTAACTTGTACCCTCTCTCTTGTGCTGCCAACGGGAGCGGAGACGTAGCAAATCAGATAATTTCATGTCCACTCTAGTTAGTTATCCGGGTAATCTCCGTCCGTTCCAAATAAAAATAGGTAAATTAATATAGATTTTTGTGATTTATTTGTTAATCTCTATTAAAAAAAGTGTCTCAAACAGTCTCTCTTCTTAACAAATTGGGAAAATTAATTGGGGGTCCTTGTCAGAGCCTGGTACTTATTTCTCGTCCCTGTCAGAATACCGGTTGATGTAAAGTCCCTGCTTTTCTCCAGGTTTAATTTCCAGTCCCTGCTTTTCAGATGTCACCATTTACGGCCCTCCACACACGATTTCTGTCTCCTTGGCCTCCGTCTCTTTTTTCCATTCCCGTCTTACCCTTCCCTCCTTTTTTCCATCGCCTGTTCCCCATGCGAAGTTACTCTTACATACCCTGCCAAGAACTTATACAGCAACCATTGACAGCACTTACAAACCGCCTTTCGAAGGTCCGTGAACCGTTCTTCACACTATAAAAGGAACCCAGGGCCCCATACTTATCCTTCATCACAAGCTTCTAACGCTCTTCTTCTTCCTATCTTTCTTGCTCGTCTTCTTCATCTTTATTTGCAGATGTCTTCATCTAACCGTGCTCCCCAGAGGGATGGCAAGGCACCTGCCTCACCGGTGCCACCGTCACCCCCGGCTCCCCCGTTGCGACAGTCCACCTTCAGCGCCGACTACTGGGATGGTTTTTACGTGGGCTGGAAGATGGCTTTACAGAAAGCCTCCCGGCAGTACGGCGACAGGGGCCTCAATAACATCCTCCCAGACATCGGCCCTAGGGTAGAACACATCCCTTCCTCTCCTTCCTCCCCTGACCGTTCCGGCACCTCCCCTTCCTCCCCTGACCGTTCCGGCACCTCCCCTTCCTCCCATCCCTCCCCTGACCGTTCTGCCTCCTCCCCTCCGTACTCTACCGAGTGGTCGGTAGAGTAGAGGTAGAGAGTTATTGTAACATGGCTTCTTTATGATAAGCATTTTCGTTTGATGCAGTCTTCTCTGTGCTTATGTATGTGCTCTGTATCATGCAAATTCAACATGTTACCAATAACACACTGTAACATCCCCTCATATATACTATAATCAACATGACCAACGACTGTAAGAGATTATAACATATAATGTAAAACTGTATGTTAGAATGTAGTGCTTGAACTGTAAGAGAGTAGTACTCAAACTGTAACAGGGCTGTTCTTTAGGTGTAACACTGTAGTGCTCGAACTGTAACAGCTTAGTACTTAAACTGTAACATTTTATTACGTATAATATAACAGAAATCGTAAGTGCTGGAACTGTAAGAGTGTAGTGCGCGAACTGTAAGAGTGTACTGCTGAAAATGTAAGAGTCTAGTGCTTAAACTGCAACATCTTATTACATATACTGTAACAGAAATTGTGAGGAGACAGTGCTCTTCTTCCTCTTATCTTTCTTGCTCGTCTTCTTCCTCTTTATTCTGAGATGTCTTCATCTAACATACGGTACACAGGTTAAACTGTAAGAGTATTAGAGTTAAACTGTAACACTTCGTTACGTACACTGTACAACAAAACGTAATTGTAAGTGCGCGAACTGTGCAAGTGTATTACTGAAACTGTAATAGCGTAGTAGTGGAGTTGTAACATCGTAGTGCGTAGACTGTAATAATGTATTACATACACTGTAATATTGGAATATAAGGACGACGTTCTGTTGTAACTAATATACAACATTTAAAATCCGTCAGGATTGTGGGGTGGGTTGCTACAAGTTCTTCGGTTGTGACCTGTTTGTTTGCACCGTGAACAAATATATGCATGATCTACTTCTCCTCTTGAATGTATTCTCCTCTTTCTCGGTCTTCCTGGCAACCTTTTTGTTGTCGGTGGCTTGATTAGAACTTCTGATGGTTGAGGCGGATCCGGCATGTCAAATGTTGGGATAGGTTGAATGTTTCTTTCATATGCAGCCCTATACACTTCTGTGCTGTAAAATGCCGAAACATATTGAGTAACGGCCTCCTTGTTACTGCCAATTGCTGCGCATGCATGCTTGCAAGGAATCTTGACAAGTTGCCAGTGTCCACAGGAACATGTTTGTAGATGGAGGTCTACGGCGTACGTCTTCATACTTTCAACAACCTCAAATTTGATTCCATCTGAATGACGGATTGCTAAGCTTCTCCTTTCTTGAAGGTTTTTTTCGATGATTTTTTGTACTTTAGGACAGTATGGTGTATCCCACAATGCAGCATCAATTTTCCTCTTTGCAGCCATTTCCATCATTTGCACTCTAATTTTGTCAACCATCTGTAGTATTGGTAGACTTCGCGCGTCATGTATCCAATTGTTGAATGACTCTGCCAAATTAGAGTATAATTCACCAAACCTGTATGGCCATGTGAAGGAAATTAGGATAACATCAAATATCTGTAACAAGTGTCCACTACATACTGTAACCTTATTTAACACGTTCTGTAATAGATTATCCCTACAACTGTAAGCACATAAATGGCAGAATGTAATAGAACATATCGCTTATGTATTTAAAGAGCCGAACCTTTGTCCCTGGAAAAGAGCATGGGACCAGTGTTCGACATCATTTCGGAGCACCCATTCTTTGGCCTCAGTAGAATTAAGCTCCATTGCAGTCATTGCGTCTTGGTACTCTTGTTCAGTAACAGCATAGGCAATGCGCTGGAGAATTTTTCTAAGTAATTTTTTGAAAGGGGCGGCATACTTCCCCGCACATTGGTCGTTGAAGTTCTGCATGATGTGCTGGAAACAGTAGCCGTGATGATCATTCGGAAATACGTCAGGGATCGCTTCCTTCAGACCTCTCCCTCTGTCTGATAGGAACGCGATCCTTCTATCTGATAGCAATGCCTTTTTCAAATTTTGTAGAAACCAGACCCAGTTGTCATATGTTTCCGAATCTGCGATGGAGTAGGCTACACTGAATAGCTCATTGTTACCGTTTAAGGCACTTGCAGCAAGTATAACCCCTTGCACTCTATGCTGTTTGATATGAGTTCCGTCCAAAAAGAGCATAGGTCGACAACCAACTTCGAACCCATATGCAGACGCCGCGAAGCATATGAAAAACCGTTTGAAACGTTGAGTCTCCGGGTCCACTTCTAGAGACAAGATCGATCCCGGGTTTGACTGTAATGCACGTTCGCTGTACCAGTTCAACATATGATAGCTTGTTCTGAAATCGCCGTATAGTGAACCGACAGCAACCTCTTTGCCCCACCATGCCTATTCAAATGATTATACATGTTCTGTAAGAGTGTTACAGTTCTTGTCCTCATACCTTACAGTATCCTTCTTAAGTTGTTACAGTATACGCTCAAATCATTACAGTTGTTACAATACAAACCCTTACAGTATATGATTACAGTTGTTACAATACAAGGGTCAGAGACTTACAGTATATGATTACAGTTGTTACAGTGGCATGCAGATATTGTTACAGTATACGTCGAAATGATTATAGTTATGACAATGATAGTCTTACAGTATATGAGGACAATTGTTACAATGCTAGGGTCAGAGAATTACAGTTATGGATCTATTGATTACAGTAGACGTCATGATGTGTTACAATTCAATTCATGGCATACCTGATGATAAGGGATGCAGATACCGTATTCCCGACGGATGTCACTCATCATTTCACTTGCTCTGTAGGTGGGTTTATCAACTAGTTTCCCCTTCACAGCATTTGCTACCCACTTCTTAGATGTCCGTGGATGTCCGTCGCTCATAATGTCACATCCACAGGTGTGTATGTTGTTGAGACTTTTGATTGCAAATTGTGGACCTCCACGAACGACAGACGCATGCAGGCGCCATGGGCAAACAGAGACATTGCAACGTACAGTTAATCGTACAGAGTCATTCTTCAAATATTTCCAATTAAATCCTCGTGCGATCGCGTAATTTGTCAGTTCCATCTGCAATAGCTCTTTGCTTATGAAGACTTGTCCTACTGAGTGTATTCTACCTACGGAATATTGCGTCAACACTGGTACTACACCTTCCGCTCCTTCTCCTCGCACATACAACTCGAAACTGCTTCCTGGTAATTGGAGGGGTTCTGGGGTTACCAAAGAACCGCCATGCGTGTTTGAAGTACTTCTGCAAATAATGTACATACATACATTCTTAAGACGAAGGCTTGTTAAGAATGCATGGGATAACATGAAGGGTGGTGAAGAATACATGGACCACGTACCTGTCAAGTGGTTGCGTTCCATCTGAATGACGACTAGCATGCGTACTAAGGCAACGAGTTTCCACCTGATGAATTTGTAGATTTATCAATGATTTTCCCTGACACTTGTGAAGATCAAACATAGCTAGGACATCCCCATCGTCAAGCAACACCTGTTCAACGTCGGTATCCATGGGAAGACGATACTTCAGCATGTTCTCCTGCATGTCTACACCCAACCTTTGGGAAACCCTGCTATGAATGGACGCCAAATCCGTGTCCCTCCCTATGAAAAGAACGAAACTTTGATCTCCAAATGAACATCTTGCAGGGAGCTGCTCCATTGGGTGGCAGAGGAAGACAAACGGTTCGTGGAAGACGTTTCGTGTATGAGTGGCTTGGACTGGGGGTCAAATTGGCGGGAGTGCGTATGTGGCTACCTAACATGGCGGGAAAGCTCTATACGAAGGGCTGTGATTTCCTTGACGTCCCGTCGTCTGTCGTACCGAGTATTTTCAGCCGCCCGATGGTCATCATTGCAGTGCACCGCCATCTTGTTGAGTCCAGTGTCCACCCGTCGGGTACACCGACTTCATATATCATGACTTTTCTCCTTCCCTTCTCCTACACCGCCATTCCTCCACCAGACCTCTTCTCTGTTACAGTTTCCCATCCTTCAGTTACATCTCCAGACGAAGCAATCCGTCTCTCCCCTCTAACGATGGCAAGCCGTCGATCTCCTACGAGCGCTGACATTCAGAGCATTGCGGCGGATGCGGTGCAAGAAGCGTTCGTGGAAGAACCCACACTCCAAGTCGTACGAAAAAGTAGTTTCTTCTTACCCTAATACGGATGTTTGTCGAATGAATGTTTTCATTTTTAAGATGCGATCTTTTCTTTGCAGAAAAGAATGAATATAATACGCGATGCTCGCTTCTGTTCTACCGTTCCGTTATGGCCGATTTGCAATTTAGGAGCGCGCATCTGAAGTTGATGAGGAATTCACCATTTCGCGCGTATATCAAATGCGAAATGGTGACCTACCCAATTTCACTCATTGTCGATCTTATGACACGTTTCGATGGAGAGCGTTTTAAGATTGGCTCATGCAGCATGACTTTTCGCCCTTCAGACATAGCCAAAGTTATGGGTATACCAAACGTTGGTTCCCCTATCGACCTGAACACGGATGGGACAAAAGCCAGTTTGCGCCGGATCCTTGGAACCAAAAGAACGATGGACAGGCACAATGTCCATTTGAAACTTAAGGAGTACGTTCCACAGGAGGGTCAGCTTGCTGTTGAGATTTCCGTGAAGCTTTGGGTTGCGCTTCTTTGTTCCTGTTTCTTCTTCCCCACAAGTGGGATGTCGGGGTCGCTGTCCATTCTGCCATACCTGGACGACCTCCATGACATGAACAACGCCAATTGGGCTGCCGCAATCCACGAGTACCTGATGTCGGGGGTGATGGCATTCAAAACAGCAGCTGGTTCCTGCAAAAACATCTTCCTAACCGGTTGTGTTCCCGCTCTCGGTGTGAGTATACTGTTACGGTACACTCTGTTACAGTTCCTGAATGTGTCTATTCCAGAAGACTCATAGAGTACATTTACAGAAGACATATGTATATGTTACATACGTTTTCATATGTCCTCTGTTACAGTTCAAGACGGTCTATATTACAGATGACATATGAACCTATTACAGTATCTGTTACATACATTTACAGAAGACATATGTATCTGTTACATACGTTTACGATACACTTCTCATACGCATTATCTATTTCATAATGATGTAGGCATGGTTTTTGATGCACCAATACAAATGGAAACCAGATCATCCGGAAAGGAATCCCCCATTTTTCCGTTGGGATTGCCGGAATAAGGGACCGGAGTTATCCGCCCTACTACGGGGGTTGCGACGATCTGATGTAAGTGTCACTTACCCCTGGAACTGTGTTATCTTGGTATATGACTTATACCTGTACCTGTACCTGTGTTAATTCAGGTGTATTTGGAGTATAATGAAAATGAGGAGCCACCTAGAGCTTCGCGACGATTGACGGCATCCACGTCAACCACTTCCCGAACCCCTCCATCAGATAACTCTCTGCATGGCATTCTTAGCCAGTTACAGCGGCAGAATGACCAGTTACTTCGGCAGAATGACCAGTTAAAGCGGCAGAATGACCAATTACACCGGCAGAACAATATCCTCCAGTCAATGGATGGAAGGCTACATAGACTGGAGGAACAATTTCAGCGGCAGCCTCGGTGGCAACATCCCCCCCCAGAGACAGAATGTGCAATTTTAGCCCTACCGCCATTGGAGCTCCCAACAGCTTCAGTACGATCACATGCCGTGGCAAAGAAGAGTTACCAACGTCCAGGTAAACGTTTTGTGTCCTTACATTGTTTCATTTGCTTAGTTACAGAAGATGCTTTCCTCATTTACAGTTAGAGTCCTACTCTCTTACAGTCATTCCAATACTTAGTAATACGATTGTACTCTACCTTTACAGTTTCATTCCTTGTCTGTTACAGTCTTTCATATACGAAGTTACAGAAGTGTTCTCTATGTTTACAGCTCTCTTTCATAGACATTAACAGACTTTCGTGTTCTCAGTTACAGGAAGGAGATCCGTGCAAACAAGGTCGCGGCGGTCATTTAAGGAGTTGCACATTCCCGAGTTGAAGGAGGGGAAAAAGAGGGGGCGAAAGGAGGAGGAGGAGGACCAGAGGAAGAGGAAGAAGGAGGAGAAGGCGGAGGCGGAGGAGGAGGAGGCGGAGAGGAAGAGGGAGGAGGAGGAGCAGAGGAAGAAGGAGGCGGACAGGAAGAAGGAGGAGGAGGAGGAGGGGAGAGGAGGAGGGAGGAGGAGAGGAGGCGGAGAGGAGGCGGGAGGAGGAGGAGCAGAGGAAGAAGGAGGCGGAGAGGAGGCGGGAGGAGGAGGAGCAGAGGAAGAAGGAGGCGGAGAGGAAGAGGCAGGAGGAGGAGCAGAGGAAGAAGGAGGCGGAGAGGAAGCAGAAGGAGGAGGAGCAGAGGAAGAAGGAGGCGGAGAGGAGGCGGGAGGAGGAGGAGCAGAGGAAGAAGGAGGCGGAGAGGAGGCGGGAGGAGGAGGAGCAGAGGAAGAAGGAGGCGGAGAGGAAGCAGAAGGAGGAGGAGCAGAGGAAGAAGGAGGCGGAGAGGAGGCGGGAGGAGGAGGAGCAGAGGAAGAAGGAGGCGGAGAGGAAGAGGGAGGAGGAGGAGCAGACGAAGAAGGAGGCGGACAGGAAGCAGAAGGAGGGGGAAGAAGAAGGAAATAAAAGGAAGCGGCGTCAGATATCCCCATCATCATTGTCCCGACGTGTTACAGCTGGGACGAGGATAAGACGACAACCAGATATCTTTACGGTATGGTTTCCCCTTACAGAATTTACATAAGCTGAGCATTCGGTTACAGAACCCTTCATGAGACATAACAGTTTGTTCCGAGTCCGTTACAATTACATTATAATATTTTTACAGAACATTCCTTTTTTACTTACTCTATCGCAGCCAGACGATTTTCGGCACCACAAAGCCACGAAAGTGAATGTGTCCACTTGCGAACCGATCCTTGTTCAGTCTCAAGAGAGTGCAGACACACTTCCAACGGGCAAGAAAGAGGAGAGACGTGATTACGTCGCCCGGGACGCATTAGGAGTGGCCGAAAAGTCATTGATTGAACGATTTTTCAATGAGTGCTTCATTAATGAGTACGTGTTACATTATATGTCTACCATGTTTACAGTTTCGACCAAAGATGTTTACATTATATATCTACCATGTTTACAGTATATGTCTACCATGTTTACAATATATGTCTACCATGTTTACACTATATGTCCACCATGTTTACAGTTTCGCCAATTACTGATGACAGTCTTAATTCTTACCTGTAGAAATTTCATGTTCAACGGCCCTGTGGAGGGATACGACAATTTCCTCTCGTTTCATGACATCCGGGAGCTATTGTTCGCGAGGGAGAGCGAATCGGTCGTAATTGACTGCTACGTCAACGCTTACTTGTTTCGCCCCCGTGAAGAGAACCCGGACATTTTTTGGAATTTTGGATATCTGCATGCCGCTTTAAAGGGTTATGTCCAATCTTGCAGAGACGATAAGAGCAAGGAAGAACATTTCGAAAACGCTTTCAAGAGATTGGACCGCGCCCCAAATGAATTCGACGTCATCTTCTCCCCCATGCACGTTGGAACGAACCATTGGGCTCTTCTGGTCATCCGCATGAAGGAAAAAGAGTTCCACGTGTACGACTCATTACGAAACAAACATCGTGCTGACATTCCACAATATGTAAGTGACCAGTGTTCCATACGATGCTTACATTCATTACAGAGCGCGAGCACTTGTGTTACAGACGTAACAGTAACATGAAATCTACGTTAAGTTGCTCGAACTCTTTTGTTCATTCTCTTATGCAGGTGGAGGAACTGATAAGATACCTGAAGGGCAAGCAGATAGATGCAGCTACATGGCCGCTACGCTACCCCGACCCATGCCCACAACAAGGATCGGGAGACGACTGCGGAATTTTTACTTGCAAATACATGGAATGTCTAGCACGTACGGACATTCAAGATTTGCCCTTCAGTCAGAATGACATGCCTATTGTGCGAGCAAAAATCGCCCTCCACTTCATCAAAGCGTACTTCAATGGAGAAGGGCGTTCATAGCGTCTACAACTGAAGGAGAACTGCCGCACGTACTAACTCCTAACCATTGTAATGATACTTGTTGTATGGTCTTTACCTATTCTTGTTACAGTATAAATGATACTACGTTACAGTTGAAGAAGTACTGTCTTACAGCTTGAGCGCCCAGCTACGCCTACCTCATTACAGTGTGTGTAGAATCCTGTTACAGTCTTTACCTATTCCTGTTACAGTATAAATGATACTACGTTACAGTTGAAGAAGTACTGTCTTACAGCTTGAGCGCCCAGCTACGCCTACCTCATTACAGTGTGTGTAGAATCCTGTTACAGTCTTTACCTATTCCTGTTACAGTATAAATGATACTACGTTACAGTTGAAGAAGTACTGTCTTACAGCTTGAGCGCCCAGCTACGCCTACCTCATTACAGTGTGTGTAGAATCCTGTTACAGTCTTTACCTATTCCTGTTACAGTATAAATGATACTACGTTACAGTTGAAGAAGTACTGTCTTACAGCTTGAGCGCCCAGCTACGCCTACCTCATTACAGTGTGTGTAGAATCCTGTTACAGTCTTTACCTATTCTGTTACAGTATAAATGATACTACGTTACAGTTGAAGAAGTACTGTCTTACAGCTTGAGCGCCCAGCTACGCCTACCTCATTACAGTGTGTGTAGAATCCTGTTACAGTCTTTACCTATTCCTGTTACAGTATAAATGATACTACGTTACAGTTGAAGAAGTACTGTCTTACAGCTTGAGCGCCCAGCTACGCCTACCTCATTACAGTGTGTGTAGAATCCTGTTACAGTCTTTACCTATTCCTGTTACAGTATAAATGATACTACGTTACAGTTGAAGAAGTACTGTCTTACAGCTTGAGCGCCAGCTACGCCTACCTCATTACAGTGTGTGTAGAATCCTGTTACAGTCTTTACCTATTCCTGTTACAGTATAAATGATACTACGTTACAGTTGAAGAAGTACTGTCTTACAGCTTGAGCGCCCAGCTACGCCTACCTCATTACAGTGTGTGTAGAATCCTGTTACATTTACCTATTCCTGTTACAGTATAAATGATACTACGTTACAGTTGAAGAAGTACTGTCTTACAGCTTGAGCGCCCAGCTACGCCTACCTCATTACAGTGTGTGTAGAATCCTGTTACAGTCTTTACCTATTCCTGTTACTGTATAAATGATACTAGGTTACAGTTGAAGTACTGTCTTACAGCTTGAGCGCCCAGCTACGCCTACCTCATTACAATGTGTGTAGATCCTCTTACAGTCTTTACCTATTCTTTTTAGTATACATAATAGGAGGTTACATTTCCAGAACACATTATTACAGTATCAGTTGAAATCTTTTACAGTACTTAGCTATTGTCATTATAGTATGCATGCTATGAGGTTACAGTTGGAATGCTGTTACAGTCGTAACCTTTATGTTTTATAGTTTGCATGATAGGAGGTTACAGTTCGAGAACTAAAGCTACAACTATTTATTACATTACCTGTTTCCCGTGTTACAGTATGTGCCCTTTTTCATTACAGTGTCCATGCTATGGGGTTACAGTTCCAGCAGTACAGCTTGACCGCTTCGGAGGAACCTGTTAGTATTACAGTACACGCATCATAGATAGCACATACAAGCCCACAGAAGACTGCATATAAGGAAAATATTTTATTCCATAAACAAGCACTGTTACAATCTTAACTCCGTAACCCAATAGCATGGACACTGGAATGAAACGGAGGGGAGGGGACAAATAAGGACAGCAGAGATAGGAGGGGAGGGGAGGAATAAGAAGGATTGCAGAGAAGGGAGGAGGGAGGGGAGGTGAGGTGTAGGAAGGGATGGGAGGGGAGGGGAGGAACTGGTCGGGGAGGGAGACATTCTAAAACCCTAACCCGATTACTCGGTGGACGAGGGAGGGGAGGAATAGGAGCGGGCCGGGGAGGGACGAGGGGAAGGTGAGGAAGATATGTGTTCTACCCTAGGGCCAATGTCAGGGAGGATGTTGGTGAGGCCCTTGTGGTGGTACAGCCGAGAGGCTTTCTGTAAAGCCATCGTCCACCCAACGTAAAATCCGTTCCAGTAGTCGGGGCTGTACGTCTCCGGGAAAGGTAGAGCGGGGGGCCGGGGGCGACGGTGGCACCGGTGAGGCAGGTGCCTTGCCATCCCTCGGGGAGCACGGTTAGATGAAGACATCTGCAAATAAAGATGAAGAAGACGAGCAAGAAAGATAGGAAGAAGAAGAGCGAGGGAAGCTTGTGATGAAGGATAGGAATGACCCAGGGTTCCTTTTATAGTGTGAAGAACGGTTCACGGGCCTTCGAAAGGCGGTTTGTAAGTGCTGTCAATGGTTGCTGTATCAGTTCTTGGCAGGGTATGTAAGAGTAACTTCGCATGGGTCAGAGTTCACGGGCCACCGAAGCGTCAGCGTCGTTTGGGGAACAGGCGATGGAAAAAAGGAGGGAAGGGTAAGACGGGAATGGGAAAAAGAGACGGAGGCCAAGGAGACGGAAATCGTGTGTGGAGGGCCGTAAATGGTGACATCTGAAAAGCAGGGACTGGAAATTAAACCTGGAGAAAAGCAGGGACTTTACATCAACCGGTATTCTGACAGGGATGAGGAAATAAGTACCAGGCTCTGACAAGGACCCCCAATTAATTTTC